>CM052200.1:33454349-33518681 GCA_028455805.1 Lasioglossum figueresi
ATTAAAATATTTATTTTGATAATGTACATTTATGTTTAAGTATCTCCTATTTTCTCGAGATGTCCATTCATCAAATTTTAAAGCAAATTTTTGGTTTTCATTGTGCAGTTTAGTGAATTTTCTTATCATATCCATTTTTACGGAATCTGCAAATGTAAGAACCATGGATCTTATTGTATTCGAAGATGTTGGAATAAATTTCTTAGGTCTACAGATTTGCAGAAAACGTTAAATGTTAAACCATCTTTAGCAACCATTCGCGATACCATTGTCTCCATAGAATTTTCTTTAACGAAAAAGCTGTCGATTGTCTTGACTCTTCTTGTTGGTATAACATTTTCGTAATTATCGACAACTTGAGGTTGGAGCGGTGCTTGCGATTCGTTACAAGAATTCGTTCTGAACAATGATACTTGTAATTAGGGTTTCTTTAATTCAATGCAATTTGGCAGTTTGAGCAGAATCACTTTTCACAAAATAATCCCAAAGAGTTCTACCGGTGTATTCTTTTTTACTATCGCACATCAATTCTTTACTGGACATTGTACTTGCACAATGCGAACTGTAATAATAGATCGACAAAAAAATACGTGGCACGCTGTTTCACGGTTCCGCGCTCGTGGCACGGCAACGGAAAAAGTGAAGAGCGCAGAACCGCGAAACAACGAATCATCGAAATAGTTCATCGTACGCGTCGTCGTTCGCGAAATTTTGTTTATAAGCATAGTCCCGCAAAATTTTCGGGATCCCGCATCACCTATTTGAGAAATGCGGGATCAAGAAATGACGCGGGATCCCACTTTGCGGGATTGCAATCCCTACTCGGCAATTAAACGTATCTTCCCACCTAGAATAATTTGATTCTTAAAAATATTTAAGGACATCGATGTACGTATTGGTTTCAGTTTCACAGGATAATTAAAAGAAGAATACAAGTTCTATTTGGCTCCTGTGTCTTGCATTCGATGCAAACATTTTTTATTTTGCGTAAAGATGCGCAGTCTACGCATTACCTACGAAACTAATTCTTCCAACATCTCAGGAGAAAAGCGAACCTGTTTGTTGCAATTTTGAAAAAGTTATTTGTTTCTAAAGAGTGCACGAATATCTTCAACAGCCCTATGCTAGCAGTTTAGTAGTTTTGCGTTTGCAATTTACTTTTTGTCAGGACCGGATTAAGCTAGCGCGGGGCCCGTAGCAAATGTTACCTGGGGGCCCTAGGTTTTGCACGATAATAAAACAAAACACGATGAAGAACTTTTTTTTTAGCAGAAATATCTGTTGATAGTAGCCAGGGCTTTTTCTGCTGCAAGCGCGGGGCCCGTAGCATTTGCTACTTCTGCTACCGGGATTAATCCGGCTCTGTTTTTTGTCCACACAGAAGTTGGCCGATAAGGTGGCCGCTATCTCTTCGCATAGGGGTATGTTGCTACAGACCATGAAACTGCGTGAAACGGCAACTCGTTAGGGAAATGCTACCAGGGAACTGCAACTCGAGTAAGGGAATATCAACAAACTTGAAAACTGGTTCAAGTTGCGGTGTACATTTAAGAATAGATTAAAATCTAAGAAATTCATTTGCATCCGATCGAACGTTCCAAAGATTAAAGAATCGCGAACAAAATGACAAAATGTACGGATTCGACGGTAATGGTACCGAATAGCATCTCGAGCGCGACTTAATTGAGTAACAGATCGTTGATAAACATGTAAGAACGGCGGGAGTAATGTCACAAAAACGTAAGCCGTTGTGCACGCAAACAAGATCAAGTTCTTCGGGTAAATGTCGCGCGACACGCGAACTTTTCTTCGATTCGTTTCACGCATACGCGTCCCATCTAACTCTCGAACAAATAAACTCGCCGAATTCCATTTGCGTTGACGACGGTGACGATAATCTCTGCGCATTAATTTACACGGTTATCGCGTCGCCACTATATTAACAATTAAACGCGCGCGGACCGTCCCCGAACTATGTATAACTGGACATATAATGGGATCAACTGGGCAGCAAACAGGATCAACGCGCGCGAATAGGGTAAATCGGTTGTCTTCTTCGATGCACGGGAATTTCAAATTAATAATTATTTCCAATAGACGATTCCTCGTTGGTTTCAACGACCTTGCCGAACAATATTTGACCGTTAATTTTCGATTACATTAAATTCTCAATCCGATCGAATCTATAATACGGATTTAGGGAATAGTTGTTCAGATTTTGACGAAACATTTCAAGGTCATGGAAGACGGAAGTGACTCATAAAAAGAACATAAAAAAGCATGAAAATAGTCGCGTTACTTGTGGGACGACCTAGCATTTCCGCGCGAGTTTCGAACGGAGTTTTAATGGTTACGGCAGGGTTCAAGGAAGTCTGACAGCGGCGGTTGGAATGTAAACACGCGACAAGAACAAATTTGATCGCGTTGAACTCGCTGGAGGGATTTACTTGAGCACAGGATGCAACCGGCATTCAAACGGCCTTCAGATCTATTCTCGACCTAACGCGATACCTGCTCGCCAGCTCCGCGAGACTTCCCCGAGTATATCTAAGTGTTCCATTTGCATGCGGCGAACTAGACAGACCGATAATCAGACGACCCGCTCTCTTGCTCCCGATCATGGCTCATACTCCTTCCGATTAACCGAGGAGCCGTGTTGCATTCCGGCGCATTTTCCTGCGCCGCACCGCGCGCCGCGCTTCACCGTCGCGCTGCACCGCCGCGTTGCGCACACCGGTTGCATTCGAGGTAGACCAAGGTAGACCTCCGATTAATGCAGCAATATCCGAAGGAAAGCAGCTGCCCGTAGCTGCTGAGCGCTTTCAATCCCATTGATTTTATCTCGAACGGGGCGGCAACGTAACGCGTGTCGTTAGTTTCAATCTCGGGCCCGATATTTCATTTTCAGGTTCTGAATCATGCGAATAAATCCACCGCACTGGTTTCGATTACCCTACCGATCTGCTGAAATCATCTCCGGTATCTTAATCGTTCTTTAATGAATTTATAATTCGACGTCTGCCACGCGAACACTTCGCGTTACTTCGCCGAAGTACATTTTCTGATTCGCCTGAACGCTTCCCTCGCGTCGACCGATACCTTCCGAAAAAGAGTCTCGAGACTCGACAAATTATTCCCGTGCAAAATCAATTACGATGCTTCTTTTCGAGAGGAATACGCTCGATTAGCTAAACGGAATCTGTCAATATTGTAGGATGCAGAGAAAATCTTCTAGAACTCTCCTGCGTATAAATGTGTGTGTGTGTGTGTGTGTGAGCGCCGGTGTATGTATGTGTGAACGTCGAGACAAATCAAAAACGTAAACAAACGATTGATTAATTTTCCAGAAAGTTCTATCGCGGAACATATAAATAGGACGCGTCCGCGCCACGGGGACAGTTTCACGGTACCATAAACGCATGACAGAACTCATTAATACAATACGATACGATACGATACGATACGATACGATACGATACGATACGATACGTTACGATACGATACGATACGATACGATACGATACGATACGAATACGGACTACGAATACGAATTACGGTGACAGAATTGAATGTTTATTCGGTGTGTTGCATTGTGTCTTGTTAATTATATGTTTATTCGGTGTGTTCCATTGTGTCTTGTTCCATGCTAATTGAAGTTGTGTTATTCTTTGTTCTTATTAATAAAGGATTAGTTACTTTAAACATTTTTATTCTTACAATATCGATCTTGATTATGCGAGCGACATAAGTTTTCAGGAGCTTCTCGAGAACTGCATGGAGGAATTTATCTCTTAGCATTTTTGCGCTTTCGTTAACCTTCTAACTGAGCGACTCCTCGATCATGTTCGTGTAGGGAGATGTCATGAAAGCCAAATAACATTAACCCCTTGCCGTATTTGAACGCGTCGGACCCGTTACGAAGATTCGATTCGTTCGTAATCAATATTTAAGCGTTAAAATGTATGTAGCCATACAAAAAATATAAATTTTATTCCCCCTTTTACTATAAAGACGTTTTAATCGCTGTAACTGCAAAGAAAATGGTATGGCAAGAGGTTTACAACAAATACAAAAATTGATTTATAGTATACGCTAACGTGGATATTACGGAACAATAAAGAATTATGGGTTGAATTAAGAAGAAAATAAATGAACTCTACATCCCCGCTTAAAAGGTTAACATTGAATTGGAATCTATATGGTACGGTGAGAAGTATGCATCGTTGACACAGATTTAACACTTATTATAAAAATAACAAGATTAAATTTATTTATATTTTGGGCGATTTTTACTATAATATATATTGGAGCCAAAAAACGTATTCAATCAATTCCCATGAAAATACCTTTACGATCTCAACAATCGTCAAATAGAAAATCTATGATAAAATGGGTCGTTTGACCCCTCGTGGTAGGTTTAGCGTTAATTAAATACACAGAAATTTTACGCGATGCCCTATGACTTTTGAACGGTGCTGTACGTCGTATACATCGATGTAAGCCGTAAACATCGGCAGTCCCTCTCAATCTTAAGGGAAGTGCGCTACTTATATATTTTCCACAAAAAGCAAGAAGACCTCACAGCTATAAATTAAGAACTGCCGCATTAATTTTCATTCGGATGGTTTCTGCATGTAATTATAGCTACAGGATAAAGATTTTTTCATTTCCTTCGTCAATTACAGATGTCCTTCGATCTAGGGCCCGATTGCTCCCGGTGCATTTTAAACACGAAGATTCAATTTGATTCCGCTCAGGCCGACACACATTCGCGTCCAGCTCACGTCACAAATTTTTACGCATGCCTGAATCCCATCAGCCTTTGATTAATGAGAGCCGCTCGTGTCAGGAATACGTATAAATTGGAGGAGAGGTGTAAAGTAATGATTATAAAACTGTGTAGATTGGCAGGGGCAGTGGCTTCATTTTTCCTTTTCTTTTAATTAGCGGCTAGCCAGCGGCCTGGCACCACAGATATACGTATTCTAATTACACGGTAGCGATAGCTCAAAGGAACAGGTTAACGCGCGTTTATATCCGCAGTTCCTCCGAAGCCTCTTCGGTATTTAATAATATTATATGTCCATGGAGTCCTTCTTCGGAGATTAGCTAAATGTCCGCGTGACGAAACAGATCGGTCACTGTTTAATCCGTGATCCAATCTAATTGACGAATAAGGGACTGTCGTAAAGGTTGGGACAAGTTTCGTTTTTTAGCTATAAAATTTCATAAGATGAGAATCACGCAAAGAAAATATTGTTGGAAAGGTATAGTTGTGAACCAAATTTTCGCTTCAGAAAGTATAACGATAACGTTAACGGATAAGAAGTTATAGCCAATTTTCTGAAAACAATGAGCCTTATATTCGATGTTTGTCGAGTATTTATTTCTTAGATCATGATTTCACATAAATAAACATTGTTCGCTCGATAATAATCGGCTCAATCGTCTGATTCATTTCCACAATGTTTGCACGCGATATCACAAAAGGCTCATTTTAATAAGAAAAATATGGCAAATATCTTGAGAACGGTTGTATAAGAATTTTAAACGATACGGTAAGTTTTGAATTTCTGCCGACCGTCGCGACCACTGTTTATCTTTCTTCTTCACTCGCTAGCCTCTTCTACGCCGTAAATTTATGCAAATTATAGCGTGTTTAGTTTGATTTTAATCAGAAAATTCCTGCAATTAAGTGGAAAAAGTCGAAAAATAAAGATAATGTACATCGGACGTTCTATGTCTTTGTGCCACTTCGAAGAATATATTATAATTTGACATAAAAATGCAGATAAGCTAGTCACAAAATTGTGATTACCATAACTGTCTGACATGTTGGCGATTAGATTTATGCTCTTACCGGCAAAACCGAGGCAAAAGTAATAAAGCGGATACATAGATTTGAATAAATATATTCTGTTATCGCCTGTAAAATATTGTGCGAAGTATGCAAAATGAATGTGTACCATGCATAATTATTTGTATAGGTCGCGCTGAAAATTAGGCTGAAATAGGCTGAAATTAGGCGATAGCGAGAGTGGAAGAATGGGAGAGTGGTAAATGGATTTGAAACCCTGAGAGGACCAAATGTCATTGCTTTACTTAATTGCATAATTATCTGTAAGCGTATGTTACCGATTTATCAATGTTTTCCTAACGCGTTCTTAACGTGCGCAATAAATCTTTGCAGTAATAATCAAAAATGTTTTTTAATAAATCGTAAGAAAGAACAGCAGGTACGTATTAATTGTACTTTGTTAAGTGTTGGATAATTAGCGTCGCGGTATTGCAAATGTGCGAACATTAATTTCTCTGTTAACAAGGCCAACAAGAAGCGATCGCCTCGGCTCGTTTTTCGTGAACATGCAGGTTAAAGGCGGACGTTCTACCGGGCCGCGCACCTACTCAAACTCGAAAGTATAATTATGTGTTCTCTGTGGGAGAGGCGCTTGTAATTACACCCAGAGAGTTTCACACTCTGCCCCCTCGAGACCGATACTTCCATACCATCCGAGCCTTCTCTCGAAAGCAACACGTTCGCGCTTAGCACCGAACAAATTTACGACCGGAATTATTTAATCCTGGAAAGACATTATCTAATTTGTTCGTGTCCTCTGGTTTCACTTTAATTAAGCGATACACGCGCCCACTGCTCGAGATAATTATGATTCATTGGGTTTTGAGCAACTCGGTCTGAACCTAATCCCGTTCGATACTATAATTTCATATTCCAACCGGCAAGTATCTGCGGATTGCCCGTTCAATCATTCCGAGTCGTCGTTTCGCTGCGCTATTAACACTTTATCGGCCATTTTCACAACAGTTCCAGTAATATATATTTATATTTGTCAAAGACGAAGGACTTCGTTATGGTAATGAGACAACAAAAATACTGTTCACGCCACTTTTAAACTCATTTTCATAATGACGATTTAACAAAGTATATTTAAATATTTTCAACTGCGAAACACGGTTAGAATAAACTTTGTGCTTCCAGAACGAATTTGTACTATTTACACAATATTTATAAAGACAATTTCATTCAACAATTTTGCAATAAGATAGTTTACGTCACATTACTTGGGAACATATTCCTTACGCGATAGATACGCATTCATTTCGAGATTAACTTAAACATTTTATAAAGCGTCGATAAGTATTTAAATAATAAATAGTATTTTCGGTTACATCGGATTTTATTCGATGCAGATATCACAGGATTAAAATGGCAAATTGATAGCAATTTGACTCGTACTCTTGTATAGTGGTTGTACCCGGATATGGAAACAGTGAATACAAATAGAAAAGTACGAAGCTAATTAGGTAATAAAACTATGAGGAACGCATGAATATTTCTTTGGTTTCTTGTAAATGATGTTTACAAGATTTAAAGCACTTTTATAAACTAGAAATTCTTCCTGCATAGAAGGGAGGAAGCAATTGCAACTGCAGTAATCCCACCGTAGTCATCGCTCGACACGTTTGATCGATTTGCCATTAGGCTTATATATTCGTAATTGAGCCCTTCGATCCGAGCCGATTTAACACGAGCTTCCTTTAACCGGCATTTGGCTCCTGATATCTCTTAATAACTATAATCCACGATTCCGGTAGATGCGGCCGATTTTTCTTTTATACGCGATTGATTCCGCACGACTGGGTGGCAGAACTCGGCGACTCTGCACGCGAAATGCTTGTAATTAAGTTAGAATTTCACGGTTGATCGGAACAAAATGGCGGCGAGCTTTCGTGGGCTTATTATCATGAAATTACGAACCGGACAGGCCTATGATTATGACACGATCCTTTACCCGTTCGGAAAATCGAGCACACTGACAGCCGAGATGTAAATTACGCACAGTCGTCGACCTGGTAGGTGACCGGTCAAGTACGTCGCCGTGGCTACCTTGTTTGTCATTTTATAACGAGAACATCTCTATTATCACGACAGAGTAAACCATTTCAATAATAAACTGCACTTGTTTAAAAATAAATGGAAATTTTCTCCGTTTCATTTATATCCGTCCCTCGATTTACGCCGCATTTCGGATCAAACGATCTCTCAATTTATACAATCTCGTTTCTTTTTGCGGTATATAAACTAACATTTTTATCATTTTTATCGTGTTTTTTTGTTCAATAGTTTTTTTCTTGTTTATGTGTATTTATGAGTGTTTGCTGCTTGTAAATTATTTTTCATTTGCCTATTTTATGTAAAATACATTATAAGATGTAGCAAACAACGCCCAAATTTTTTTCAATTTGTTAAGGTTACAATTTTTTAACCATTTCGAATCTTCTGAATAGTTTTAAGCTACGTATACCAATTTTAATTGCGTTTGTTTCAAAATATTTACAAGTAAAAAATATAAAAGTGGTTTGACGAGTAAGTATTAGCTATGGCAGTACTCCGGAGGTGTCGCTTCGTTTGCCTAATTTGTCTTCTAACACGATACAGAAAACGGTTTGTTATCGTTATAAAAAGATTCCGAGGAACTCGTCATTGTCGAACCGAAAACAGAAGCGGCAGAATCGTCGAAACGATGAAAATGTTGATCTACAGGTTCTGGCTTCACCGAATCTACAAATCGTAACACCTCCGTGAAAGTTACCCATCATTAGCATGTAGCAAGAAGGAATGCCGTTTGGCTGACTAGTTTACGAGGTCTTGCTTTACTGCCACTAGGTAAATTTATACCTGCACATATCGATCACGATCATCTTCGCTTCTGCATTTCGTTTCCGTTTACTCGTTTCCTTTCGGATCGATACGAAAAGCTGATGGAAGAAAATTCTTGCTGAACACCTTTATGCTTTCTAATATCAACATCAAAATTTGAATTCATCTTAAATATCTCGCTTATTTCTTACGATTGGAAAAAAGGTCAGAGGAAAATAGTATTCCGGAAAATAGTATTCCAACGAAATTGAGATTCCTTCGTTTACCGTCCCCGAACGAGTATTGAAACGAATGGCAAACATTTCATATCGAAGGTCAACATATCGTACATCGAATGCGGCTGCAAGCCATCCGATCGGGTCATTCCACTGGCACACGTTCGGTTCTAGCCGAATTATTGGCTAAAGTATGTGGCGTCACGGCCTAACCATTGGCCGAGGCTGAGAGCGAGCACGGAGTCTACTGGTACTCGTCAAACATATCCTTTCCGGTAGCTGTGACTCGAAGAAAAATGCGACAACCACGCCCGCTATCTCCTAACCGCCACTTCCGCGTAAGATCGGACCAGTGAAAATTGCAGCCATTGGTCTACAGTCTACAGTCTACAGTCTACAGAAATTACGCACAGACTGGCATCGGTTTGCTTGACAAGGAAACCAGTAGCACATTAATCCACTACCGTCCAGGTTGCAACACCGATGAAATGTTTGCCTAGCTGTTCGTGTTATGCAAATTAGTTATCGGATAGGCTGTTACCTGAAGTCTACGCAGGAACTTCGGCGCTATATTCGCTCGTGACAGTTACAGGGAGAATATAGATGTAGGTTGAACATTCGCAAATTTCCCGCATCTACCTGTTACATCCCTTTTTCTTCCACTTCCCACAGTTGCCGCATTAATTTGTCGATAAATTAATTATCGTTCTTCGTGCCGCTTGCGCGTTGATTCGGCTCAGATATGGAACGACGGGTTGCATTAAAAACAACTTTCAATTTGAAAATCTTGATCGTAGAACGAATTAAGTTAGTAAGGGAATTAATAGTAACAGAGCGAGGTTCGAAGTACACGCGTACAAATAGTAGCAGTTCACGACGACTTGCGCTAGTGGTTACAATGATTCGTACGAATTGAATCCCTCGATGCAATCCCACAATCGATGCAGGATATTTTTATTTTGCACAAAGATCCGCAGTCTAGTCATGACTGGACTCTAAAATATTAAACAACTCAAAGAGTATGAATATATTATTTTCACCACATTAAAATTATTAATGAAGAATATAAATTTATATTTAGCTCCTGCGTCTTGCAGTTGATGCGCAAACTTTTTATTTTGCATAAACATCCGGAATCGAGTCATGACATATCATTTTGTGACACCCTGTACTTATACGATCCTACACAATACATTTTTCTAAATTTTCTACACAAGTCCAAATAAAAATGTTGTGAGAAGCTAGTTCTACCGTTTTCGGACTAAACACAATTTTTCCAAAATGTTCGTTGCGTATCATCCGGTAAACTAATCAGCCTAGCTTGTCAGAAAAACTGAGGTCCGGTTCATTTATAAAAACATTATTCTGATTTAAAGCGAGTACCATTAATTGCGGGACTAACTATACGTGTGCATCTGTTTCACGTGACAGCTACTTGTGTAAAGATGAATTCAATGATATGGAATAGAGTGGCCTCCAAGTTCGTACAAAACCAGTTAGGCGTGATGTAATTGCTCATGGAAGTCACACGGAGCATGTTATGTACGTAGTCTTATCAAAATTCGAAGTACGAATAACCATAGTGGTACGAAATGTGTTTACTCGAACGCTGACCTTAGGTGTTCTCGAAGTTCATGGTATCTTAAATTTTTATATTTTCCTTCGTATTTGCTTCCACAATGAAACAGTTTACTATTTCCACCACAGAACGAATATTTCTGTGCTACTTTTGCTACGAGGCTTAATTCGGCTCTGGTGTCTAAATGGTGTCTGGTGTATAAATAAAACGGGTTCTTATATGTATTCGGTTCTTCCTTTATACGAATATAAGTTCTCAAAAGTTTGAGAGCTATGTTTAATATATAATTAGTAAACAAAATAGTTTACTGTACTTTGTAGTACATTTCATTGGTAGAACTTTGAAGTACACTTCAAATAAAACGCTTCAAATAGTAGGGAGTTGTTGGCAACAAAATTGAAAAATAATTCCGAGTGCAAAGGGTCAATAATGTACACAATATTGCGAATAATGGTACAGCAATTTTTAGTGGTGACTCCGAGTCACCGCTGGAGCGCTAAGGGTTAAAATCGGCGTCGCCGAAGGTTTGACCTCTCCCGAGTCACACTGCACAGTTTTACTGGCAAATGATTGGCTAATGGTTGTGCGAACACCCTGTATACTCGAACGGAGGTTGAATTGGTAAGACATCGGCGAAAGGAAGCGATACGGAGGGAGAAATGGCTCGAAGAACAAATCCCCGGGACTATGGTCGCCGATGAACGGCAAGCAGATACGGTGACAATTTTTGTTAGCGAAAAGGTCCATCGAGTCCGTTCCGAGGTGGACTGGCGAGATGTACAAAACGACTTTATCCAATGTTCCTTATCCCGATACGGATTCAACTGTACGAGACGGGTTTAATGAAATGCACGATCCTTCTTAACGAGACTAGTTTCGAACTGGACATTTACCACGTCTTTATTTCAATCTTTTGCTTGTTCTATCGAGACGTCTAATCGGAGAAACGTTCGAAGTCCCCTCCAGAATCTGTAACGTCCGCTCGCTTTCGTGGTTGCGGGGCCTCATTGGAACGGTACATCAGACTATTTTCGATCGTGTTCGCCTCTGTGTTTCTTCTTAACGATATTATCGCGATGAACGTCCATTTTGATTCTGGCATGCTCAATATCTGCCCGTTTGATCGGATCGGTCGCCCCGCGGAACGGCGCAGATTACCCGGGAATTCCTTGACGTTAAGATGAATTTATTGTTCGTTCTACCGAGATGTACAATTTTTATCGATCATCGCGTGACGGTCCACTTGGCCTGTCACCGCGTTTGATTAAAGAGCCCTCTTCTCACGTACTCGGCGTTCCACGATCCGTTCAGCGGAACGCACAATTATCCTAGATCTACGCTTTTCTCGTACGAATCTCTAAGGTGAGACACAGGAACATTTTGTGACCTGTTGCGCTTCCAAACAAATCGTTCTTCAAAAAAACCGGTAATTCTTCAGGCGTATTTTAATACCGGTTATTTGTAAAAATCGCTTTAGCACCAGGATTATTTTAGCAATCGCATTGACTCACATCGGTCGGTTATAAATTCAGTCTTGCATGTATCCGGTACTGACACAGAAAGGGTAACTTTTTCCCCTCGTTTCGTGCTCCCTCCCCTCATCTGGCGACTCTGGACGGGTTCGATATAAGTAGGGAATGGGAAACTGAAGGGACGACCCATAGAACTTGATACAGTGGTTGTACAAAGTACTCGTACAACTTTTAAAATAGAAGAACTTTTTTATAATTGTACCAAACGACCTGACTTTTTATAATCGATTAGAAGCATCGGTTTACGAAATGATATGCAAAAAAGATTTCGGACGTCTCCAAAAAGGCGTCTTTTAGACGTCTAAAAGCGCTATCTGGGATTGTCGGTGAAGTCAATGTCGGTGAAACAAGCGTTGACGTAAAAACATTGTTGACGAATTACTCTTGTCAGAGCGAAATCAATGTCGGTCAAATGTTGTAATTTGATACGAACTCTCTAGAGTCTAGACCATACCCACAGTTCGCAAGGAACACGCAATGAACTAGAGCCGTAATTATGGTTCGAATTTATTTACGTGGAAGTACCAACAAAGTAAACAAGATGTGCCACGCACACGCGTACACACACACAGACACAGGCACATTCACTGCTATAAAGTGAAGCTAAAATAAAATCAAACACAATTAAACCAACACCAATTAAGCATACTGGATCTTGAGATGCGATCGAACGAGAAGGTGCTGATCGTAAGAATTCGAAGCACCCGCATCCCTCGGACGAAGGTGGCTGGTACGGCGGCTTCATCTCGAAATCGAGAATGAAATCAAATCAAATTCCAATTTCCTTGTTACACGAGACTCGGGTGTGCGCGGTACACGCTAGAAAAATCGCGCGACTAACAAGATTAATCGGCCATTAAACGCATCCTCCTGCGAAATGGTACACAAGTCAAGAGTGTATCAACCCCAGCGCGGAACGCATTCCTTTTATACAGTACTAGTTACAGCGGCACGGTAGAAAAAAAAAGAGGAACGAACGGGGAGCGATAGTAGTTAAGGGCTAAACCTGTTTCTCAGGCTTGCACAGCTGCTCCTGTATTTCGATCAAACGTCATCGGTTTTAATTAAGTCTCGAAAACACCGATGAAATTGATCGCGTACGCGAACCACAGATTTCGCGTAACGTCGATACCTTGGATGACAAGCTTCGATCGGGGACTTTTCCATCACTCCGTAGTTATGGATTCTCCCACCTCAATTTCGTTGGTACCTACAGCGAACGAAAGTATTTGAACGCACTTTAAAACAGTATAACTTTTTCATGATCGGACCAAAAGACCTTACATTTTTTCAGCAATTAGAAGAATTGATTCTAGGGAGGTGCGAGTACTCGAAATTTCGGGTTCGGGTCGGGTCGGGAAATTTGTTCGGGATCGAGTCGGAATCCCGAAAGTTTATAAAGTTCGGGTGCCCGAAATGGTAATCGGGTCGGGTCGAGTCGGCGTCCCGAAATTTCGGGTACCCGCACACCCCTAATTGATTCACCAAATGACACGCAAAAAGATTTAAAAAAAATTGCAATTGCTAAGAATTACATGAGAAAGTAAAAGAGGCACTATTTATAACTATTTTATTAGAGCCCGTAATGAAAATTTGAAACATACATTTCGTAGATGTATGTTAATTATACGCATGCTGAAAATTTCATCGAAATCTGTGGATTTTAAGCAGAAACTGACCAGAAGTTGCGAAAAACTATGATTTTCACCACATTTAACCACTTGTAGCTGGCGTGTTAATCGATTTTGATGAAATTTTCAGCATGTGTGTAACTAACGTACACCGCCGCTCAAAATTATGTGGAGATTAATTTTTTATGCAGTCCAGTTTATACAGTTAACAATAAATTCATTGATATCTCACCAATAATTATTATTATCGTCTTGAGAAGACAGCAAAACACGCTAACGGATCGTCGAAGATTGAAACAGTATTAGCCCTGCCGAAGAAACTTTTTATTTATTCAAGAGATTGTAATAATGAAATCGTACAATTTGGTACTATTAAAATAAATTATACTTTCGACAAAGTGTCCACATATTTTTGAGCGGGAGCGTAGATCTGCAAAACTGTTAAGGGATATGATGTTTAGTGGAATAAATCAGTTTAGTGAAATAGGTAACTTTTCAATATAATAACTTTATTCTAATGGTAACAGCACCAGGTATATCCTGCCTAAACCGACTCTAGTGTCGAACTGAGCTCGCGACTCTTGTCCTGTTCGTCGCTCCAGCCGCCGGTCGTCCCTTTGATCGTCGATCGTCACTTCGACGTGACGCACGCCACCCATTACAATGTTACAAAATTCTTGAGTTTTATTTTACGACATTCTGACTTCAACGAAAACATATATTTTAAATTGTCATTAACGGCCCAAATAAAAAAGTTTTATAAAATGTTTTCTTATTTTTGCATGCAACCTTGTAAATTGTAATTTTTGGAAAATCATTTTTGCAGATCGTTTGGTAAACCAATGGTTCCAATTTCTTACAAAATATCAGGTCGTTTGGTACAATTATAAAAAGGTTATGATATTTTAAAGTGCGTCCAAACACTTTCCTGGTTCACTGTATGTCGCTTACATGCGTGGTTGCCCGATGGAATGTTGCATGCACATATATATGTAAGTACTCCGAAGATCTTTATGCCAAGCCTAGTTTTTAACTCTCGCGCTATCAAGTTTTTCACTCTTCTACTCTTAAGGTTGGGTCATACAAGCCAGGCCAGGCCAGTGCACCAATGGTTTTGTATACAGTATTATGCGACAGCTTACTCATTTTCTGCGTCCGGACAAAGTAGAATACTTGACATGTCTCTGATTGTATTATAATTTCATGCATTTATTTCGAATATAACATATAATTTGTTCAATTCGTTTATACCTGAGCAATTATTACTTTTTCATTCTATATAGTTTATTACCCCTTTTTATTCAGCGATCGATATTCTTTCGAATCCCATATTTAAAGACCACAAGTTATGGTAGAAAAACTGAAGGTCACCTTCGCATCCCGATAAGATATTACGACATCAAAACCTTAATTATCACATTGCATGTTTTATTTGATACAAAGATACTTTTGTTTGAGACTTTTTGTTAAGCACCGAGTACGTTACGATTAAATTTAATTGGTACAAGCAAGTGACTCACCCTGTATGTTTTAAACTGTGTAAAAACCAGTGTTTACAGCGAGCATAGTATCTGGTTAACAAAATTCATTTTCTAGGTTTTAATCGAGCTGTACAGGCAATTTGAAAACCCGATTGATATCATCGGTTTGACTGGCAACTGCGGATAGAGAGACAACATACGCCGTGTAGGGAAGAATAGTGTTAGCAGCCCGTCCTTTGGACAGCATTGGTACAGTATACATATGGTAACCAACGTAATCTAGTTATTCTTACAAGATTGCGCTTGCCGGTTCATTTAACTCGCTCTTGAAACTGGTTACGGTGTTGAGTTATGTGCAGTATGCGATCGCATTTTCGATCCGAAAGCAACGTCTACAAAGATACGTAATAACAGCGATTGTTTATTATGTTTCCATAAATTAAACGAAAATTGCTTCTGATTGCTAATCAGTGATTTAAACTATTATTTTTGGGCTTCGATTCAACGCTAAAACGACCGAGCCCTAAATGCGACTGATATTCTTTCGCAACGATAATAAGATCGAATTTATTCAAATTTCGTACGATTTTCATGGTACGCTTGTACACTTGCTACAGTATATGTCTACTGTATGCGCATGTATATGTAAATATATGTGTATATGTAACTATACGTGTATATGTACATGTATACTATATGTATATGTATATGTATACCTGAACGAATAAGCGTATCAAACAATTTCTCGCGGCACGTTTATAATTTCGGTAATGGAGCAATTGAATACAAAAATGGTGCAAGCGAAGAATCATCGAATAACAAGGAATCGATTAAAAATTCTATAAAACACAATAATATCGAAGGATGTTGCCTTTGTCGTGTGTGGAAGACACGCTAAAATTATATTACAATGATTTAATTGAACGACGATTAAACCTCTGAACCGTGACGTGAAACCAAACAGACAAATATTGACTACACCGCTTTCGCGTTGAACGGTTCGATAGTAAAAGAAAGAGCCTGAAAGAAGTAATTCTGACGCATCCGGTAGTTCTGGCGTTAGCAATAATTGCAAAGTGATTACAAGAATATGCGAGCGTTCCTTGAACTGGTGCGGTCGATTAAGACCGTTGCTGCAGATAATAGAAACGCAACAAAATACCCGGAGTATAATCAGATAGGTCGATGTCGACGCGTAAACTATTTGGTGCATGTGGAACGACACGAAAGAATCAGGGATCCAGAATTCGAATGCCGGCCTAACGAACTCGGCTCGTGTGGCCGATTCGTTTTTACCCACACGTTGGTTTCTGTAATTTAGATGCCGCGATAGCGTATTACGGAATAAGAAGAGGCGGAGAAACGGTCGGCGTCGCGTGGCACTCGGCCGCTTCATTTTCTTTCCAACTGGTATGCCCCCGTCGTCTGTCTGCCCCGAGACGTGCTACGAAGCGATTTTATCAAAAGGAAGAGCAACTTTTTCCGGTGGACAGCTTGACTTACCGAGCCGTAAAGAAGACCACAGGAATCCATGCACAGGTACAGGCACGTCGCGACACCTTGGATCCTCAATTGACCTCTGGACACGGACGTTCTTTGAAATATCGCTGAAAATCGAAAAGAAAACACTTGGTCAGATACACGTGCTTCCGTTAACCTTCTTCTGTTTATAAAGGCGAATTTACACTTTTCCGACATTTTCACTTTTACACTGGCCAGTATACATTATACATCCAGGGACAAGAAGATGGGACGCTCTACGTTGACAGCAGAATGCCGTAAGACGGAACGGGAAAAGATATTAGAAATTTTGCTAATTAACTCTCGGGCAACGGACGATTTTTATAGCTATAGCGAACCGGATTAATATTCGGACGCTCTAAAAAAGACGACAACGTTTTTAATATTGTACTATACGATTTGAACTTTTTTGGGAAGCTAGAGCAATTAGTTTACTAAAGGATGTAAAAAAGAAATTTTGCCAAAAATTGCGATTAATCGGAATTGTAGAAAAGATACTAAACCATGCATTTTACAACTTTTTTATGTGAGCTTATATTGAAAATTGAAAAACTACGTTTTGTAAATCTGTGTGGAAGATCGCGTTATACCTTGTCCAACGAGACGAGGCGGTAAAGTATCAGCGTGCACCCTTTGCTGCCTACGCGAGAAGGGTAACGTCAACTCTGTCGCGCTCGAGCGGTTACGTTTACATTTACTGCCTCGTCTCGTTGAACATGGTATCGTGTTACGACCTGTTTCGTTATTTAAATGATACAATCGAATTTAACAAATTTTCGAGGAAGAGTGTACCCGTCTTCGCGTCGTACAATTTGTGAAAAAACTCGAGGAGCTACAAATAATTCCAGCTAATAAAAAATCATTTGTATACGACAAATAGTTTCTCGCGCGTTAAAAGAGATGTAGCTCGCTTCGTGCTATCGAAGCGCGTAATGACCGAAGAAGGTGTATAGTTAAGACTCTTAAGGACCTGATCCAGGAAGGTTACCAAGACCCTACTTAAGTTTCTTTCCATCGAGCCCTTAAATCAAAGAACCGCTCCCTGCGATAAATCATCCATCCATCCCAGTATCGAATTTATGGCTGGTGAAAAACACCCGAACGAACTCATCTAATCATCTCTGAACGCGGAACTACGGACGATTCGAGTCACCCAAGGCCCACTCCAGTTTCCCGGGTATTCGCGAATCGATCGAAGGCTCGTATTAAAATGCCTACCAAGAACGGGCCGTTCCGGTTTTTCTGTTAGAAATTTTCCGCATGCTAATAACCATGGATCCATTCATCCTCGATGGCCGGATGCTGTCCGCTTCGACCCGTTCTCTGACTCGATTGCAGTGCACGTCGGTCGTATTTTTCGTCGCATGAAAATACAAAGTATACATCCGAACCATTTTTCACGATCTTTTTTTAGGAAACCGGCCCGGTATTCATTGGTCCCGAGGCGAAGGTATCGATTATGGGAATCGAAACACGCTAAGGGACCAATATAATCAAATGTTCCGACGAACGTCGGTAAAGGCTGGCAATTACCGATAACATCGACGGGATAAGCCGTTAATAATCGTTTTCTGTCTTTATTGGTGTCCCGCAATTACATTCGTTGCGTGTCATATCGTACATACATATTAGAACCGAAAGATTGTGGTTAACTTTCTTATCGATAATGCCGGAGAGAGGGCGAGTATAAGTCAAATTTTGGGAAAAATAATCCAAGTCGTCCTTTTCGAAATAGAGGAACACTACTTAACCGTTTACGCTAGACGCTATTTTAACTCATTTTATGGATATGAAATTGATACAACACTTCGTACAATACTTAAATGTTTAGTAATTGATTAGCAGACTGAGAATCTGTATGCGTTTAGAGCAAAATTGAGTAGATGAAATACAAAATGGTTGAAAACTTTTAATAAATTGAAGACGACGGTATATGATTTCTCCTCTGTTAAAATCATTATGGCTATGGGCTGGCACTGTCGATGGTCGCAGATAATCCACGTCAGTTAAGAAGTAAGCTGAATTCTTTACGGTCAGAGAATCCAAGTCCTTCGATCCCTAATCCCTAACGAGTGAGAAGCAGAATCGCCAGATTAAGGGGATAGACTCGTTTCCAGGATTGCAAGGGTGCGGGATGTGCCTTCTTATTTGTCGATAATGTAAAGATGGGGCTTTTCGATAGTCAAAAGCGCTAGATAAAAGATCAATCTAGGCCGCGATCGCCCTCAAAAGTCCTATTTTTACGTTTACGAGGCGTAATTTGCATTATTTTGTGCATGCGACACAACGTCGCGCGATTAATCCGGTACTGGCAGAAAGAGGATAACTCTTTCCCTTCGATTCTAGTCGATTTTCCTAATCTGGCGGCACCGGTGAGAAGGTGTCTCGAAGACGGCACGAAGCTACGTAGAGATATATTTTAAAATTAAGAATAATTGAAACTAGGTAACCTTCTCCAGCACTATACAAGTTGTACAGTGTAATATTAGATTGCGGATTTCATGCGTCTGTGACAAGAATGAGTAAAGCAAATGGAAAAACGGTAAAAATATTTAAAGAATTCTAAAACATAATAATTTTCAGCTCATTGAAATGATTCAGAAAGGGTGTAAATGTCTACGTAATGCAGCTTCTATTTTGCATAAAAATCCGCGAATGATGGACAGTGTGAAGGATGAAATCAAAAATTTGATTTCCTGTATCCGTGTAAAATAGCGAAGGTACTGCAACATCGAATACGCGTCTTCGGTTCTTTTCGAGAAAAGAGATAACTCGTCTCAAGATCGTTTGCGTAGGTGTGAAGGAATCCGTGCATAAGATTACCAGTTTTGAGGACGAATGCTCGTAAACAGTTTCGATCGGCATACTATATTTCCAGTGAAAGGGGTCTCGGATAGAAGATGCATCCAAGTTGGTGCTCAGCCGATCTGTTTGATCGATAAACGGTTTATTACGGCAAAAGGAAGTAAAACAATCCGTTCGATCAATGTCGAGAATTTTTGCGTTTCGCGCTTTTTGATAGGCGGTTATCATAACATCCGCAATCTACTTAGAATACGGTGAAACGGTAATATATCCTCTGGTTACAAGAATATAAAATGTTAATGTCTCTAGAATGTTGCTCTTCCTCGTCGCTAACGAACCGAGGGAACATGAATTCTCTTCCGCCACGTATGTTTCTAGGCGCTACTGCTTATCTGAACGTTCGCCTGAACGCGGACGCGATGCTGTCTCTACGATTAGGCGAGCGATCGGACCCGCGCAGCGTGAGCCCGACCGTGGCACCTGCGTTTCGTAAATCCAGCGAGAATGTAAACAAGGTAACACCGATCGCTCATGTTTTCTTTCCAACTCCTTCTGGGCTTCCTTTTTCGGCCCGTTTTTTTGATCACCTTCCACGTCCGCAGAAAAAGTTCTTTTTCATGCCGTCCAAGCAGAGAAATGACCGCAAAGACGCGGTCTAGCTTATGGCTTTTCTGTTAGAGCATGCGGTACCCATATGTCGAGCTTGGAATTGAATTCGAGGTTATTCAAATGGCGAAACGCAGATGAATTGCCAGTATTCAGCCTCTCGACGATCTCCTTAAGAGGGTAGATTCGCGTTACCAGGATTGCAAGGGTGCGGGTGCGCCTTCTCATTTCTCGACAATGCAAAGATCACCTCAAAAGTCCTATTTTTACGTTTACGAGGCGTAATTTCCATTATTCGGAAGCATACAGCTGCGCATGTAGCTATTGTATTTTCATAAAGGTGCGACAGCTACCGAATAATGCAAATTCCGTCTCGTAAACGTAAAATAGAACTTTTAAGGGCGATCGCGGTCTTGATTGATCGTTTATCTGGCGCTTTTGACTATCGAAAAGCCCCATCTTTGCATTATCGAGAAATCCTGGAAATCCAGAAATCATTCCAATTCTGGAAACGAGTCCACCCCCTTAATCTGGTGACTCTGGGTATACAGGGATCGACGATTGTTCACCTATTTGTTCATCTTCTGGCGAGCGTAGGAGTTAACCGCCACAACATGGCGAAAATGTAGTTTTTCGTTCGCCACATTGAAAAGCTCTTCCCAATCACAAATCGGCTTAAATCAAGCCGATATCAGATCAAATACCATCTTTCGATAGGAATATAACATGACGCAAAGAGAAAAAGCATCTGCGCGAAATTGCGACCGGGTCACCGCCACCTCTGAAAATCGGCCACGAACTTTTGCACTCGTCCAATACTTTGTCCCAACCACCGTGCTAACGCAACGGGTCAGTATGACGGACTCGCGCTCCAGGAGGCTGAAAAGCTGTAGTGAGAACACAATTTATTACCGCAAATTGACAACTCGCGCGAAACCGTCCCGTCGGTTCAGTCGTCTCGCAGTTTCTTCGTTTTCTGCGACGACGCGTTTTCCGTGGGTAATACATCTGTATCGTTTGCTCCGAGATGGTTTCACACGTTGAAAATTACACACGCGTGACACGATCAGATACCATGCTCGATGTAAACATGTTGTTTTCTTCTAAATACTTGGTCATGTTATGCATAATCTGTAACTGTTCGTAGTCCGTACGACTTTTAAATGGTTCAAATTTAATGTATCAAATTTAGTCTAAATAAATAAAGAATTCATTTGAAATATTCTTAACCTTTATGCAGCCAACCAAAATGCATAGATTGTTTGCAAAAATTCTCATTTTAACCCTAAACCTACCGATCCTTAAATGTAACTGGTACATGTTCCCTTATAAAAATGACAAGATTGATTTTATTTAGACTTTGTGCAGCTCCTATTGCAATATGTGCTCCGCTAAAGATATCTATACAATCATTTCTTATGAAATTATTTTTATTCTATCAATAATCGAAAAATAAAAAATCTGGAACCGGCCATTTTGACCGTTTATGGTAGGTTTACTGTTAAGACTATAAATTAATATATTAGCGAGAGCAAAGAATGGACATTCAGAGAGATTTCGTGATATTCTTGGAGGAACGTTAACAAATTGTTAAAAGAAATGCAGTAAACGGTTACTCAGATACCTGGTTGACTACACAAGGGTTAACGGGTGAAAGTGATTTGTAAAAGGGCGAATTCCGAGTGCAAAACCTGTAGTTGAAAAACAAAACGTGCCCCAACCTTTAAGACACTTCCTTGTAAGTCCGCTGATGTATTTATTCAGAATTGAGGAGTGGGCGTTGTTTCCCGATTGTAAATCGGTAAATCGTAATCGTGTCCGGCGAGCGTGACGGATAAGGTGAAGAGAACCGTGGCATCGAGATATCCTCGACCAGATTCAAATTCTTAATTAACCAGAGAAGTGTAATTTCCCTGCTGGCGAGACTGACAGCGTCGAACGCGTCTGTCAGGCGACGACGAAGCAGACCTGGAACTGTCCGGATTACAACGCTTGTTGCCTCCGTGCGGGACGGATTTCTCTTCAGTTATAAATTACTAAGCTGCAATCACGAATTTTTCCCGCATTCCTGTATGTCTCTGGTTAATCCGTCGTGCGACGCGATCCAACATTCGTTCCCCTGTTTATTCATGGAAACGTTCGCTCCGTTGCCGATCCCGATATGTGCGCGTTCCCCACAGCGCGGCTCCCACAAACTCGTTTTCGTTCGATCGAAAACGCGACCGATGTCTCTGGCCTGTCGTTACCGTTTGCTTTTTGCTTGTCTGGCCGATGGATAAACATGTTCTAAGGACAATTAAGCAGAATCGTGATAGTCCGCCGAGGGGATATAAATTAATATGCTGCTTAATTGTTTGCCACCTCGCGAACGAGCGTGTCAGCAAAAACTGGATATGTCCATCGTAAATTCAAGGCTACCTAACAATGCCATTAAAAAGAATTTTTTTATACTTTCTTAATGGTGTTCCGTCACTCTCCACACCCCTCCACCCTCTTAAACGGTAGGGGAGACTGGGGCTAGTTGACTAACGAGGTCAGTCGACTCTGAACAGAGTCTAATAAATACGCGTGCTATCAGTTTCCTTTAAACCGAAATAAAATTCTACTTTGGTTTTGTTAATGTACATATAATTGGAGAACACGTAGGCGTACGATGGACATAAAGTTTCCTCTTTTTTTAGGACATTAAAAATCACAGAAAAAGCTTTAATCACTGAAATCGTAAAATAAATCATAGGGCAAGGGGTTAAAGTACCTACGTATAATTGAAATAGACAGAAAATGTAATGCTCGTAAGGCTGCTGAAATGTTTTTCTTCTTGTATGTGATATTTGAAGTTTATATACCATAGATTTTTCAAGCTGTTACGAATATATTAAATTTCGCTGTTGCGAATATATTAAAACACGAAGGGACTCGTAATGTTTGTCCAATCGATGTTGATTGCTCAACAGATTTCTATTCGCCCGTCTGACCCTGCGAAACGATCGTTGCCAATCGTACTTCCTCATGTTTGAAAAGTGCTCGTAAAATACTTTCTACGTTGATTTTATTGATCGAACGAGCGATTGGCCGATTTATTTAAGTATTCGGTCATGCTCTAAACGGTTGTTATTGGCTCTTCAATTCAAATGAGTCTGATGCCTGCTTAACACGTTATTATTTCACTATTTAACAGTTTATGCTCCGCGGTGGCAGATGGGCCGATAGATTCTCGTTTTATGTACAGAGTGTAAGAAGAGTAATGGTCATCCGTTCTAGGGGTGTATCTGACATTTGTGAAAGAAATCAATAATAAAGGAATCAATAATAAAACAAATTGAAGTAAACGTGTATATTTTAATTAAACGAAGACGTCAAAAAATGGATGGAACTAAAATATAAAAACGAGACTTCAATCTTTGAAATTGGCGAACGAAAACAATAATTTGCTGAAAGAATCGAATGGATGGAACAATAAATATGTAACACAGACATACTTTATATTGTATATTGTAAGGTATAAATATGTATATGTTTTAGTCTGTTTTTCGAAGGAAAAGATCCAAGGTACAACGTTGTCGATCGTAATAACTGTTCGACCGTAGAGTACTTTGTAAGTAATTTAATGTTACATGTAGCAATCTAAGTAATTATCTTGAGATCTTCAATTAAAATTTAAAATAGAACTTAAGTTGCCTGCCCACGCGAGCAGGTAGCTTTAATTGAGAGTACAAGGTTTTAGCGTTACGCTTGAAAATAGCTTTTACTATGCCTGCTCGATTGAGAGTAAATTCCTGCAATTTTGACTTTCCTGAGCAGCGGTAACAGTTCTTGCGGAGGAATGATATTATTACCGCGATATTTTTCCTTTCGAAATTAGATCTAATGCGAACAGGTAGCAAATTGATAGTGTCTTTAGCTTTTTAAAAATTCGTAAAACTCTTCGAACGTATTATATACAATAATTACCGTAAAAATCAACGAAAAAATCGTGCAGATTTCCCATCGCGTAATTATATTTCTCGCAAGAAAAGGGATCGTGGGGACACGTATATAGCGGTCTTGCGTAACATTATGAATAACATATTAAGTACGAGCTTTTCTCATATCCCGGCCATGCGAATTAATCATCATCCGACTAGTTTTTACAGGATGCTGATAGAATCAGGACGAAATTGAATTTATCGGAGCAACACGCCGCGATCGAGGAACGACCAGTCGCCTAATTCTTATTGGAAGCAGACACCTACCGCACAATTTCCCAGATGCGACACCGTATTAATGCGAGCCATTTCTCGTGCGCCATTAGGCTTATTCAACGATAAAAAGAAAAACAGTAATTTATATTGCGCGACTTACTCCATATATAACAATATTATGCTGGAGATTTGTCCACGTGCTCTTATCAAATAAAATACTGTTCGCGTCAACGTATTCCCACAGAGCGAACACGCGTTACATTTTTAAACAGTTACCAACGAACAAACTCGGTTTGCTCAAATAGTTCGTACTCAAAGAAACAGAATTGAAAAAGTTTATTGCATCTCGCTAACCCGTTCTAACGTATTGCGTTAGCGCGAGACGAAGACCTCTGCAATTTAAATTAATTATGTAAGCCGAACAATTTCCTTCCACGTTGTTTGTGGTCACGCAGGTTTAATCCGTCACTGCGCATTCCGATGGTTAGATAAGATTATTTACATGCCCTTCACACTTTAATATTTCTTGCTATCACGAACGGAAGCGAGCCGCCATTGCGGAACGATCAGGGTGAAAATTCGTAAAAATCAAGCGATCCCCGCCGCGCTGTAATTTTAGTAATAACAGTGTTTCAGTTACCGTGAGCCATCATGATTTTCAACTGGCGCGCCCTTGCAGATAAACAACATGGAAGCATGAATTTTGTATGAAGATACACCGCCGCTCGAAAGTTTCGTAGTCGCCACCGTTTAAAGTTGAAGTTTAAATCTGTTACGGGGTAAATCTGTTACCCCGATTCGAACGTTGTTTGGGGATTTTTTATAATTACACGGGGAGCAACACACAAAACATCTTATACCAATTGACAAGAATCAAGGGACATTTCTAGTAACTTTTGTGCCACGGTAACGAGCTTCTCTTTCACTTTAATGTACGCAATGTCGAGGGCTTAATTTTTTTATTAAAAAGGCAAGAGAATCTAAATCATAATCTAAATAATAATAAAACTTTCCCCTATGCAATATAAATCAATACAAAGAATTATACTTTAGTGATCGAATGATCGATTTTATGAAGAATGTTTTTTTCAAATCCTGTGATTATAAATAGGCGCATACCAATCACACAGCCGACAACGAATCTGATGGCGCGACGATATCGCTAACCTAAAAGGCTAATTTTCAACAGATGTGTAACAACATGTGATTTACTAATCGAGACGATACAATTCGATGAAACAAGTTTGTGAATAGATTAATGCGAATAAAACCAAAATAGTTCAAAATATTACAAATGCTTTCCTACAAAGGGAATAAGGTCTAATACTTTTCGATGTTCGTAAGAGCATAATCCGAAGTTTTCTTCTTCGACATAACCAATCATTAGGGTTACCTGCAGCACAGTCTCAGACCTTAATTTTACAGATTACTAGACAAACAGTAGAAAGATTTAAAAAAATTATAAATATTGTTGTATAATTTTCAACCAATAATATACGAAGGTCTAATATTTTTCGATGTTTGTAAGAACGTAATCTGAAGTTCTTTTTGTTGACATAACCAATCATTCGCATAAAGGTTACCTGCAGCACAGTCTCGGACGTTGATTTGACAGATTACTAGAAGAACGATAGAAAGATTTAAAGAAATTATAAATATGTTGTATTATTTTCAACTCACGAAAATTATTTAAAATGAAAAATGAATACCTATGTAGCTTCTGTATCTTTCAATAAATACAATTTGTATTGTATTTGCAGTCTACCGATTGCAAACGTTTCGAAACCAATGGACAAGATAGAATAAGAAAGTTCATAAGAAACGTACGATGATAGATTCATTTTTCCAAGTACTAATTGGATCCATGAAAATATTAAAATTTTCGATCGCTATCATGAAAACTTGTCACATACCGTCGAACCACAAGTGCACTTTCTGTGTTCGTTTTTCTGTTTTTGGATGTCATGTGAGAATAATTGGAACTGAATTGAAGGTGATTCGTCGCAGCGTCGTTACCAGAGAATGGTTGAACTGCACGTGAAACGATGCAGGAAATCAATTAGAGCGTTGTCGTTTGTTAACGCTGCAGGTCATTAACTGCCGCCGACCGTGCATTGGAGGCGCGTGACTAATTCGCCTGCGGATCGAAGGACGCCACCACACAGGTAAGACTTCTTTTACCTGGCGAACTCGTTCCGACATATTAAGTTATTAAAAGGGTGTGGGACTTCTCGCGACTGAACAAACGTAACTCTGTATTATTTTCGGATTCAAATCTACATATCTACGATTATCTTCGGATCTACATATAAATATTATACATGTTGTTTCTTCTCGTCGTTTTTAAGGTCGTTTTTAAGGATGTGTTTTTTTAAAATAACCACATACATATATTTTCGTGTTGCATTGTGTAGCTTATAAAAAGGTACATTCAAATATGTACTGTGACACGACCTACAAATGACCTTGCTTTCGCTTTCGACGACACACAAATTTTGAAATTATTAAGGTATAATTCGGTCACGTTACCGTACAAATTGTTTCGTATAACCTAGCGATGCAATTTTGTAGTACGATAGGGCGTTAATTAATTAATCTACTTGGTTGATCGATAAATATATCCGGCAGCAAATAACCTAGCGAGTTCGACGGTCAATAAAAATTCGATTTCGTATATATAGATTGTTTCAATTTCATTTTTTATCATTTTTCCTTTTGAACATCTTATATTCGAATTTGCAGTGACAAGTGTACGAAAATAGATAGATTTATCAGTGCAACGAAGTAAAAAAATTGGATTAAACAAATGGTAAACTGACATGAGAACTTCACGAAGATTGGTTTAAACAAATGAGGATACGAATATTAGCTTTCGTTTTTTAATAGAACTATGATATTTCGTATGTGCACATTTTTTAAATTTTGAACGCGCAATGTCACTGCTCGGCAAGCTAAAGCTTTCGAGCTTCAAATATAATATTATATACAACATTATTGTATAATATAATATATAATGTTTATACATATTAATTATACATTGGCGTACAGAACCCCGAAAGTGAATAATCAAGTGGGCAATACTATATAATCCTAATGAAAAATACTAATGCGACATTAAATTTTGTAAAATAAAAGTAAACCCCAACAAACTTAGTAATCGTACAAGCTTAACAAATATAATTTAACTTTCGTTTAATGAAATCTATTAATTTCAAAGAATTTAATTAAAGTTTCGTTTGTAAAATAAAAGCAAGCCATGACAAACTCAATAGTCGTGCAATCTTAACAAATATTATTTAAATTTTTGCAATGTCACTTGCGTATGAGATTTAATAAAAAGACAGGTTATCATTGTACGTAGTCGTTCCGTTTGAGAAGGTATCGCGAATATTGGAACGTTACTATAAAATTATTACGAGTACTTACAATGTAGTTGATTCTATTAAAAAATCGTTATCGACATATCGTTGGACCATTTACAAGCGTTTGAGCGTGCTCGCTGTCCGGCTTAGGTTAGGTCGTCAATCTGTTAAGTAGTACGTTTACGAGAAACTGCAAGTTTCTTAATATGGCGCATGAATCGTTTAAGAGCAGACGCTCTAAGGTCTATCAAATGCATAATAAAGTGTTTGTAAAACGGAAATTGGTTGCGGGCAGTTGATTGATTAAGACGTTTGACACGTGAACGCCGGATAATTGAAACATACATGTATCAACCATGTATCAAAATAATTAAATGGCTATACTTGAATGAAACTGACGATAAACTTAATATTTCTACTCATCGAAGAGATAGTATTTTTCACGAGCATCTCGAACGATTGTTATCGCACTGCGGATTTTATGTATTTATAACAAAAATGAGTAGGTACGGTTCCAAATCGAAAAATTAAATGATTTTAACACTAAACCTACCGAGCCTTAAAAGTAACTGGTGCATGTTCCCTTATAAAAATGACAAAATTAATTATCGCTAGGACGCATAGTTTCCGAGATATAAGCGAAAAACCGAAAAACGAACCTTCTACGTGCCCTCCGCGCTTCGCTCATCTCCAAGAAGTAAGGACATTTGGTATGTTTACCTCCTAACTAGTCCGAACAACGTTCCAAAGTCAAAAATTGTTTTCCTTTCATTTCCCTCTACACCCCCCTTTTAAGCATTCCTTGACTGGACCAAAGTCTCTCTCGCAAAAACAAAAGAAAAATATTATTATTATTATTGAAGTAAAGCCTCACGATTCCGAAGAACCTTCGCGATTTGTACGAGTAATCTTCCGCGAAGGAGTCGTGAGAAACTTCCAAACATCTATGACATGTAATAAATAATAAAATATGATTATACCTTTTACTCGAAAAGGTTATCACCTTTTATTTGAGCGGTGCGAGGCGCTTGTAATTACGCCGGTACCTTTAGCCCGGCCCAAACGAAATCCAAGTCTTTAATCTACATTTTCCTAGCCGCGAGAAACTTCCAAGTGAAAAAGTGCTGCGATTAGCATAAGGGAATTTACAGCGTGATGTTACTTAATCCTCGAAACTTCAGCCACCTCGATAATCCGCCGGTATCTTCTTAATTAAACGATTCCTTGGTGCAGGCAACAGATAATTAGAATTTATTGGGTTTCGGACAGCTCGGTCTATAATTGGTTCTTGGAAAATACAATGTTGTATTCCAACCAGCTCCAACCGGGCGGCCGTTTGATGTTTACAACACTGTTGAAAAGTTCTTGATTTTAATTCGATGCAATCACGCGTTTCATCTTATATGTTGAAATCGATAACAGGTAATGCAGGATGCAAGACTTTAAATCCGTATAAGCCAAGAAGTAATTCGGACGAAAGTGAGCAAATAATATATTCGTTTAATACGTGTAAAGATGTAAATATAAAATACATATTGCTCGCGTGTTAAATATATTATTGCAACGACGCGTAGCAAATTAAATATTTACATGTTTCGATCGCTAAGAAAGGAGAACAGTTGTTCACGCAACGTTGGGTTTTGAAAAATGAAAACATTGGATTCGAGTGTGTACCTACCGATTGTTATAGCCACAATTTATGACACGGCTGATCTCGCTCGCTCATAAGTGTAAATACACGGAGGAAAAATAAAAGAAGAATGTGATGGGATGCCAATCAGAACCCGCGTAAACATATGTAATAATATGTAATAATGGATACGATTATATGCAAAAATCAATCAGTATCCAAGTAAATCAGGCACCGTCGAAACATCGATGAACGTAATCACTATAAATTACGTGTCCGCGAGTGATCGAGCCGATCGAGCCAGGCGAGGTGGCATAAAAGTACACCCGGCTATGGAGCTCGATTTTTTAATTATTCATATTCATCGGTCTCGGCGCAAGTCTCCACCCCGCGTTATCGGACTCCATCGAAATTGCTCGGCGGGGCAATCATCCAGCGATCGCGAATCAACGCGACGCGACGGGAGCAAAATGTTAGCCGACCGAGGATAAACGGCGACGAGGCGGTTTCCGGCAGCCGCGGCATGTGGGTCACGGCGCTGTGAAAAACGACCGTTCACGATAAAGGTGCGTGTATACTGTTAAACCCGTCGCGCCCGTCGGAGAAAGCTTCGCGGACGAGAAAAGACGCTAATCTCGGATGCTCGGTGTCACAAGTGAACCATATATCAGTTCGCAGATAGTAGAGATCACATAAAATACAGGGTGTCTTAGAAATCATACAAGCAGCCGGGTGGCGACTCCACATTACGGTGGACCTTATTTTTCAACTATGAAATTTTTAGCACTCCGCACAGTGGTGCCATTTGGCCGAAAAGCGGAAAAAAATCTATAAAAACCAAACTATCCGACAAATCTGTTTGAAAATTCGTGGAAAGCATGCCACAGGTACAACGGCTATGTGGCAAAAATTAAAAATTTATCTATTTTTTGTTTAAATTTTTTTATTTGGGCCCGTTATGAAAATTCAAAATTATGGGTTTTGTAGATTTACGTTAGTTAAAAAAATGATACGCATCGAAATATGTATGAATCTGTGGATTTTGAGCAGGAACTGACCAGGAGCTGTGCGTGTCAAGATTTTCAACGCTTTGCGCACGTTAATCGATTTCGATGAAATTTTCGGTATGCGTACAACTAACGTAGATCTACGAAACACATATTTTAAATTTTTTTTAAGGGCCCAAATAAAGAAGTTTTAAAAAATGCCTTTTTTATTTTTGAATGTAACCTTGTAAATTGTAATTTTTGGAAAATCTTTTTTGCGTATCATTTCGTGAAACAATGTTTCTAATTGATTACAAAAAGTCAGGTCGTTTGGTACAATTATAAAAAAGTTATTCTATTTTAAAAGGTGTACGAATACTTTGTACACCCACTGTATTCACTTTATGCACGATGATCGATGTTCTTGAAAAATTTGAGGTACGTGAACTTTTAGACTAAACAAAAATATGTTATCCCGAGAATTTAGGATATATTACAACGTATCGATGCAGAAAATTTTATTTTGCATCAAAATCTAGTTGTGCGACTCGGTAGATGCCTAGGAGGAAATGACTAGGACAAATATGGGCAAAGATTGTTCCAGGGTCGCTGCCCTAGGTCTGATCGAATCAGGAACATCAAAATGATGCTTACTCGGGGCATTCTCCGTAGAGGTAGCAAGATAGATAGTCTGTAGCTAGCCTTCCATCTCTTTTTCTCGCGTTGTTCGCTTTGAAATACGATTTTAACTGAACGCTCTCAAAGGATGGAGCTCTCGTTGTCCATGCTTACTCTAGAGCTCACTGTAACGCGAGTCTGAATACAAGTATAATTCACGCAAATTATGATTATGCATATAGCAAAAAAGATTCTACCAGTACCCGCATCGATATTAAAGCTATGACAGCTTAATACGATCAATGTTCGCTTTGAAATACGATTTGAACTGAACGCTCTCACAGGACGGAGCTCTTGTTGTCCATGCTTACTCTAGAGCTCACTGTAATGCCAGTCCGAATGCAAGTATAATTCACGCAAATTATCGTTACTTACATAGCGAAAAAGATTCTACCAGGTCTACCCGTATTAATATTGAAGTTACGACAGCTCGATACGATCAATGTTTTCGATCGAAGACAAATTGAGTCGTTATATTTCTACATCATTCTACCACTATATTATGCTGTGCTATGCATAGTGGTATAAACTATCGGGTTGGCAACAAAGTAATTTCGATATTTTAAGCTGATACAGAGCCCAATTTTTTAAATTGCGTCTAAATCGCGTTTCTCGCGACTTTTGCTCAGTTTCTGCCTAAAATCCATACATAGATCCTTACATCTTTCGTCAACCGATTTCGATGAAATTTTCAGCATGCGTATAACTAACATACATCTACAAAACGCATATTTTAAATATTCATTACGGGCTCTAATAAAAAGGTTATGAGTGATGCCACTATTACTTTCGCATGTAATTCTTAGTAATTGCAATTTTTCCAAAATCTTTTTTGCATGTCGTTTGGTAAATCAATTCTTCTAACTGCTCATAAAACGTCAGGTTAGGTTAGGTTATTCTGTTTTAAAGCGCGTTCAAATACTTTCGTGGTTCGCTGTAGATCAGCCGAGGAAAGAAACCGTGGAAAAAACAGATCGGGCGGTTAGCGTCGCGCGCCACGATCAACAATACGTCGTGCGCAGTGGACGTCTGCGGATGTCGATTCGTCGTCGCTGCGCTGAGAAAAAGGTCGGGTTTCTCTCATGCAATATTCATTAGCGCTATTATTGGCGCGAGAAGTGCCGATGATTACTAACGAACCGTGGCGGCGTAACGTTAATCGCGAGCTATCGCGAAACGCCTTTCTCACGACACGCGTCCGAGGACTCGCGCCGTTGGTGGCTGTCTCTAACTTCTTCCCCCTTCTCCCCCCTTCTTCCTTCTCTCTCGGTCAAATTGAAATTGATGAACGAACGGTTCCCTGTGTTTTATCTTGATGATTTATTGCCGTTTCCCGGCAACCGCTGGTCGTCTCACCGAGAGGTCTCATTATAAGCGTATTGTCGCGCGAATTTCTCGGCTCACCGCATCGGAGAGATTAATCGGCAACGCTTGGAAATCGATCCCGGAGACAAGGTTTAGAGAGATCCGAGGTCGGAGGTGAACTTCCGTCTAGGCTAAGTGAATGTTTTAAACGTTCTGTACACGCAGACAACCGACTTGCTCGGAGATAGTCTCGCAACTGATCGTTGGCATTTGTTCTACGACACGAACACAATAAATACCACTTTCTGGCTTGGGTCTCGGATAGATCACCATATCTGTACACGTGTTCACGGGTTTCCATCAGTATTTAACCGTCTACATTGAACAAAACGATGTGTCATTGTATCAGCACGTCTGTCGCTTGTGGAAATGCTTATTGAACTTGCCGTTATTACCAGACTAGGGATCTTTATTCTGTGAGAAACACTTTTTGCATCGAATCGCACGAAACAGTAGTCGAATCAAACGTCTTCTCTCAACAGTGCTACTTAACGATATCCACTCTTCGCTTGTCCCTTTTTCTCACAACTTTTTCTCAGAAATTTATAATTAAATTGCCAATCTTTATGCGAAACAGGCATTTTTTTGCATCTACTGCAAAAGAATTGGGAGTGGAATAGAAATTTACTTCTTGGCTTAATAATTTTAATAATTCGGTGACAATATATTAGATTATAATTGAATAGAATATACTAAAATATATTGGGATATACGAACATAAACTAGAATATACAAGAATATACTACAATATACTAGCTTTCTTAAAAAATTACAATAGATTGATTGCGTGCACGCATTGTGTGCGCGAATCGAAAACGAAATCAACATTTCGGACAGCCGAATAAAAACAAAAAAAAGAATGGAACGAAAGGAAAAAAGCGAGGGTACAACTCGGCGCAGAAGACGTTTTCGAGAACGCTGCCGGGATAGAGAAAAAAGTGTTGACGAGGAAGACGACGATGGTCGCAAGTTATATTTGCGCGTGTGCGAGTCTGTTCGTTGTAAAGATGAAGAAGCGAACAAGACGATGCGTATCGAGTAACGATCGGCTACGCGTACGTTGATACAGTTAGTGGATGCCAATATTCGTAATTTACCGATACGCCATCAACGGGAGGTTTATACCCGAGCTTCATTAGTAATTACCAGCTGCTGGCGGGGTACCACTGATCGCGTCGATGAATATTGCATGAAAGAAATTTCGCGCGCTTTTTGTCGCCGCAGTCACCGACACAGTGCTTAAGCCGTGTTACGAGACATAACAATTTCACTGACGAGCTTGTCGCGAGATTGCTTCGATCACCCGGTGAAATCGATTTATCGTTTAATCGATCCGCCGTTCCACGATTAGAACAATTCTGCAGGCTATCCGGACAGGCATCGCTTTTTAATGTTAATGAAATTGTGTACAAGGACTACAGGTTTCTAGCGGAAGAACACTTGCAAGTAATCGTATTAGTACCTTACTACATTGATACAACTCTCCGCGCTTTTACTATTAAATGTATAAAAATATGTTATGTGTCCCAAAACCGTACTTCCTCGAAAGGGAGGATTCCTGAATTCATTTGGAGTAACTTTTTCCTGTGTGAAAATACGGTGCGCGGTTTTGTTCAGGAGTTGTTAACGAAAAACACGGACCAATCAGGGCGCGTCTCACCTAGATTTATAGTTATAGTTAGACAGCGGATTTTACGCGTTCACGACAGAACTGAGTAGGTGTGAATTAAGACAGCGAGAACGTTAGAAGAATTTAAAAATTCTGTTATATTATTTCCAATCGATTGATCGTATTCGGCAAGAAAATAAATTTTTATTTCACTCCAGTTTGTGGCAATTCAAGTAGAACCATGTCCGGTTGTCCATTTCTTTGACAAGTTTCTTTCATTGTTCGCTATACATATTTCTTTATTCGTAAGTACCGTTTATAAACAGGATGTTCGCGTCGTTATTATTTCCAATCGATTAATCATATTCGGCAAGAAAATAAATTTTCATTTCACTCCAGTTTGTTGTAATTCAGCTAGATCATTTTTATTTTGAACAAAGATCCGCTGTCTAGTTATAGTCATCCGTAGGGAACCTTCAAAACTAACCGGAACATCTAATACGTATTTTCTTAATTGTTAAGCGGATCGTTATACGGTGGATCGTTGCGAATTTCGGGAGGTCAATTTGAAGGATTTAGAATTTTCTTTTTGGCAAGCTGTATAGCAGAAACCTGATAACTTGAAAGCGAAACTCAGCCGTTGCGTTTTGTTATTTACGGCCGTGAAGAGTTTAGATGATCCACGTAGATTGCTTTTGGTATACGATACGAAAAAGGGTAAACTTGTCGATGTGCTACCTTCTCTCCGATTTCAATGACCTTGAAATATATAGTCAAGGTCACTGCTGTGAACAACATTTCGCTGTAAAGTTTATTGCAAATATCTCGTGAACTAAAGCCGACTGTCAAAAACGTTAAAGGGAAATGTTGTTCGGAATGGCGACCTTGGCAACATATTTCAAGGTCATTGAATTCGGATCGATAAATTTACCTGAAAAAGAAATAACGATTAAACCATTGCCTTGAAACATTGTGTCAAACTTACGATGAAGATTTCATCGATATTTTATGGTGTTCATACGGCAAACTGTTGAAACAATTTAAAAATTCTATGACAAGAAAGAAGAAGAAATAGTGCGAATCGTTAACCGTAATGATAAAAGGATGAGTACGTTTATGGAACATGTAGTCTCGGATAAAAAAAACCGAGATAATCGGGAAAAAGAAGTAAATTTGAAGCGAAGGTCGAATCACTTTCTCGCAAACTATTACATAAATTTATAGCAAATATCGAGTGTTCAATGGGGACATATTCACATGCACGACGCGTCTTTCGCTCGCTCTACGACGTTATTTTAATCTTTCGATTGTAAACGTTTATTAGTTGTCGTTTAATTTCGATAATATTGCGGATGATTACAATGTTTCACGGCAATCGCCGTTAAAACTTTTTTTTGGCGACGTTGCGTCGTAGGGACCCTGTCTTAGCAAAATGCTTCACCTACTATAAAAATCATGTGACAGCGACGTGACCGTAAAGATGGAACACAGCAACCGTGTTGACGAATATGTTTTCGAAATTAAATTGAATTTGAAAGTATTGTAAGCTGAGCGTCGATATTCTTCTATTTTACGAATAAAAGATATTTCAAACAAAATCTATATGTAAATATAAAAGAGAACAAATGATTTTCACGGTAGAGTACTTTTGATAATAGAATGGTATATGTCTCCTTTATTTCAAATAATTACAAAAATAGTTTATACAGAATTTATAATTCTTGTAAATAAAGATATAAATTTTAAAATACTGTTGTATTATTTTCAACCTATTAAACATATTAGGAAAGAAAATAAATGTCTATGTCGTTCCAGTTTGTTGCTATTCAGGCAGAGAATTTTTATTTTGCATAAAGATTCGCAGTCTTGTTATGAAAAATCACTCTTTTGTAATACCCTTTATATTTGATTTTAAATCTCGATAAATTAGAAAAAGTTTATTAGCTTCGATTTGAAAAGCTCCCACAAAATCACGTTACTTTTTAATCGTGAAAATGAAAAAAAACACTAAAAGTTAATGGTACATATTGCCTCCTATAAACGACACGACTGCATTTATTTTAATTCCGTCCATTCTTTATTATGATATACGCTCGAGTACAGAAACTTAATTTATCGCGTTTTTAACACTTTACCTACCGGAAGTCTATAAATACAATTTTTAATAATTGTGCTGTACCAAAAAAAAAACTATAGAAATTTTCTTTTACGTTGCAATTTTAAATGAAATTATTAAATGACGTTATCGAGGGTGACTTGTTGGTTCGCAAGGTTCGAAGGTTCCATTAGAAAGTGTTTAGCCATATACCATAGATTTTTCAAAATTATGCAATAATCACCAATAATTTCAAAATAATTGTAAGATAAAAACTGTAGATCAATCGATCGGCAGTGATGGGTTTGGTGTTGAATAAAAATTCGTCGCGATTAGAAAGTTTATTAATTCATAACGATTTCCCATGACGGTCGAGCGTGCTCTAACAGGCCGTTCACTCGCATCGTCGACGAAGATTATGTTTCAGCAACGCAACACACGCCAAACGAAGTTCAAACGTTGACCTGTCGTCGCGTCGCGTCGGTCTCGTGCTCGTCGAGTCGCGGCGGACTGCGTGACTTAGTTCACGTACGTCTCCGACGGATAGAGGAATGTTACGTGACAATGTGCGGCTCGGACGACCTTGCCTCGCGAAAGTTACGCCTGATACGAGACCGTTGCACAGTTGTCCAGGAGCCCGCTTTTTGTGGCCGAAAGTCAGTTTTTCAAGTTTAATATATTAAAACCATTTTTTCCCTAAAAACTGACAGCCCTTTAAAACTCACAAATTCAAAATATTATTCGTTTCAGATGATTCTGTGATATATACACAGCTGATCTTTATGTAATTTTAGCTTTCGAAACTTTTCAAAAAATGCTAGGATGTAAAATGTGACAGAATTTAGTACGATTTTAATTTATTTCTGATCCGAAAAGGCTACTACCGCGGAGAATTAGATCCTATTTTATTCAGATTTCAAGAACTCGACCGACGAGATATTTGATAAGGCTACATATAACACGCGTATTCTTCACTTTTAGACAACATAAGAACTAGAATCAGAATATTCGGTAATAATATTATTTCTTGTGGTATTTTAACTGTATCAGGTATACTATATGCATTTTAATTCAATATGAACGTATTTTTAAGTTTGGCCACAAAAAGCGTGTTTCCGAACCATTGAGAGCATTGTTAACACAATTTTTTAAATATTTTTTATGATCTGACAAGAATACGTTTCCAACAAAAGTTGATCAGCATTTACTTTTCTACAAATGTCGTTATAAAAAATTTAAAGAAAATTTTTTTTTTTATAAAAAGTGGTCACCTCAATCTTTTAAATGTTAACATATATTTTTTACTTCATAATATTATGACTGGTGTGGGTACGAATATTTAATGACCTGTAATAAGATTACAATAGTATTGGCCACAAAAAGCGGGCTCCTGGCCCACTGTGCTTTGTTCGCGCGACTTTTAATACGAGATGCGTCATCGTATTAACTTTATTACGATGACTCTTCGAGTAACGCGATCACGGTCAATCGCTTTTGCCACTTCGTTGACCTTCGGTTACTCGCATCCCAATTTCTGCACAATTCTCAACTACAGTCGGACATACCATAAACATATAGGACACTCTACGTTTACTTGTGTTTTATTTTCGTAAATCAATTATATTTATATAGACAGGATGAAGCAATAACTTTGTCCACCTTGAATATTACTTGTAATAATATGAACAAACGATATCTACAAAAGTTGCAAGGCATGGAGCGAGAAATATTGTAATCTAAACATTTATTACGTGTGCGAAGGCGAGTCACACTCGTCACGAAGAATTTAAATGAAGTCAAAGAAACACGAACGTTACGCTTTCCTTTTTAAATGAAATAAAATTTGATCCGTTTATAATCAATATTTAAGCATTAAAGTAAACGTAGTCGTACAAAGAATGTAAATTTTCTTTTCTCTTCTACGACATTTTTGGGGATAAAGACGTTTTAACGCTAAACCTACCGAGCCTTAAAAGTGACTGGAACACGTTACCGTATAAAAATGACAAGATTGTTTTTATTTAGACTTTGTGCGGCTCCTATTGTAATGCGTGCTCCACTAAAGATATCCATACAATCATTTTTTATGAAATCATTTTGATTATTTCAATAATTGTAAAATAAGAAATTTGGAACCGTTCATTTTGACCGGCGGTGGTAGGTTCAGTGTTAAGGGGTTAAATAGAAAGATTTAGAAATTCTGCGTGAACATATATTGACCTTGAAATACCATCTTTTATTCGGATAAAATTATTTCAGCCACTATTTACAATACGTTTTATTCGATGCATACCCAAGCACTGGTGTCAACGATTTAAAAAAACACGAATATAATTTGTCAAGCGAATCTGGGAAATGTATTTCAGTTTCCCAAGGTTAATTCTGAGTTCTTGTGCTTGCTAATGATTTTGAATCGTGCGCATCCGGCATTTCCTAATTGCGAAAGGGACGATAATGGTGTAGAAGCAACCCAGCAACGAGCAACGAGCAGGCAATTCCCTATTTCCGACCGATTTATAATTGCGTTATTTAATCCTTTCGGGAAACAGGAATGCACCTTTTGGATTTAACGCGACGAGATGAGTAACGCGTCTAGCCGCTATGCATCACCCATCCAGTTATTTGTCCTCGTTAAAGTTTTTAGTTTCCGCTTAACTTGGACCCGGATCGGCGCTAATTTGCTCGAAGATATTCCTTACAGTTTAAGCGTGCCCGACGTTTCGGAATTTAATCAGATGAGCATAAATTTCATCCGGCAACGTAATAAATCCCACGATTCGTTCTTTCATCGGTTCCGATCTCGAGCCGAGAGCCACTAGGCAAAGGAGAGAGGTGCACCGCGGAGTCTGAAACATGAGCAACCTGAACTCCTGTTTCTATTCCCTAAGCCTGATCGACAATCCTTTCTCTGTTGCCAACCGGTGTCTCATAATTCCGTAGGCATTTGGGACATCGTTCACCGTGCGTGTACAGGATGTCCCAAAAATGTACTTCCTTCGAACCAGTGATTCCTGAGGTAATTTGGAGTAACTTTTCCCTTTGCGGAAATATTCTCCGTGACTTTTTTAAGGAGCCCCTAGACGATAATTACATTTCTAGTAGCTCCTGCTTAGCGATGGGATCCGAATCGCTTCGAATCGCTTCGATTCAATATCTACGACAATAAATTCGAATCACTTGCAACATAATTATAAGCTTGGAACTCTTGAAAATCTTCGTTGTCTTGAGAATCTTGAAAGCCTCAAACTTTGGGAGGTTTGTAAGAATTGAAACTCTTGAAACAGTACGAACGTACCAATATTATAAAATGTATAACATTTATTAAGATTATCAAGACTTCTAACAGATTCGAGACTTCAAAAATTTCTGAGTTCGAATAAATATCGAATTGATTCGAAACTCTGTGGTGATCGATTTGTTCGAAAACTTGCAAGACAGAGTATTGTATGCCCATCGCTACTCCTGCTATCGTTGTCCGAGATATCGATGCACATGCTTTTCCATTATCTTGCTTTTCAAGTCGTTTACATTTCTGGACGGTGAATGGTAAACGATATCTTTACGAAACATCACGTACCGAATATTCAAAATGTTCGAAGTGTGTCGTATACCAATGAATTCGTTTCGGTACGCGCTTCCATACGATATAAGAAATACATAGAGTAACGTTAAAACAATCGAAGGTCACCTTCATTTCTAATAAAATAATGCAGACGAAGATTATCACGAAGATTATCACTTTTCCTCGAAATTATTTTCAGCTCTGCACGAAGAGGAAACGGAACGCAAAGTCGACGAAGACTAAAGGGCGTCCTATAGGAAAAAGAGAATCGCGGAATAATATACAGAGCGAAACAGCCACGATAAGGAAGGAAGTCGGGAACAGGTGCATAATCATCCGGAACACCCGTACTTATGACGCGTGTCGTTTATTTTCCATACAACCTGGTTTATTGACGATGTACGAGGAAGAGAGGAATTCGAAATATCACTTACATCCGGCAGACATATCCCGAAAACTTTCAAACGTTCGAACGTTGCAGAATCCTTATGGACTTCGTGTGTAATCGAACACAAATAAAAGGGAGCTTGCATACCGGAATAAATCATTGCAACTGTTATTATCCTACGCATAATCAATAATTATACCACATTCTTTGTACTCGACAATAAGAAATCGAGTTAAAGGAATTTGGTTGATTCTTCATTATTGCTTTCATTTTTGTCCTAATGTTTTGGCGAAAAATATAAGCTGTTATTTAATAAGGGAATTATCATTATTGTATAACTATAAAAAATTGTTATCAACGCGAAGTTGTTTCAGAAATTACAACAAATCTCACAACAAATTCCTATTTACGCGTGAATTATTTTAATAACTGAATATTTAACGCTACATGAAATAAAATTCCAACATAAAATTATACGTATACAGGGTGCGGCACCTAAAACAGGTCACCTAAATAAATCGCTTGCTTTCGAAGATAGGAAAAAAAGGATCAGACCAAACTTACTTGATATCGAGGGGTTCGTAATCCGATGTCATTAATTTTTTTATAGGTGGAGACGTCAAGGAGATACGAAGGTCAACTCTGTTTTTTTAAATGGAACGGTATGGTTTTTTATTTACATTCTGATAGCGTATTTCAAGACGAATACAATGACCTATTACGAAGGTCATTCAAGGTCACGCAAGGTCAACCGCAATAGAAAATAAAATGTCTCAAAGCACTCTTCGAACGCTACGACGATTTACATGTAACACGTTATGCACGTATTCGCTGCTACTTCGAGTGTTCAAAATGTCGACCTTGAACACCGAGACATAATCTAAAACGTTGCGATACCGATGATACCGCCTGACAAATTTCAGTTGTATCTATTACAGAGCAAGCTCTTTTTATACGTTCTCGCATATCAACCGTGGTTGTTGGTTTCTCGCGGTACGCTTGTTCCTTCAATTTTCCCCACAAATAAAAATCTAGCGGTGTCAGGTCTGGGGAACGTGCTGGCCATTTATTACTTCCCGATCGACCAATCCAACGACCTTTGAATGTCCTGTTCGGTAATTCTGTAACATTTCGAGCCGAACGAGCAGGACATCCGTCTTGTTGGAACCACACGGACTGTCGCATGTCCAGTGGAATGTCCTCTAACAATTCTGGCAAAACGTCTTTTAAGATTCTCTCGTATTTATGACTATTTAGCGTGCCATCGATGAAATATGGACCAATTATTTCATTATGAAGACCAAGGTCTCTGCTTGTCCACTTCTCGTAGCCATCGTGGATTATCTACCGACCAGTAATGCATGTTGCGACAGTTAACTTGTCCGTGGCCTCATGCGTAAACAAAATTTTATTCAAGAACATTTGATCGTCTTGCACAGTTTCCGTAGGCCCCATTCGCAAAACTGTAAACGTTTTTGAAAATCATTTTCACTTAATTGTCGATGCAGCGAAATGTGGAATGGGTGAAATTTGTTAACTTTGAGTATTCGCAAAATACTTCGTTGACCGATGCCACTCTCGCGTTCAAGTTGCCTCGTACCAACACGTGGATTTTGTATTACACTTGCTACAATGTTTATCGTGTTTCCATCGTCGGTTGCTTTTTTGGCTCGAGTGCGTTTTTTCTTATCCACATTTCCAGTTTCTCGAAACTTTTTTATAATGTTTGCAAAGACAGAAAGCGAAGGACCATTACGATCGGTAAATCTTTCACCGTACACGCGTACCGCTTTCCTCATAATTCTATGACATTCGCCATAAATGATAACCATTTCCACTTTCTCTGCTATCGTGTAACGCATTCTTGAAAATTGAACACTCGGATTGAATATTTCGAAGCCGGATACAGGTAAGCATACGATGCGATGGTATGTTTATTTATGTTCTGCGACCCTTACCAATACTTGGAAGAGCAGTATGCCAACAACCAGAGAAGACACAAAAGTATTTGAAGAGTGCTTCGAGACATTTTATTTCCTATTGCGGTTGACCTTGCGTGACCTCGAATGACCTTCGTAATAGGTCAATGTATTCGTCTTGAAATACGCTATCGGAATGTAAATAAAAAACCATACCGTTCCATTTAAAAAAGCAGAGTCGACCTTCGTATCTCCTTGACGTTTCCACCTATAAAGAAATTAATGACATCGGATTACGAGCCCCTCGATATCAAGTAAGTTTGGTCCGATCCTTTTTTTTCTATCTTCAAAAGCAAGCGATTTATTCAGGTGACCTGTTTTCGGTGCCGCACCCTGTATAATAACTCTATACAGAACTTTTTTCTTGGCTCCTGTTTTTTAAAATTGATGCAGAACATTTTTATTTTGCACAAGGATCCGCGGTCTAATAATAACCAACTATTAGACACGGTGTTAGACATGAAAGAGAAGAAACAATGGAAACGAGGGAAGCGATTTGACCAATCTGGTGCACGTGCCATATAGCCGAAGTAAATTACGGATATGTAACGCGGCGCAGGCAAATGAGTTACGAGTGTCACGAGGAGGCCACTAACCCGAGGGTTATGTCACGACGATGAGGTTCGCCGTCTGCTTGTCGGCATCCTCTTCGTCGCGCGGCCCGAAAATATTAATAGAAGCCTGTTGACGCTGTCGAGTACTACAATAAACCGTTCCTCTTTACGTGTCGCCGTTTAACCCCCTATGCACGCTCTCCCCATCCCCGACGCAGGCCGTAGACCCTTATTTCCGGTTTACCATCCCAACGCTAACTCAATATCTCCGAAATGGTAAGTTCTTCTGTTACAGATATGAATAAAAAAATTTCTCGGTAAACAAGGATCCTACAATTTTAGTGTAAATCCCTGAACGTATGAACAATGTAAAAAAATATTAAAATACTGTGTACCCGTGCTGCCATCCAGCGGTTCTGATTGGTAAGCGGCGCGCGATCGTCGCTGCGAACCACTATGGCGGCTTCTTTACCTGCCAAAAACACTGAATAATGAACAACTTTAAGCAAGTATAACTCTTCAGCCATTGATCCCACAGGATCGAAACTTCGATCTGCAGGTTCTCCGGGTACAAATCTACCAGATTGCATACCGAATACATAATAATTTATAAGAGAAAGGCAGAGATGTTGAGTCCGGTAAAGTAAAGTTTACCATTTAAGTAGATTGTTAAATAATTCGATACGAACAAAACAACTACTTATTCGACAGAATTAATGTAAATATACAACAAAAATGATAATAATGGTTTACAAGACATTGCACAACGTATCGATTCGAGTTCGTTACAAACGGATGACATCTGCAATTTACTTCGCACGCTAACTCGACACGGTGGATTTTCGATTGACACGACTACGATGCGAAAAGAATAGAAATCAAGATTCTGCAGAAAGTATCGGGTTTCCAGGTACGTGCTGTCCCTTTCAAATTGAATGAAACCTCCTTCACCGGCGTTTCAGGAGACGGAACTGAAAGGAACCTGGAACAACGCCAGCGATCAATTTGACGGAACTAGATGAATGCTCGTGCTCGGAATTCAAATGACAGCATGCGCATGTACTTTCCAGTGCGACAGAATTGATCGCGCATCTTTGTGAAAAACAATGGGGAATCGAAGGAAACATCTGCCAAGGGAAGTTATCGAACTCGGGAATTCAACAAATTATGAAACTTTCCACACGAGTAGAGTAAGTCATGCCTAATAGAATTTCCAATATTTTCGTTAAACATCTGAAGAACAAAAAAATTGTTGAAACGAAAGTTGCATGGTATCTACCAAACTGGGTAAACAAAGTTTTTTTAAAATGCATTTTGTTTCAGAAATACTAGTACACTGTAACGGTATGTCAAACTATAACATTTCTATAAAAATATTCTCCTATACCGAGAATGCAAACAATCGTTATTATCTCAGCGTTACTCGAATCTCCCTTATATTATTATGCAGGTGAAATGTTATACCAATAACATTCTTAATATGGAATATTTTTGCTTGACAGCCTGTGCAACTAATCCTTGTTTACAAAGGATTTAATATAAGTTAAATATAAGCGAACCGAGTTTATTGCAGGAATAATGAAAATACTTTAACACTAAATGTACCACCGTTTGTCAAACGACCGATTTCACATTTTTTATATTATTTACAATTCTGTAATTTTGATTGGGCAACACGAGCAACAGTTACGTTCAGTCCTACGTTTAGCGTTAAACTGTGTTAAGAATCGTGTCAAAACGTTCATGTACGCCTGTTTAATTGTGCGAACGGCGAACGGCGAACGACGCGAAGGATGACGAGCAGTCATGCCAATTCAAAATTCAAAGCTGAAAGAGATACGGTGCGCGCGGTGCACGGTAGAGACCCGTTCGGTGATAAATTGCTTCTTCGTTCTTGTTCGTTTTGCTTGAGTAATTTGTGCCGCTAAGTGGCCACCGGCTAGCATAACTCTTTGGGAAGGCGCCTATAGCAACAACGACACCGTGAAACACGGGTATACCTTTTTATGTAAATTCGACGCTCCGAGGAGTTCGGCAGTCGTATAGCATCCGGAAGCACCGGACCCAGGTAGAGCCATCGTCGAAATCGAAATCGGAAACGTTATCGATCTTTTCTTTTCAAATACTCGCTGCCCGATACAATGTTTCCAGTTTTTTGCATGTACGATTTTTTCCGATTTGTTGGAAGATAATATCAAACGGTGCATTGGTTGTTATTAGATTGCAGTTTTTATGCATTTACAAATAGAAACACGGTAAACGACAGAAAAGAAATATCTAGCAACCTCAACGCTAAATCTAGCGACCATCGAAAGCGACCGGATGCGTATAGTATTATAAAAATTACAAAATCAAATTTATTTAAATTTTGTGCAAATTTTTAATATAACATATACCGGAGTCAAAAAATATATTCAATAAATTCCCACACGAAAACACCTTTACCTTACACGATCCAAGCGAATACAGTTTTGTCATTTTTGTAAGGTAAAAGATTTTAATCGATTTTAGTGCTCGGTAGGTTTAGTGCTAAAAACGTTTGAAATATTTGCAGAACGAATGACCCAAGGAAATTTCCACGAGCAAGAAGTAGTCTATCATTAAATTCAGTATTTATCTGTAAGAAACACAAAAGCCTATTTCAATGGTGTTTGCCCGCGTTCCTCAGCATTCTCGGCGTGCGGCGTCTATAAAAGGAGAAAAGCGCGGGAACGTGTTGCAAATTTATAGCTATTACAAGTTTATTACAAGTTTATTACAAAGAAATAGAGTAGCTTTCGCTGGGGTAGGCTTAATGATACGTTCCGCGATCGTCAAGTGTAGAATGTCGCGCGTACATTCTATTAATTGCAGGGTTCGCTGAAGCATGATTCACAAGGGATGTTTCTGAACGAGCAACAAGCAGCATTCGCGCAAACGGCGCTCGGGGCTCGTGATTAATCCTCGGCCAGTTGTTTCGACGGAGAGACTTCGAATTCTAATTTCGGTATCTTTATTTTCTCCCTGAAACCCCCCACCTTCCCTCTACAGGGACCGTTTCCCAGCGCGATCGATCTTTTTGTCTTTTCGGTGTATTAATCTTGACCGGGCGTCAAGACCGCCTGCCGCTATTCAGGACCGTAAATTCACGTTTCAAGAAAGGAATAAGATGTTTGGAATTTTTATAGATTCTCGTCCGCGCTGCTCTCACAATACCATATCTCCCCGGCCACGCTCTACGACCCCTTTCGTGCCACCATTCTCGAATTTACATAAGCGGGATTCTCCCGTGTTTCACGTGGCTGCCGTTGTGCATCCGTTGCCTGGCGCCTGCTAAAAGATCGCCTGACCGTTCGTCATCCCCGATTTGTCCACTGAAATAACCACCACTGCAGACTTTACCGTTCTGCTAAATTTTCGTGACCGTGGAGTCAAGTGGAATTTATTTTATTATCGCAAAACAGTGTTACTCTTAAGAGCTTCTCTTTAATTCTGAACAGACTGCTGATGCGTTTTTGCAATTTTCAATTTTATAGACTTTGAAGAAATTGGCATCGAATGAAATTCTTCTATCACTTTTTGCCATTTTTTAGGTGACTAGTCATGTCATTCGACAAACCTATGAATAAATATCTTAATTTTATATTTTAACTTCGATTTAAAAACGCTACGAACTTTCGTGTTCCAACCTAATACCTCGTACAATACCTAACTATTTAGCAATCGATAAGATACCGGCACATATTTAATAATGTAAACATCAATTTGAATAATGGTACAGCAATTTTCAGTGTCGCCTCAGAATTACCACTCGAGCGCTAAGGGTTGAAACTGAACAAAGTAATAATGTGATGCACATACGACCAGCATACGACCAATACGTTAATATTTATTACGAATAAATCGGGCTTCGATCGAGCCATGTTGACCTAAAAGCAGATTGTTTTTCTTGTGTGTATACATATATAATTTGATTAATCGTCAGCCGTTCATACATGTTAATCCGATTTAGTATGCAAGAATATGAAAAATGACAATCACCCGAACAGTGCACACGGCTTAAAACGAAATTTATGTTTCAACATTCTGTCACTGCTTTCGCGGTAAGGTCGTTACGTGTACCATCGAATTAAAATCAAATTCTTTTCACCGGGTCTACATTTAATCCGGTTTCTGACGATATAAACAAGGATTAAAACAGAAAGAATGGTTAAATATTGTGCTCGCTCGAAAACAATGTTGACGGTCAAGTATTTATTCACGAGGTTGTTAGTCGGGAACGTTATTGCGCTTGTTGATTACTCCGTTGCATTTTCGTGACAACGTAGGCTCTACGATGTATCGGTAGGGTGCGCGTTCGCGCGCGCATGAAGCTATTTAAATAAAGTAACACAGAGCATAAATACCGAGACGTTGACGCGATAATCGTAAGGAACCTAAGCGACATAAACACACAGTATGTACGTCAATGTTATAACTTAATCCCGTGGTTGTAACACGTTGATTAACTTTCCCGGTTATCGCTGAAAAATTAGCCGAAGAAACCGTTCGAAGGGGGCCTTGAGCCCCGCTAAAAATGGCGACAACGCCATCCATCTTCGGAATCTTCACCCCCGTTTCCATCGTACGCGACCAGGAATAACTCGTTTCACCGAGCGATAAATCTCCCTCCTGTTAACCGATCCACGAAACGAAACGAAACACAACAAAAAAACAGAAATCGTAGCTTACATTTTCCAAGCGATGGGATAGGATCGACGAACCGAGCAATTCGAGCAGATAGTAATCGTTCGATTACAGGCTTCTTCACTTGCACTCTCGCGCGGATTTTGATGTATCGACTTTAACCACCGGCGTATTAATCCTTCGAACTAATATCGTTGTACAAACATAACGACCTTTTCGAGAATGTCCTCTTTTCATGGTAATTTCGGTGTCGCGTGTGTTGCACGGTATTAATACAATCCCTTGATTGCTCTTCCTGTAGTAATCGTGGCAGAATTTACGTGTACGCGCATCGGCGAGGAAAAATATTGATTGCGTTAATCTCATATTTTCTTTTAAACGAACTGGCCGCGTGGTGTCGCTGTTTTATGGATACGCTGTTTAGCAACATTTTATATGACAGTACAAACTTGGAAATTAAAGGGGTGCGTCCAGAGCTTTCAATTTTAGACAATTTGTAAGATAAAAAATGATTAGGTTATTATAGGTCAACTGTTCGCAAAATTTGCTATACTTGTTTGGTTGTATTCCAGAACAACACACTGTAATTTTCATGCAATTATCTTCATTATGTATTATTTAAATTATTGTACGATCGCAGCAACATAAATATCTAAATATTACATTTTACCTAGAGTGCCTATCCATGCCTTTATGCAAATATTAGGTTCGAACGAAAGTTCGTAGCGTTTTTAAAGTAAAACTCAAAGATAAAATTAGGATATTTATACGTAGATTTGTTCAATAACATATTTTCTATTCTCTTCTATTACTTTTCGCCATTGTTTAGGTGACTTGTCATGATATTCGATAAACCTATGAATAAATACCTTAATTTTATCTTTGAATTTTGATTTAAAAACGCTACGAACTTTCATTTCAACATAATATTTCAGGACACATGCATTACCGTCTTGATCTATTTTTGATTCACAGATTCCGATTTGTATCGAGTGGAAGTAAATATCAATTGACTGACAATAAGAATAGCAATTGTTAAGATATTGCAGAATGAATACGCGGTGTTCTGAACTAACTTTAAGATTGTGTAAAAATTGTGTACTTCATTGCGGCGGTTTACACTTGAAAGTAATATAATTGTCAAGTTTCATTTAATGAAAGTCAACCGATTCAACTTTTACTTTATTGTTACTTTCGAAAAGAACTTTAGAATTGTTTGCTTCGATTGTTTCTAACGTTAAGAGAGGAAATTTGAAGATGTGCGTCGAAGTTCGTACGTAAATAATATTCTATAAATCTGGATATTTTCGAGATTTCAAGCTCACCTTGGCTTCGTTAAACGGATCATGGTATTTTTCGTCGCACAGTTTTATAGCTGTGGCGAAGACGAATTCAATGACCTACTCCGTCTCCATGTGTTTGGGTTAGGTAGGATAAGGCGCACTGGCGTCAGTGATTTCGGCTCCGATAGTATCTGAAAATTAAAAATTGATCGATATTATTATTTTTGATCGCATTCTCTATCGTATGACGTACGAAATCCGCGACGTTTTCAATCGATTCTTCAAGTTACAGTATTTAACAAGAAAAACACAGGCTTTAGACCAGACATGTTTTTTTTCATATTGTCAAAACGAATTGCAGAAGGAAAAGAAAATCGTACGTCACACGATAGAGAGTACATTCGTAAATAATAATATTGGTCAATTTTTGAAATTTTTAGATACCGACGGGGCCGAAAGAAAGACACCGTTTTTATGCTCTCGTCAAAATGAAAACCTACATCTCATCATTCGACAGCGGATATTTGTGCAAAATAAACAATTTCTAGCGAAATTGCAACAACCCGGAGTGAAATAAAAATTTATTTTGTCTCGTAATATGTTCAGTAGGTTGAAAATAAAACAACAGTGTATTTAAATTCTTCTAATTTGTTTTACAATTCTAAATTACACCTACTCGTTTTCGTTATAAATGCATAAAATCCACTGTCTACTCATCGTATGTCTTTGTTATAGACAAAAATATTCAAATGTTTCTACATACGTCGAGAATCAAATTTTCCCATGTATAAATCTAAAAACAGTGGAATGATTCGCTGTACCTACTTCTTTACGTTATAAATGAGAATAATTTTCGTTAAATAAAACGAGTAGTACAATATCAAATCTTTAAAAGTTTTCAAATTTTAATAAACTTTCTGATAAATGCAATACTTTCTCGCGATCATCTATTTTTGCGTCCACCGACAGTCAGAATTGACTGTTTGCATAATGGAGGCTCGCTACTATTATTATTATAAAAGGAATTAGCGAAAACTGCCCATCCTCCATTTTGTAACCATAACGTGAAAAACTTCAAGGCGCTAGGGTACCCCCCCTCCTACCATTCACCCCATTTAGAACCGTTAGCATGCAGGAGGAACGGTAATTTTTGCAAAATAATCAATAACGTCGTTACTTAATAAATAACCCGGAATAAAAAAAATGAGGTATTATATTTTTTCGTTTATTTATGAAAATATTCAAGGCGCTACGATACTCTCCCTCCCTATATGGAACCGTTAGCAAGTAGCAACCACGATAATTTTTGCGAAATAGTCAACAGCCCTGTTCACCCGCATTCGTATGTATGGCGGAATGCAACACAACTTTTATGACGCTATTATTTGTGCATCCGATCGGAACGTTTTTTGCAGCCGGCAAAGGAACGTCTTGACAGATACCCGATCGTATAAATCGCGGCCGTGGAAAAACGGGATCGTAAACGACGCCGAGGTGGTAACCACGTCGATCGACTATTGACTCGTATTATTTTTAGACGAACCTTCTCCAAGAATGCGATTAGCGTGAATATGTTTGCGTGGCTCTTTTAGACAATGTTTACAATTACCGCGCTTGACCTTGGCAGAGAGAGAAAGAACGGGGCAGACAGCGAGCGAGAGAGAGGTTGAGAAAGTCGACTGATGGAAAAACGAGGAAAAGGTCGATGCCGAGAAACGGCCTGCAATTTACAAGATCATATCGATTTCGTTAATCGACGGACAACCAGGCGGGACGTTCGGAACAAAAGCAGTGCTCGCGCGAAACACCGGTGCCTCCTCGGGATCCCGGAGGAACAAGTTAGCAAACGATGCCTTCTACAGACTGTTCCCGCTCGCGCAATTTCCCAAAGGAAATTGTTGAAGATGCTAACTGGGGAAAATTGATTTCCTACGAGAAAAGGTTGCTAAAAAATGTATACGTGTCGGTTCGCAACGCGAGCTCCTCGTTTGCCATATCGATTAACCCCTTGCACTACTATTTATTGTATGGTTATAGCGATAAGTAGACTGCGGACCTTTATGCAATTTTCAATTTTTACATACAAATTTTTCGAAAGTGGAACGAAATCAAATTCTTACTTTAACGAGAACAGTCTTTGCAGATCCAATGATAGAAAGGTTATTAACGCGATACGAAGCAATGCAAATAACATGAAATACTTTCTCATTCCAATAAATAACGAACAGGTTAACAATTTACTTCCAAGGGAGAGATATATCTCGTTAAACATAAAAATCTAGAAATCTAAACAATGTAGATCATGGCAAGAGATATTCTCACGATTGGAATTCATATTTCACCGATGCGGTCCTCTATTCTCTATTTTTTCGGGAACATGCCATCGTCTTCTGGCTGAAGATCTTCTATCGCCGCGTGATAAATCTCGACGAGAGGAGCAAAAAAGTCGGTTAGAATCGTAAAAACCGTGCTTGTCCTCGACTTCCACGTCGGAAACCAACCGGTCCGGCTTGCGGAACGGTCCGGGAACGATCTCGGAGAGCAAATTCGCGGGTTATTGCTTCATCGAGCCCGCGAGAGGAGAGGAGTTCGACGAGCGGTCGCCCGGGCAGAAAATAATCCCAGACGAGGCGAGGGCGGTCACAAATTTTTGCCCGCGCGAAATACACTCTCATCCGTGCCGGCGGATTATGACATTATCGGGATAATCGATGGTCACGATTTGCCATGGTTACGCCGACGGCCGGACCGATCTTTTGTGTCGGCGGACCTCCCTGATTTATGAATAAACGGCAAGCACTCGGACGCCTCGCCGCCTTGCCCCCTTGCTCGTACACGAGTTCCAACCGCCGCGCCGCGCCGCCACGTTTTGCGGCCCAGCAGAGATTTGAGAAATGATCTATGGTGCCCCGTTCGTGGGTTCAACGAGACAACCGCCAGCTCTCCCAGAAACCCGCTCCGCTGTTCCCGAATTTCTTCTTTATTTTATGAACGGCCACACGCGTTTGCCACCTACCACTCGATATATTATTTCCGTCGTCTGCATCGGGGCCTGGCGAGGGAAGGGGGAAGTTAATTCGCGCGCTCCTAATTGTGCACGTGGGCGGAACTCGTTTTCGACAAATCTCTTTTTCTGAATGGTTCGCCGCGGTTTCTTCCACTCGCGTGCCTCCCATCAGAATTCCAGGATCCACTTTTTATGTCAATACTTTCACCCTTTCGGGTTTTTATTTCATTTTGACACCGCGCAACTGTACACGATTAGATGAACGCGTCGCAGCACAGAATAAGTACTTTTACGACAATAAAGAAAGATTTAAATTGCGTTTTTATTTTCAGAGAAAACAGGTAACCTGTTTCGTGCGTCAGACTGTAATGCTGTCGTCGACTAAAGTCGTTGTCGATTAAAGAGGTTGTCGGCCAAAATTATCGATCGAATCCGATGAAAACTGTGTCGATGAAACCTGTGTCGGTGACTTTCATGGGACCCTTCTTGAAGGTCGGATCAGAGCAAAGGCAGAAAACACCGTGGTTCCAATCTACGCGCAGCTCGAGCACTCGTTGTTCCCTCGTTGGACCGTCTAGCATAGAATAATACGCACGCAGAAAACCGTATCCATCGGTTCTAGAGGGAAGTTTCGTCGCGGAATGCTAGGGGGATATTTATCGTGAGCGTCGATGCTCGAAACGCTTGTTACACTGACGCATCGTAAACCACGTGCCCACGTGTATGACTTGCCGACAGTTCACAATAGGAGCTGAATTGGCTCGAGCCTTCGCGTCGAGAAGACGAACAAGAACAGTTAGGGCGTGTTGAGTACGCCTCCCGTGTTCCTCTCCGATGATGTCTTTGTTAGATCGCGCTGATCACCATACTTAACGGTTCCTATACGCCGCGACAGAGATGTAAATGTGCATCCTGCTAGCAGATAGATAAGGCTGTTCGCTCGCTCCTCTATGCGCGACTAGTTGAATGCATTTGATTAGGGCTTGAGTGACGTAACTGATCGCAATTGCGTTGGCTCTGTCGCTTAAAAAGGGAGTTGATTGTACCGCACCACGGACAGACGCTCAACCATTCGTGATTACCCTTTTAAACATTTTTTATCCTGCCGAGCTTGTTTATTCACGGACTTTTCCCGTGCGCCTCGACGGTCGCGATTGGCCATTCACTGGAATTTGTTCGAACGATCAACGCGTTCTTCGGACGTTGGTGTTGCAACGTTAATACAGCTGACGCTCGTTGTTCAGAGCTAGGACACATATATTTTCACTTCAAATTCACCCATTTGCAAATCAATTTCAACCTTTCACAGGTTTTGAACTCCAAATTCAACCATTTACAGGTTTCGCACTCCAACTTCACCCTTTTGCAAGTCAAATACACCCTCTTGCACAGAAAGTATTTTTAAGTAAGTTCTCGTTAAAAAAAATCAAATCAAATGTAATTTAATTATAAAAAAATGCACAATTTTATTCGTTGCAAGGATGTACATCGAATACTTATTTAAAAGTAATTACTAGGCTGCGGGTCTTTATGCGAAGTACAAATTGTCCGCATCGATTGCAAATAAATTAGAAACTGAACTGAATGTACGATCTATCTCTGTCTGTACCGACAAAAGTGTCATATCCTCTATGGTAACGTCAACTCGCAATCGGTCGCACTCGAGCGGCTATGTTTACATTTACAGCCTCGTCTCGTTGGACTAGGTATAATGTCATAGATTGTTGTATTTGGAGTACCTGTAAGCAATAAAACGCGTAGATCGGCGTCAGTCGATTAATTTAGGAGACGATGGCCAACCGATGGACATTGTAATGGCTTTTGAAACGATTTCGACGCGCAAGAATGCCGGAACAAGGACTGATTACGGGAAGATAAGACGATCGGATAGTCGGTCATTCACGAGCATACAGGGTCGTTGCTCGTGGCATATTTCGTGGACAGGTTCAGGTAGACAAGGTTAGGGTCGATAGTCATCGAAATCTCGTAAAACCAGAAGAGGCAAGTTATCGCTGAGGATAAGGCGGTCTCCGGTTATAAAAACGTAGAAACAAGTTCGTAGCAATAATGAAATTGGAATAGCGTTGCGTCGAAGAGCCAACCGCCTCGAAAGAGTCATCGTTTCGTCGCCTTCGTGTTTTTCATTCCTGGAAAGCCGGATTGGATCGTTTCCCCGTTAATCGGCCCTTTGATTCATCTTCGGACGGTCACTTTGCTTCGCGATAACCGTTTCGTCTTTGCTCGTCGATTTATTCCCTAAATTTTACGCGTGTAATCCGAGAAGCAGCGATTAAGATTAATTAGATATTAAGGTGAGTACGTGTCGTAGATCGGTGTCAAACCTCGTAGGATCGGTTTGAAAAATTACTATTCCTGAGTTTACGTGCTGGCCAAGGTAAATCAATCAAATGATCGCGATACCTATTTGCGATTGTTCTTTTGCGCACCTACAGTCTGCGACTGCACGCCACTTAGCCTTACACCGTTGTAAAAGAGTCTAAGCACACGAGCCGAGAGTGTAACGGCGCGGAAGGACGGAACGGCGCTCGATAAATCAGCAGAATGCAAATCGGGATCGATAATGAACTCCGCCGGAGCAATTAACAATCGAGCGCTGGTGGGTGGAACACGCGCGACAAAAAGGTCCGTGGACGGTGTCGACGGCGCCCCGTTTAATCACAATTTGCGCGGGCCTGATTTTTACGAATGATTAATTACAGCGCGGAGGGTAGCCGATAGCCAATTAAATTGAACCGTCGCGTCTCGTCGTCGCACGGTAAAGGTCGCGATTGGTTCACCGTTGTCGCCACCTAGAGGGTAGCCGGTTGATTTATGCCGGAATAATCGACCGATACCGACACGCTCGTGTGTGTACACATTCGTGAGAAAGATGGTGAAAGCGAACCGAGCGGAGGAGCACACGGTGACGCGGTCACTTTGATGTTGATCGGCGAAATGACTCGACGCGCTGTAATTTGTCGGGCGTTAACTCGACGCTGGGATTTATTAATCGCCGCGATGTTCCGTTAATCGACCGTTAATTGTCACAGATTTGTCCGTCCGTCGCGTCCGGTGATCAATGGACAACGATCGTCTCTTCCAATTCCGGAGAGAGAGAGAGAGAGAGAGATCAGCTGGATGTCGGCTCGTACACTCTACGGTGCTAACGAAGTTCCCAGAGAATTCTGGAGTTACAGAAAATTAGCTCTACCCCGGCAGCAATTTATTAGGTGGAAGCAAAGCTCGTTTGTTCCTTCTCCGCTCGCTTCGACGCCCGACAGTATTTTACATGGTCGTTTCGACACGCTGCGAGCTTCGATCCTCGTTATTCCGGGAACATTGGATCCTGTGTGAATGGATTCTTCACTTTTTCGGTACCGTTTCCGGCTGCCTTTCGGGAAATCGTGAGAAATTAGACACCGCAGTAATCGGAGCGGGACTAGCATACGAGGTGTGTTAAAAAAATAACAGAAATTTTGTAATTTCGCGGTTTGTATTGGTCCGATTCTGAAAAGTGTCTCTACATTGGTTGTCGTATTCGATGTGTAGTCTATTGTCCGCTTTCGAGAAGGTTACACGTGTTTTGGTACGATCCGCGATTTTTTACTTGTTGAAAGAATGGATCGGATCGATGCACCTGTTCGCGCTTCGTTGCTTGTTTGTTATTTTTTGATCAAAAGCGACACTGCGATGATGCCCCGGCCTCCGTGATTCGCCAGACGGCTCCGTGTGACTTTGTTTTGTCCTCGAAAATAAAGAGAACCTTAACCCTTAGCATCTTGAATTATTTTTCAAATTTATGCGCTGGCGTAAGTCTGTAATATCTAATGGAGACTATTTTGAAGGGGATAACATTCGCGTAAACGAATAAATAAAATTTTATCCGAAAAATGAAAATTCCCGTTATTTTTTTAACACGCCTCGTACTTCCAACTGGCACCCAACAAGGGAAACTATCGGACCCATTTTTCATTAATAATTCCTTAACAAAGTTACTTTCACCTTTCAAGAAACTGCAACATTTTTGGGACACCCTGTATATTATGAACATGGATCGACACGCTAATCGATATTCAACTATTCAGAGGGATTGTATTTAATTTCGTGCGTGAGTAATCGAGTATACCGCGCATCGAAACGAACTGCAATAACAGTAAAACAAGGTTCCAGATAATAAATGTGGATTAGAATCTGAATTGCCGGATGTGGAAGAAAGATGTAATAAATGTTGGAGAAATACAATTGAAAAGCTGAAAATAATATTAAAATATAGAAGAGCTTCGAGGAGATGAATTTCGATCTTTCGTAGTATGTTCTGGCATAAAAATTACTGTAATTTAACTATTTATATCCGTGTAACGGAAAGTAGAGATCGGTTTATCTTGATGGACTCCAGCGGATGCAGGATGCGTTGACTGTTAAGATATTGCAACAAAAATATTAAAAACTGTTACTCAATTACGTTGAAGTCGATTTCTTGCTTCCGTAAAAAAGTACGCTTCTTAACGAGAAACTGGTTCAAACGAGTTCCCGTTTCTTTTTTCGTGACGCCGGCTGGCACGCAGAAAATTGTGTCCCTCCAAAAAATGGAAACGAAATGCATTTCTTCTTTGCTCCTGAAGTTGAAAAGAAAAATTTATCGATTGCGGCAACGACGTGTTGCAATTAGCGGAGGAAGTTTTGCCAAATTACCTCGAGTCTCTTAAAAATTTATATTTTTTGTATGGCTAACTTTATTTTAATGCTTAAATATTGATTACAAGCGAATCAAATTTTATTTCGTTTAAAAAGAAACGCGTGACATTCGTATTTGTTATGGGGCCCCTAGACGATCGATAATATTGTCGATACGCCTATCGATGATATCGACGAGGCGCATTGAAAGGACATATTGACCGTTTAGCAGGGGTTCAATACATTGTCGTGTTGTTAGCATCAATATTATTCTGAACCTACATTGACAATATTATTGATCGTCTAGGGTCCCCTTTAGACTTTGTTTGAAATCTTCGTGACGAGCGTGACTCGTTAAAATACGGCCAGGGTTTAGCTTCCTTTGTATGGGCCGAACTGTAATTTTGAAGGGGAACTTCCGAAAAATAATTTCACTCTCGGCAGCACCGGTGTTTTCACGATTTCGAACTGTTTCCGCGCTCGCGGCTTTTTCGGATCGCTGCGTGTACACGTAAACGTGCAAAATGGAAACTCGAGACTGGCCCAGCTGTTCCCCGGATGATTCCGCGTCGGCAGATGCGGCGTGGGCAATAATATGACGGCGGAACCGCCAGGAAAACCGCGAACAATGGGCAGCCAACCGGTCGAATTGCGGTCGTGTAAAACGGTCGTTAACCAGAGAGACAATGGCCAAAACGGAGCCGTACGAACTACCGAAAACACTGCGAGAGCTAATTCACAAATGGACCAGAAAAACCTTCCGTTCGGCTCCCCCGCCTTTCCTTGTCATTCCCGTTTCACGGATATCGGTTTTCCGCGGCGGATCTCATCATCCGAGAAAAAGAAGGCCAATTGTTGCTCGCTCTCTTTGTCGATTCACTTTTTCTCTGTCGGAAGGCCGATCCACTGTTCGAACGTCAGTGGATGTTTAACAGACGAATGGGAAAATCGTCGTGTGGGTGGGCTGTCGTTATTACACGACTCGATACCAACACATATCTAACGGGCATTCTTTCTCTGTTGTTTCTTACGTTTGACGAAATAAAGCATGATTTCATTTTTTGGTTATGGCTCGTGAATTATTTAAAAATTTATTTCGATTTGAAAAAACTGGAGTCATTTATTTAAGAAACACATGACTATGATTAATAGATTGCAGCGGGGTATATGTTGCAGTTTCTATTACACGATTCGTTATTATTAAACTTTAACTACAAATATTACACCAAAAAAATGTACTACAAAAAAATACTGTTGAGTTTCTGAAGCGAAAAGCATGAAGTATGTTTGTTAGAAACAAAACAGATGGATATTGCATATTCTCTCGCGTTCCGCACCTCTATAATTTTAATCGTAATAAAACTGAGACAAGTAACGTTCATCGCAAATATTACACGTGTAAAATTACAAAAATAAAATACTATCTATAAACATGTAATATATGATACAATAATATTTCACATACTAGTTTTGATACCATAATGCGATACTAGTTTTCGATTTGATCGAAGCAAGAGCCAATACATTATGTAAAAAAATATGAAATATGTTAAAAACAAAAGAGATCTACGATAAAACGAAGAGTATGGAACACGTAGGAGAAATTAAAGCTTTTTCTATCCCATTCTTTCTCTCCGTTGCTCGGTAAGGCCTGCTACACAAATGGGAAGATTTTTCCACGGAAAGATTCTAATCTATAATCGTATCTCCGTATGAAAAACTGAAAGAAGCGTTACACGAAACCTAACATCCACCTGGAAGAGATCCCGGCATGATTAATCGCGCGACGGCACGGGAAGATTTATCGCAATTAATTACCATTGGTACATTTGCCGTTTCATGAAATCATAGACTATTTGTCAAGCTTAGAGAGCCTGATCAGCCCTTCCTCGATGCCACAATTAAAATCGTACGTCATAAACTATAAGATTATGTCACCGGTACCCGGTGATTAATGAGTACGCATATTGATAAACGATACAGCAATCTAACATAGATAGTTGGAGGAAATTTCACGAAACCTTTGAAAAACTTCGGTCATAGATCTCTCCGGGCAGACACTCTGGAGAACCGCCGCGCCGCGACGGAGAGATTTATTCGCGAAAACAGCGATCGACAGCGATAAAACGGATAAGCGAAAAATTGTAATCGTACACAGTCGGTGTTGCGCAATTGCATGGGGATGTCCTACCCCACCCGCCGTACTCACACCGGACTTAGCACCTTCGGACTGCCACTTATTCGAGCAGCACGGACTTTCGGAACAACATTGACATTCTTACGAAGAAGTCAAAATTTATCCGAACGAATGGTTGGCCCCCAAAAACGAAAAGCTTTTTGGCGCGGAACCCATTCTTTGACAGGGAAAAAGTCACGTTAAAAAAAAATTGACATTATTAAACGAAGCACCTATCATGTTAGAAAAAATTTGTGAAAATCGTGTCTTCAACGATTTCTTCAAGTTAGTAGACCGGAACCGCAGTATGCCAGAGCTCGCGAAGGCGTTTTACGGAAGGCGTTTCTTTCGCAGGATCGATTCCGCCGTAGGAGAAGAATCCCTTGTCAGTTAAGGACAAGCAACAGGTTATTCTTACCTGGCAGATCGGCGTTGTCCACGTGTGCGCGTGTACATCGGTCGAGCGGGTACGTGGCTCAACACGCGAGTTTGTACGCGCACCGCGCATGATTAAGTCCTTCGATTATAATAGTCATTACAGTGGACAGCTACACCCATGAACATTTATAAATAAGATTTGACGAGCGAGCTGCACCGACGGCAAGTGAGAGATCTTGCCGGGGGAGGCGAAACGATACGAAGTTAATTAGGACTCGGTGTCCAGTTATTAGCACGCCACAGATCTTATGCATTTATAGTAGAGGAAATTGGGTGAAACACGAGAAAATCGAAAGTTTATTAAATTTAAACATATATCTCTCTTTCTTCTTTTGAAATAATCACACCATTTATTCTGCTAATAGGATCAGGCTTAATTACTGTATTCATAATAACCACGCAAAAATGCGCGTGCACGCTGCCACTTGACAACTCGAAGCGCACTTAGGCTTCCATTATTTCATGTCGGTAGTTTCTTTCTTTTTTTCTCGAAATACGGTACGCGCGTTTGAATTGTAATTTTACTTTCGAGTACAACGGACATGTCTGTCACGTGTACATAGCGGTAGCATACGTGTATTTGTAACGACCACTGTTCTTCTTTTTGCGCGAGGAAAACTTAATTAATTCGACGTATATTTTTGTTTGCAATCATTAAGCGCGACGCGGTACGCAGAAAATCAATAACTTTTCTTTATTACAGGTTTTTAATACCGCTGAAAAATATTAAAATAGCAAAGAGTATAATTAACCTTCGAACGAGAATAAATGATGGAGATTAACGAGTCGAGTACTATTTCATTTATACGACGAAATAAATTTTTCAATTAAACATCCACCTCTGTTTACAGAATTTCAATTATTTCTCTACCGTAATATGCTTCGAACTTTTTAGTAGGATTTTGTACGTAAACGTTCGTAGCGTACCTAGCTGTTTATAACTTATTTTTCTATGCTACTTTCATTTCGATATCACCGGTAAAACGAAAAGTATATTTTTTTAACAAGAACGAAGTAAGCGATTAGTTTATAAATATCTAGTCGTGGATAAATTAATTTCTGACGTCTTTGCACGTGCGACGATCACGTAAGGACAGTACGCGTGATCGTTACTAACGCTAGAATACTAATTTGTATTACTTTCTAAAAAGACCAAGACTGGATCGAGCCATTGTACGATTAGTTTTACAAAATACGTCTGAATAAATAAATCTGTCCGGTAACTGTGCCAAAAAATATTGTTAAAGATTAAGAACAATGTTTCTTTTGTGTCAAATTATGATCTAAGAAATAAAGATTCGATAAACATCGAATACAAGGCGATTTGACTTTATTACGACACTAACTATTTTTTTGCCGGAAACATTCTCTTCAGAAAATTGGCTATAACTTTCGATCCGTTAATGGTATCATTATACTTTCTCCAGCGAAAATGTAGCTGGCAACTATACCTTTCCAACGGTATACATTCTTTTGCAAAATTCTCATCCTATGAAATTTTATAGCTAAAAAACAAACTATGTCCCAACCCTAACGACAGTTCTTTCGAAGTTCGAACAGACGGTTAAGTCAGCGTTTAAAAAAATCATATATGATTCAATTGATTTTGGTATCGTTTCTTCGAACCTGCTTTCTATCTATATAACATCCAGGTTTTACGACTCACGACAATCTTAACAGAAATTTTTCCAAACCCGTTTCTTCCATTGATAAAGTTCATTTGAATTCCGTTCTAGCGGTGATAGATGGACCGTTTTATTGCGCCCTTCTTATCGAACCTATCTCAACTTTCTATCGGCCCAATTAAAATTTAGTAAGTCCTAAATGATCCCCACATTCTTTATCTTATTCTCCAAGAGGAAACAAAAAGTTCTTCCATATTTTATTATTATTTATTATTGCTTTAAACCAAGGGGTTCGTATAGCGAATACTTTATATAGCTAGACTTTCTTTGGTCGCTTCTTTCGCAAGCGAGTCTACCGCAAAGAAAATGTCGCTTCAAATGATCTCGGGAACCTCCCATTTCCGGATGTTGTAGGAATTTTGAGACACCCTGCACCCACCGATTCAGAATTTTCCGTTGCACTGCCATCGGTACGGATTGCAAACGTATTCGGAGGGTTGGATTCAATAAAATAGCGAAACAGTTAAATTTCTAGAAATCAATTTTGACTTTGACACGAGCTTTAAAGTTCGTATAAATAATGCGAGGAAAAATGTTTCAGGCTTTTAAATATTATGAAATTTCTTTCCTCACGCGTTACGAATGTGTAATATAATTGTTTTGCCGAACCCTTTACACTCGGAGCGTTTTTAATTCGAAAATCAAACATTTATAAGAAAATGTTAAAACATTAATATGAAATTGATATAATACCTCGTACAATACCTAAATGTCTAGTAATTAATTAGATACCGATATATTTAATAATGTAAATAATATTTTGAATAATGGTACAGCAATTTTTAGCGGCGCCTCTCTCTCAGAGTCGTCGTTCGAGTGCTAAGGGTTGATATTCTATTAAATTCTCCTTTGCACCTTGCGGAGCATAATATTAATTTTCATACAAAGAGAACAGCAATGATGCGGTAGTAAGAATTCATGTTCGATTGATATTTTTCCATATAAGCGATGCTGTATAATTTCACGAAATTACACGTATAATATTTCAAACGTTCGATGCGACGTGCTATCGGAAAGAGGCGTTGCAGAAGGAATCTTTTAGTCGATCATATGTCCATGAAATTTACTCTCGCGTCAGAGACCTCCGTGACCTTGACCGGCTTGTATCTGTACTCTTCGGTTCAATGGAGGAAATAAGCGTGTAACGGCACCGTGCTCGTTTAAACACTCTAAACATATTACGAATACCGGAGTCAACCAATGTATTCAATAAATTCCCATGAAAACACCTTCACAATTTCAATAATTGTCAAATAAGAAATCTTAAATGGGTAGATTTAGCGTTAAGTCGACCTTCGAAACGTACAGTATAGTGTCGTTTGTATGAATCTCGATTAGCCGAATTTTCGATTTCCGTAACCAGTCACCGAGAAATCATTAAAAAAGATTAATCAATATACTCCGGATTTTATGCGTTCGTAACAAAAACGAGCAAGCGTAATTTAAAACAGTGAAAATATTAAAAGTATTAACATACTATTTTCACCACATTAAAATGACGAATAAAGAATATAAATTTATGGTTAGCTCCTGTGTTTTGCAAATTGATGCAGAAACTTTTTATTCTGCATAAACATCCGAAGTCTATTAATAAATAATTTTTCCTGTGAAAGTACATTCTATTTTTAGACGTTTCAGGTCGTTCGAATAATTATGAGCGGCACTGTACATACTTTCCTCGAATGGGAACGTCGCGTCGCGTCGCGTCGCGTCGGCTCGACGGCATCTCGTGGATCAATGAAAGCCGAATGAACGGAATACGGAAGAATGTTAATCGTTAACGATGCAAATGAAACGGGCTGGCACGGCGTCTGTGAAAAGGGGGTATCTGTGTAGCATCGGTGTCGGCTTGAAATTTTTATACGATAATAGAGAACCAACAGTCCTGACGAGGACGCGTTTCTGCTGTGTTCTTTGAATTTTTCCCCGTCTCTTTTCCCTCTCGACTCGGATATCGCGTCATTATCACCGCGGAACTCTACCGTTTGTAATGTAGATGAGACGTTATCTCTGAGCCAACTCCGACATAGATAAAATTCGATGTCAATGAACGCTTCTCTCTAACCGTGTTCCGCGTTAGACGTTTTTGTCCTAATTGGCTGCGAGTCGCCGTGGGTACACCGCGGTTACACCGAACACCATCGGCCAACCAAGAACAAATCTTACCTGCGACTCGTTAACGACGGTCGCGATCATTTTCGAGCGACGCGACGGGGACTCCTTATCTCGTCGATAGGCCCGAGATGTATTAGCGAGGCTAATTGCTTTCCCTTCCCTCCGAATGTGTTAATTAAATGAATTTCCGTTAACGAGGCGAAGATCCATTGGCTTCTCGAACCGGATATTGGACTTGTCTTTTCGAGCTATCCGTTCGTAAATAATTTGTTAACGTTGGTAGAACGATTTGCTTTCTATTTTCCTATCCATCTCCATCCCGTAGCCACTGAAAAAATACATTTGTCATACGCTTAAGTCGTGGCTAGACTGCGGATCTTTATGCAAAATAAAAATTGTCTGCATCGATTGCAAGAAATACAAACCAAATTGAATGTTATTTCTTCCCTTAATAATTTTAATACAGAAGAAATCGTACAACAATTTTGAATTTCGTCTACTCGATTTTCCTATAAACGCGTAAAGATCCGCGGTCTGATCATGACCTTCCGGTGACCTCGAGCATCAAATACACGATGAAATTGTAGAATGATATACGAATTACATTTGAATATGCTTGTCATGACCTTCGGATGATATTAATTATTAGGATTACTTTCGAAGGATGACTACGTGCCAACTTACTGTGTTTACGTTACAAAATCAAATTACGGAGCGTTAGACTGGAAAATATGAATATTAAATGTAGATCAGTTTTGACAGACTCTTTTCCAGAGTATACCTGACAAATGATTTTACCAGCTATACATACATATGTACTATCTATTAACAGCGATCAATTGGACCGTACCTGTCGCTTCGTATCGATGTTTCCTACGATTGATCCAGGGTGACTACAATTTCCTCCGTTTACGTTTTTGCGTCACACAGAAAATCATGGACCATTAAGACGAGAATGATGTGTACGTCAACTTTTTGCGGGTAGATATGGCGTGTTCCGTATGATAGAACATCGCCACGCAAAGGATAATTATTGTGCCACGCATTAATTCGTCGATGTAAGTCAACGCATTAACGGGGTAATTGCACATTAAAATGTATCACGGTTATTGTATTAATAATACTATGCGATACATTGTAGGGTGTGGACCGTGTCGCCGGATATCATTACCTGAAAAGTGTGTACGTACTTACTAATATTACGGATTCCGGTCATTTTATACCGCGAGACTTTTCATACGATTCGTTTTTCTTGCACGTTTCACAAGCGGCTAGCTGTCGAGTCGCCGTCTCTCTGTAGAAACGTTAAATACCGTGTCCCTTCGTGCGAACACGGAGCATCACGATCGGTTCAACTTGTATTCTACGGTGAACCACGAAAGTATTTGAACGCACTGTAAAACATTATAACTTTTTCATAATTGTACCAAACGACCTGATGTTTTGTAAACAATTAGAAGCTTGGTTCACCAAATGATCTGCAAAAAAAGATTTTCCAAAAATTACAATTTACAAGGTTGGATGCACAAATAAAAGAATCATTTCTCAAAGCTTTTTTATTTAGACCCTCGATGAAAATTTAAAACATATGCTTCGTAGTTCTATGATAGTTGTACGCATGCTGAAAATTTCATCGAAATCGATCAACGTACCCAAGAGCTACAATCCCAAATACAAACCCAAAATCATAGTTTTTCTCGACTCTTGGTCAGTTTCTGCTCAAAATCCACAGATTCTTAGATCTTTCGATGCGTGTAGTTTTTTTCTGCGTCAACCGATTTCGATGAAATTTTCAGCATGCGTATAACCAACATACATCTACAAAACATATATTTTAAATTTTCATGACT
>CM052200.1:33518781-33781975 GCA_028455805.1 Lasioglossum figueresi
TTATAAATAGTGCATTTTTCACTTTCTCATCTGTTTTGCATGTCACTTGGTAAATCAATTCTTCTAATTGCTTAAAAAAAATCAGGTCGTTTGGTCCGATCATAAAGAAGTTATACCGTTTTAAATTGCGTTCAAACACTTTCGCGGTTCACTGCGTGCACGAAGGGGACGGTAGAGTGGGCGCGCAAGACATGATCCGACGAGTCTGCTTCGGACCAATTCAATTTCGAAAATCACTGAAACCGTGGCCGAAGATAATTTATACGACTGCGCAAATCCTTTAATCCGCGACACTGTGCGCCACTCGAACGCGGCGAGTTGAAAGCGGTGCTCGCAAACCTACGATTTGTTTTTTCGTGTCGCGCTAATGAGAAGAAAAGAAGAGGAGGAGAAGGGGAAAAGGTGAAAGAAGAACGAGGTGGAGGCAGAATTTTCCCCGGGACCGATAAAAGACTCGATCGACGCGACGCGACGCGTCATCGCTTTGGTGGGCGACGCGCGGCGCGGCGGGAAAAAAGGAATCCCGCGAAAACCAGAATGGACGCGTCTGGATCGCGTGTCCCAGTCTGCGCGAGCCCTCGAAATAAAGGGGGACACTCGTGGGCCGGTATCAAACTGGTTTCACTTTCTTCTGAGTCCGTGTGAACTACGCGGTCAGATGATATCGGCCGATGTACCTGTTTATCGAAGATCCGTATCTCCCGGCCATTGAAGAGGAACCCGAGCCGGGGACCCGAGAGCGAGTCGACGAGCGCCGCTATGCATCGTCACGTCGAATATCCGTCGCCCCATTAAACGCCACCAGATATCCGAACGATGCTCGCCGCTGGACTTATCACCGGGCATGTATTAAAAATATGTAATTAACCGGCCGTCGGGAGGTCGTTTATTACCGAGATTGAGCTGTTCCCAACCCTTCCCGGTAGACCCCACCCCCGCTGGGGTCGACACTAAATAAACGACCGGCACGCTGCCCGGATATCCCAACGTCCCCGTGTCCCAACCGACTAGGTACAAGGATAGGCCTATCGTCCAATGTATTTTTGCGGCCCACTTTTCGGGGGCCATAATTACCATTAAGGTAACCCCATTACCATTTTCATTTCGCCAGATTTCGACGAGTTTATGCCAGAATCTTGTGTGCCAAAAATACATAAATACGGTAAACTGTACAATGATTTGAAATTTTTTATATCTTTTTTTGAAACGTTTAAACGAGCTTAACTATCTATTATTATAAGCTGATGGAGATTTTTCAGCAAGATCAAACAGTTTTACGAGTCATAAATCTGTTATTATAAAGTATATTCGGTGAATAACAATCGTAAGACAAATGTCATTGGCACATTTGTTAACAGTCATATGTGGAACTCTGTTATGAAAACTTACAACGTTGCTTTTACATATAAATAAGAAACAATAAAAATACCAGGATTTCTTAATGTTTGCCGTTTAAATCAAAAGTCCCCAATAACAACTAGTGCAGTGCCAGCAATATTACTGTTTACCCGAAGTCTATTTCCGTTCCGAATCGTTGTTTTGCGTGCTGGATTCATTTGCATGCAAATGCAAATTCACTACATATTTTTTAGCGCATAATTGCTCGAGTCAAGACGAGTTCAACGGCCTAGTATACTATGCCCTTGACAGAACCTTAACGGTAAGGCGAGTTTGATTTGTTGATCTCTTTCGAGAGTTCAATATCTTAACCAATATCAACGGTTCAAGACTGACTTACAGTTGAGGTCACGTCAAGGTCGTAGTAGACTAGGCCGTTGCACCAGTCTTGACACAAGCGATAATATTATGTACCGAAGCCGCGGAGAACATTTTTGCAAAGGGAAAAGTTATTTTAAATGACCTTGAGAATCACTGCTTTCAAAGAGGCATATCATTTTTGGGACACTCTGCACGGTAACTTAACCCTTAGCACCGATTCCAATTATTGCTTACATTATTAAACGCGTTAGTAGCTAATCGATTACTAAACATTAAAATAAAATGAAAAAAATCATACATAGAATGGGATTATTCTAGCTAGAAGGAAACGTTTAATTTTCGAGCTAAAACAGCTTCGAGTGCAAAGGGTCGAGAACGACACAGCCTTCTTACAGAAAGAGATCCGAGGAAATGAAATAACGATTTGCGATCACTTAATTGATTAAGTGTTCATTCGTCGGGTCGCCCTATGAACAGTCCTAAAGCCAAAATGGGTGCACCCTCCGTTTCAATGATTTCATGATTCATACGCGCTTCGTGCACGATGCAAAGTAATTTCATTATACATATGTTAGGCGAACAATCGTCCCTCGAGTCTTACAGTCGCTTTAGAGAAACCATTGAGTCTCTTCTCCCAAGAAGATGTGCGGCGCGTGTTTTTTGTTCGGCATTGTCGTGGAGCGGCGTTTTCCCTACGTTCCTGGAATTCCGTTGCATTCGTGTGCAAATCGGTTGTACGTGCGTTTTCGAGCACCCTTCAGCTCCGATTTTCCACCGTCTCGTTCGTATCGCGTTCAATGACGCCTTGGAAAAAGCAGCGAACCGCCGCCATATCTAACCCGGGAGATTTTACAGAATTTTCACGGGCGGCTAACGTGTCCGGTGTCGTAACCATTTTCATGCGCGCGCGCATTTACGCGGTCACGCTTGATATTGAAATACAGCGAGGGTCGTTTCTTGCGGCGCGATCGTAACAAATCAGCGTGAAAAGTGCTCTTTGCTTCTAACGGAGGAAAGAATACTAAGGACGCATTGATGTCCGAGACATTGGGCTCGAGCTTCTATAGGCAACCCGTGGAAATAGTCATTTCTAGTTTTAACGAAGTTAACGTTTGACGGAGGAACGCAGGTTGAACATGCGTGGACATTTGAATTTACCGAATACAACAATACTTGTTCGTGTTGCGGTACTTGCAGTTCCTCTTCCAGCTAGCTTTCACATTTTTATTAATTATACAGAGTTTAGAATAACGATAATAAAAGTGTTCATTTATTGATCAGCTAGCATCGAGTTTTCTATTTTCGAAACCAGTGAAAACGTTTAAAACTAAACCTAACGAGCACAAAAAGCGATTAAAATGTTTCAGCTTATAAAAATGACAAGGTTCTATCTATTCAAATTTAGTGGAATTTTTATTACAACATGTGCTTGGACAAAGAAATTGATCCAATCAATTTCCGTGTAAGCAGCTTTATAATTTCAATAATTGTAAACTGAAAAATATAAAATCGGTCATTTGACTGGTAGGTTTAGCGTTAAACATTAAAATGCTTAAGAAACGAGATAAATATCCACGTAGTTTCTGTATCTTGCGATTAATAAAACTTCTATTTTGCATAAAAATGATATCCTATTAATTATAATATACAATATAGTATAATTATCGTAATGGACGTTTCCTTAAAAAAATATTTTTAGTGGAATTCTCATTGCGGTATCTTTAATGGTCGAAAAACTAACAAAACGTCACTGAATTCTTCGATCCGGACCACCGTGCGGCGCCAAAGTTAAATCGCGCGCGAACTCCCGTTTCTCTGCTGCTTCATCCCTTACGTAAGGCGGACGAAGTTAGTAAAAGTGACACAACGGGCTGCGTGGCCGATGCCAGACACTCTCACCGCTCATCTGTTCGCACAATTCACGGGGATGCTCTATCCCACGTCTATGACAAACGTCTAGCGGGGATAGTAATGGTCCTAGAGAGAGTGGTGGCCGAAAATAGTCGGCGACTAAATATACGCCGTGCATCGGTCGTTGCCGAGTCGAAAGACAAATGGGGGCTCGCCCGCTGTACCTGAACGTGCAAACCTCGCTTCGCAAAAGTTCATTGCTTTCTGCCGGCGGATTCCGGGTCGTGCGTCTTCTCTTCTCGCTTCTCCAAATTCACAATCGCATGCTAGACCAACCGTGATCAACGGGTATGCGGCGAGCAACCGCGCGCGTCTGATCAATGAACTGCGAATCTTTCGACATCGCAGATAGGCGAACCGCGTATTTGCCCCTCTTAGAAAGTACAGTATGAAATTATTATTAATAAATTAGATATATCAGGGAAATTATAGAAATTGGATAAATTAGATAAATGAGATAAATTTTTTTATATTAGAGAAATTAGATAAATTAATAAATTAGAATACAATAGTATTATACATATTAGTTGCATTCGAGCTTCGGCATTATCGAAATAAATTATTGGAAAAATAATCGTTGAGATAATACGTATATCGTTCTCCTTGGCAACGTGTTACGATTATTATTTATTTATTGCTTTAAACCAAATAAGGTCTATGGTAGTATATCTGAACATTTCAAATGAAATTTACATAACTCTTCCTTCAAAATTCTTTACAAAAACTTCTCCTTTGATATATTTCCACAGAGCACTGCAAGAACTTGCGTAAGCGTAATTTCTTTTCCTTATTGGGAGTTTGGTTAAAGTAAAAAGTAAATAAAACAATGTAATCGCAGGATGAAGGGTAAAATTGCAGTTGTTAATAACAGTTTCTTGTGCACTTCATAATTGTAGCCCCTTATGCAGCTTCAAATGCGTTAGAGTATTCTCGCATGAATTAATTATGCAACATAGTTCTTTTCCATAGCGAGTCTGTGTCTAGTGTCTGGAAAATTTGAATTATCTTTTGAATAAAATTATTTATTTAATGTTTCACTTAAGTAAATTGTAGAAATAAAGGAAAACTATATATAATTAAAAGAAACATAAATTTATATTTATTTGTTTAGCAAATACAAAGTGAAGGATATATTTACAAAAGTTTACATAATTGTAAATAATAAAAGCCTGACAGTTAAGTAGACAAAATGAGTATAATTATTTGCACTGTTAGGGTCCAGTTGACTTGCACTTGTGCATATGTATAACTAAAATCAAGCAACTAATTACGTCTTTGCGACGTAACAACAAACCGAAACTAAAGAAACTTAAAACATTTTCTACGGGATAAAATAATGAAGTCCTCGTGACCTAACGAAACTAATAAAAAGTACGGTAGGACATCGATTAAGCGGCTTGATCGGGAGACAAACAGCCCGGATAAATTCGAATAATCGAGACCCGAGGAATACAATTCAAATGTACGCTACACGCATTACGATGGATTCACACTTGACGAAATAGTACAATCGTATATTGAAAGACAGACAACGTAAACAAGAGATCAATAGAGGACAATTTTGTTTTCAAACGGTACGTGCTGGTACAACTGGAAAACATCAACGATTTGCGTCGCAGAATTGTACAGGAACGCAGAGCTATTTCAACAGATACCTTCAAGAATGTTCGTTCCGAATTTGAGAGAATCGTCTGTATTATTGTTTAGAAAACAACGGAGAACATTTTGAAAATTGATTATAGTTATAAAGAAATTACAAACTTTCTCGCGGTACAAGTATGACTCCTTCTACTTCTCTTTAAATATCTCCGAAACTAGTGGGCAGATAAAAAAAAGTATCCTACGAAAACTGCTGGCCTTTCTACGTACGATAAGATCCCATAATAAAAAATATAGGTTTTCAATTTAAAAAAACAAAGTTGATCTTCAAATGATCTTCGGAACGCCACCCAAATAAAAAACTGATACCGCCCTCCTCTTTCCCACTCGAAATCCTTGATCACGTGTTTTACACTTTTTTAATATGTTTCATACTTTTCGAGATATTCGGCTGGAAAGTTTTAAAATTATATTTAGAATTAAACGTAAATTAAAATTGTCTACCTGCATTGTAAGAAACTGGAGTGAAGTAGAAAATGATGTTCTTTCTTGATACGTTCAATAGATTCAAAATAATATAACAATATTTTTAAATACATCTAATGCTTTTATTATTTTAAATAACACCTACTCATTTTTGTCACAGTTGCATAAAATCTTTGAGAATGTTGCTCAACGAATTTTAATTGGCAGCTATTCCATGAAGAATATTAACAATCGTATAAAAAATTGACGTACTCGAAAGAAACACCTTGAAAAATAGGTTTAAAGAAGTAGACAAACAACGCTATAAATGGTCTTGAACAATCTTAGCTGTGCAGTTGTAAAAAGGATTGGAGGGTCAAATAAAAATTGTTTTCTTCTTACGATAAGTTGGACATAATATATTGATTATGTAATCGTACTAGAGAGAGAGAGAGAAAGAGAGAGAGAGAATACTCGTACAGCGCAAGAAAATTGAATCTTTGTTTGGCATCCTCGCAACAATTCGAAATTCTTGCGTGCACAAACGACTCTTCTGTAAAGGAGCGTTGTTTTACACGAAAGAATTTTATAATACTATGTAAACCGTGTCGTTTAAGAAGCTTTCTTAAGAGAAGTTATCATTTGTATATTTTTAAAGATTGGACCTCTGCCATGTGTGCAGCCCATCGCGTGCTGAAAGCTAGAGCAACCGTTCTGTAAAAGTGACTGGTCGATCTCGTTGATTTTCGCGCGAACCAGTTTTTATCGTAACGTCACCTTTTTGCCAAACGTCGACGCATTCCGTTGACGGGCCGCTCGTCAATGCGGAGAATTTAATTTATTCCTGGCATGTATAAACGCGTCAATGTACCGATTATACGTGCGGAACACTGTTGCGGGCTCGCGTGACTTGCGATACGTGACCATGTCACCGGGGACAGGTGCGAAAATTCGATTCACGAATTCGCCGATGACGCCGGCACCATCCACCATGTCATCGCAATCTTTCGGACCCATCGTTCCCGAATTAGCTATGCGAATCCTCGGCGAGTCGATTTATGTAGTCCTGCTCTTAAAGAGGAACAACTCGCCACTCGTTTTTCTTTTGCGGACGAACATTGCGCCCTTATCTCCGAAAATGTCCTCGTTACGCTTTAATATCTAAACAATGGGATTGCATATCCAGATTCTTGAAATTTTTCTAGATTTATGCTGTAAACAAATGTCAATAGTTCGAAGATTTATATTTATTTAAAAAGTTAACTTAAATGTAATATGGGTACGTTTTATTTTAAATTAGTTAAAGCCAATGAGGAAAAAGAATTTCTTTGATTATATTATCGATTGGTATAATATTCCGCACAAGATTCTGCAGTTATAATTTTTCGTTTCAGAATATATGTATGCTTAATTGTGACGTCGACAATACTAATAATAATGCATTTATCATGTATATTAATTTTATGATGTATATTAAGTTTATAACGAAAGTTTTTTAAGAGAGGAGCGTATCAAAATGATTAACACAAATTTAAAGAAAATAGAGGTTCAATGCGACGATCGTTAAAGTTTCCATTTTAAAAAACAGTGAACGACCTTCGCATGTCCTCTACACGTTCACCTACAAAAAGAACTACTCCTTTTCCGCAAAATAATAATAGTCATGTAAAACGAAGCGATAATATGACCCACCCTGTATATTAAAAAATTATGCCGAATTTTCCATTATCCCCAATTACGTCTCTTTATTGTTTTCGGTATCTGCAATATTTCTTCTTCCATACAATTTCTACATTATAATCGCATGCTAAACAATATTACAAATTGTTTATTATTCCTTCAAAATAATGACAATTATATGTGAAGTAGACGTACAAAATTTTATATCCACCTATTATGTATAATAATACGTTATAATATCATACTTATGGAAATGAATAAATTTCGAATAATTGCGACTTGTTTACCCTGACAGCAAACCGCAAACAATTTCAAGCTAAAATTTCTACGTTCAACTTCAAACTTCGATCGGACCGAAGGAAGTTGATGAGGTTGATCGAAGTGCCCGAAACAGGATATGTAAATTTGTGTTCCTGTGTCGTGTCAAAACTTAATGTTCCCTCGATATTACAAACTACTCTATCATGTAGACGACGCGCGACGGCCTTATTCGCTTGCAGAACACAGGAACGTGTACATTGGGCCAGATTAAACTGTGTAACTGCTACTCGGCATAATAATATCGACGATCCGAATATTTTCAACGCAAACCTGATACCGACATTCTATCACGAAGATGAAATAGCTTGAATTTTTCAAATTAGATTGTAAAACATTTCTTGTTCGGAACTTCAAAAACTGTAAACTCCAGAATTTGTAAAAAACGACGCGTTTCAAATTTTTTTTTAAGGCCATCGAGGTTGTAAAGTTATATTCATGATGAATGTTTGTATGAATTTGTTGCTATGGACATGCATTATGAAACTTGTTGAAATTTGATTAAACGCTCTCTTGTTATTTTTATGAAATAATGTAACAGAGTGAATTTTAACACGTTGACCGACGCGTCAACCGTACATACGTATATGGGTGACGGAATTATTATCCTATATACAAATCCGATTTTTTAAAGATCCGGAAAATTCATGAAGCTCGAATAACTACTCAGGGTCATACGTTTAAAATTTGTAATTTTGATTTAATTAAATAAATTACTTTAACCCAGAGCCATACAATATCGAATCAAACTCCAGATAAAGATTCTCAACAGAGTCTAATAAATATGGATACAATTAATTTCCTTTAAATCGAAATAAAATTCTATTCTGGTTTTGTTAAACTATAGTTATCGAAGAACATGTAGTCATAAAATAGATATAAATCTTCTCCGCTATAGGAACTTACGAACTACAAAGAAAGTTCTAATCACTGAAACCGTAAAATAAATCTTAGGGCTAGAGGTTAATTGGTAATAATGATTAGACTTTATGAATTTCTGACAAAAATAGGTCCGATACAAAACTGAAAAGACACTACAGACGATTAAAGTAAAAAATACATTTTCTACATGTTTTGTAGATCCAAGTTAGTTATATACATGCTGAAAATTGTATCGGAATCGAAACAACATACACGCGAGCTACAATCGGTTAAAAATGGTGAAAATCGTAATTTTCACAGAATCTTACATCTTTCGATGGGTGTCGTTCTTTCCTGCGTCAACCGATTTCGATGAAATTTTAAGCATGCGTATACCTAACATAGATCTATAAAACATGTATTTCAAATTTTTATTTGGGGCCCAAATAAAAAAGTTTTAAAAAATGTCTTTTTTATTTTTAGACGTGACCTTGTAAATTATAATTTATAGCAAATCTTTTTTGCATATCATTTCGTAAACCAACGCTTCTACTCGATTATAAAAGAATCAGGTCGTTTGGTACAATTATTAAAAAAGTTATTCTATCGTAAAGGGCATTCGAATACTTTCGTGGCTCACTGTACATATATGTACATATATTGTGGATATCTGTTGAAATTTGCGTTTTCGCTAAGAGATGTCTACGACCGGGGTCTTTCTCGCTGTTATTCGATCCGTCACCTGTTTGTATATAAGCTGGTTTCGAAGAAGTTTTGTTGTCCCGGCGTCTAAGGCAGGGTCTGCTAGAAAGCCTTACCGAAGAGTCCTACTAGCAGACCCAGGACGAAACGCCCCAATTCCGCCCTCCTCTGCATTCCTTTCCTCAATACGACGGTTGGTGCCTTAAACGGAATTCAATATTCAGAGGAGGTGAAAAAACTCAATATTACATCTTTAAGCAATACAAACACGAGGACTTACGCCCTGCGGAGGGGATATCGCTTTGTCGAAGGATCATGATGGTAGTGTTCTACGAATCTTGCGACATCATAATCAAACCTTGTCTGGCAGTGCAAGGACACGTCGCTCGATTCGTAGAACTTCACCAACTACCTACTATCATATTCCCGGTTCCTTCGCTGCGGTTTGATAACATAGTGTCACGATAACCCGCTGATCGACGTTTTGGGCGATACCGTGAAGGATAAACACGGTGTCATTCTGTACATTGCTTAGCTCGATATGGTATGCTATGGGATCGTGTCCTCTTCTGTCTCGGCGAAATGTGTTAGCACCTGCGATACAGTGTTCGCGCTACAAAAGTCCTCGTAGAGTCATTTCGTCCTCCAATCCTACCATACTCTTTATCCAAGTGTCTAAGGCAGAGCCTGCTAGAATAGCCTTACCGACGAGTCCTGCTAGCAGGCTCAGGACGAAACACGGGGGGGCCCCTTCCCCTTTTTTTTCCTTCTTACTTTTCTTTTTTTTTTGCAATCGTAGCAATTATAACGTTTTATAAATTCATAAGCAAATAATAAGAAAATATAATAATTCATAAGAAAATAAATTTATAAGCACTGGGACCAAAAACATTGAAAGCCACGATGCAAAATGTAGTGCGGTACTTGCAACGCAGAGCATGCGTGTCGCCCACGCGACGTTATTTTCTGAATCGAGATTGTTTAACGTATTTTAAACCATAGTAAAGATAAATGCAAATCATTCAAAAATAAAAAGTTCACGTTTTAAAAATGAAAATGTACCTTATGGGTCGCCCTGTATTATCACATCGACACTCCGGTGTTGTGTTTACTCGCTATCCTTGTTTCGTATTCGACGCTGGCTACAAGAGATCAAGATATAAGCGACCACAGGATTCATCTACATCCAGCGAACAACAGTACTAGAAATCGTGTTTTGAACGTGTATTAATAACACACGTGTATTTACATACATACTTTAGTGCGTATGTATGTAACACAGTGCCTCGCAATATCGAATAAGAATCTTGACGATAATTCCGAACAGAGTCTAATAAATATGGATAAATACGGTTAATGTATTGTTATCGAAGAACGTGCAGGCATACAATAGATATAAATTTTCTCCATTTGCAGGAGATTACGAATTACAAAAAGAAAGTTCTAATCACTGAAACCGTAAAATAAATCTTAGGGCAAGGGGTTAAATGGTAATAACGATTAGACTGTATGCAGTTGTGACAAAAATAGGTCCAATACAAAACTAAAAAGACTATGATTATAAAGTACAAAATAAAAAATACATTTTCATTCAACTGCACCTTCTTACAATCGATTTCCACAATTTTTGTTTTGCATAAAGATTTGCAGTTTATCGATGACAATGAGTTAAAATAGACTGCTGATCCCACATACGATACATACATACAGTGAGCCACGAAAGTATTCGAACACCCTTTAAAACAGAATTACTGTTTTATAATTGCACCAAACGACCTGGTCTTTTATAATCAACTGGAAGCACTGGTTTATGAAATGATAAATGTTAAAAACTTTTTTATTTGGCCCCTTAATGAAAATTTAAAATACATGTTTTGTAGATTTAAGTTAGTTATACGCGTGCTGAAAAGTGTATCGGAATCGATTAACATACACGCGAGCTGCGATCGGTTAAAAATGGTGAAAATCGTAGTTTTCACAGAATCGTATATCTTTCGATCCGTGTCGTTTTTTCCTGCGTCATCCGATTTCGATGAAAATTTTCAGCATGCGTGCACCTAACATAGATCTATAAAACACGTATTTCAAATTTTTATTCGGGGCCCAAATAAAAAGGTTTTAAAAAATGTCTCTTTTATTTTTACATGTAACCTTGTAAATTATAATTTTTGGAAAATCTTTTTCGCATATAATTTCGTAAACCAACGCTTCTAATCGATTATAAAAGAATCGGGTCGTTCGGTACTATTATAAAAAAGTTATTCTTCTTTAAAAGACGTTTGAATACTCTCGTGGCTCACTGTACATACATGTACGTACATATATTATGGATATCTGTCGAAACTTGTGTTTTCGGTAATAGGTGTCTACGATCGGGGCCTTTCTCGCTGCTATTCGATCCGTCACTTGTTTGTATATAACTCGGTTTCGAAGAAGTTTTGTTGTTCCTGCGTCTAAGGCAGGGTCTGCTAGAAAGCCTTACCGAAGAGTCCTACTGGCAGACTCAGGACGAAACTCAGGACGAATAGACCCCTTTTCCATCCACCTCCTCTGCATTCCTTCTCAGCTAATAATTGCGCCCATTGGCTGTCCAGAGGAAAACACAGTCGATCAGAGGAGGATAAAAGTACTGAATAGTTCTTCATGAAGTAACGAGGGAACTTCCTTTACACGCCCAGCCTAGGGGATATCGCTCGACGCTTGCTCGATGGACCGTAGCGGTCCACGAATCTTGCGACCAAACAACCCTTGCTAGAAACAAGGCGCCATCGCTCGATTCGTGGAGCCCCATTGAAACCATCCCGCAATCACATCTGTTCTGTCGGCTTTCGCTTTGCTCGATGCCATGGTGTCACGGTATTCTGCTCGTTTTCGCTCTGCGCGGTACCGGTAATGGATTGGTACGGTATCTCGCCCGTCATTGCTTAGCTCGATACGGTATGCCATGGTATCGTGTCCTCTTCCGTCTGGGCGCAATGTGTCAGCACCTGCACAATGTGTTTCACAGTACAAACGTCCTCGTACAGTCATTTCGTCCTGTAGTCCTGACCATACTCCATCCACGTGTCTAAGGCAGAGCCTGCTAGAATAGCCTTACCGACGAGTCCTGCTAGCAGGCTCAGGACGAAACACGGTTGCTCCCATTTTTTTTTCCTCCTTGCTTCTCTTTTTTTTTGCAATCGTCAATTATAACGTTTTATAAATTCTTTGCTAACATATTGGCAACGGATGAGACATAATCGCTCTGAAAATAAATTTATAAGAACCGAGACCAGAAACATCGAAAGCCACGATGCAAAATGTAATGCAGTAATTTCAAAGCAGAACACGGGTGTCACCCACGCGACGTTATTTTCTGAATTGAGATTATTTAACGTATTTTAAACCATAGTACAAATATTTCACTTTTTAAAATCGAGGAAGTAGCTCATGGGTCATCCTGTATTCTCCCATCGACACTCTGGTGTTGTGTTTACTCGCTATCTTTGTTTTGCATTCGACGCTGGCGACAACAGATCAAGATATAAGCGACCAAAGGTTTCACCTACTTCCAGTGAACAACAGTACTAGAAATCGTGTTTTGAACGTGTATTTACATACATACTTTAGTGCGAATGTATGTAACACGGTGCCTCACAATATCGAATAAGACTCCTGACGATGATTCCGAACAGACTCTAATAAATGTGGATGCTATTAAGGATGTTCTGGAGGCATATAAAAAAACAATAAAATTTTTGAAAATTTGACAAGATATAATTCTTACTAAATTAATGCAATTACCAAAGTTTTGTTCGATTCACTGCACCGTTTAATATTTATAGCAACTTAAAGTTTGCACATTTTAACACGTCTTCTTATGGAGAATTCATAAAATTCCACTTCAAACCCTATTTAAACCTTGAGAAACGCAACTAGAATCTCCATTTTTTTTATATATATAATAAAAATTATGTAATTAATTATGTTCAAATTTTATTAGGATTCGCTAAACAGTTACAGAGCAAAAAATTATAAACTGTTACAAAACGTCAAATTTATCGTGTTGTCGTCTCAATAGCATGGAAACGCGACAACAGCGTAGACCACCGAATATAGCTACTATATCATCGATGATTGCGCGCGACGTTTGAATAGTTGCCGGTCTTTTACATACACACAAAATGTACTCTTTTGAAGTAAAATAAAAAGAATTCAATTAATTTCAATATTACTATTATTATTTTTTTTCTTTCTTTTTCTTTTTCTATTATCACGATAATGTCCAAACGTACACAATACTACCAACTCTCAAATATAAAAATACAGCTGTGTTCGGTGCAGTACAGTGTTTTCACGTTTTTTTGTTTACATGTTTATTTTCAGTAATAACCATAAATATTGCTTTCCGAGGTATTTTTAATTTATTTAAATATTTATTTTTAACTTTTTATCGCGTAATTATATATATTGAATATCACAAATTTATTATCTTGAAGTTGAAATCACGGGGTAGAATCATTCGCAAAAGTCACTTACAATTTTTTATAATACGAAGACAATTTGATTAAAACATAAATATAACATGAAATTTACTAATTAATCGAAAGCTTTTTAAATTAATCTATTTTTTCAATGCAAAATATACTCACGAATGGCTTTCATTGCCAATATATTGATGGATTTCGAATTTCTTGTATTTTTGTCTCCCATTGTACCTCCAGAACATCCTTAATTTCCTTCAGATCGAAATAAAAGTCTATTTTAGTTTAGTTATTGTATCGTTATCGAAGAACGTGCAGACATACAATAGGTATAAACTTTCTCCATTTTTAGGAAATTACGAACTACAAAGAAAGTTCTAATCACTGAAACCGTAAAATAAATCTTAGGGCAAAGGGTTAATTGGTAATAACGATTAGACTTTATGCATTTCTGACAAAAATTTGTCCAATACAAAACTGAAAAGACTATGATTATAAAGTAAAAAATAAAAAATACATTTTCGTTCAACTGCACCTTCTTACAATCGATTTCGACAATTTTTGGTTTGCATAAAGATTTGCAGTTTATCGATGACAATGAGTTAAAATAGACTGCTGATCCCACATACATACATACAGCGAGCCACGAAAGTAATCGAACACCCTTTAAAACAGAATTACTGTTTTAAAATTGTACCGAACGACCTGATCTTATATAATCAACTGGAAGCACTGGTTTATGAAATGATAGGCAAAAATTGAAAAAGACATTTTTAAAAACTTTTTTGTTTGGCCCCGTAATGAAAATTTAAAATATTTGTTTTGTAGAACTACGGTAGTTATACGCATGCTGAAAATTTCATGGAAATCGATTAACATACGCGCGAGCTACAAACGGTTAAAAATGGTGAAAATCGTAGTTTTGACAGAATTTTACATCTTTCGATGGGTGTCGTTTTTTCCTGCGTCAACCGATTTCGATGTAATTTTCAGCATGCGTCTAACCAACAAAGATCTACAAAACATATATTTCAAATTTCCATTTAGGGCCCAAATAAAAAAGGTTTAAGAAATGTCTTCTTTATTTTTACATGTAACCTTGTAAATTATAATTGTTGGGAAAATCTTTTTCGCATATCATTTTGTAAAACAACGCATCTAATTTATTATTAAAGAATGAGGTTGTTTGGTACCATTATAAAAAAGTTATTCTGTTTTAAAGGGCGTTCGAATACTTTCGTGAGTCACTGTACATATATGTATATATATTGTGGATGTCTGTTGAAACTTGCGTTTTCGCTGATAGGTGTCTACGACCGGGGTCTTTCTCGCTGTTATTCGATCCGTCACCCGTTTGTATATAAGCTGGCTTTGAAGAAGTTTTGTTGTCCCGGCGTCTAAGGCAGCGTCTGCTAGAAAGCCTTACTGACGAGACCTACTAGCAGATTCAGGACGAAACGCCCCTATTCCGCCCTCCTCTGCTTTCCTATACTCAACGGAGATTTGTACCTTAAAAGGAAAACATTAATCAGAGGGGGAAGAACTTGTTATTAGTACATCTGTAAGCAATAAAACTCGAGGACTTACGTCCTGCGGAGGGGACATCGCTTTATCGATGGATCGTAGTGTTCTACAAATCCTGCGACATTATAATAAACCCTTGATGTCAGCAAGGCAACCTTGCTTGATTCGTATAACCCCATCGAACACCCTCTAATCGTGATCTCTTATCTTTCGCCGTGTTTCGATATCATAGTGTCACGATAGCCCGCTGATCGACGTTTTGCGCGATATCGTGAAGGGATGGTCACGGTGTCAAGCTTGTACATTGCTTGGCTCGATATGGTATGCTATGGGATCGTGTCCCCTTCCGTCTCGGCGCAATGTGTTAGCACCTGCGATACAGTGTTCGCGCTACAAAAGTCCTCGTAGAGTCATTTCGTCCTCCATTCCTGACCATACTTCATCCACGTGTCTAAGGCAGAGCCTGCTGGAATAGCCTTACCGACGAGTCCTGCTGGCAGGCTCAGGACGAAACACGGGGGATTCCCCCCATTTTTTTCCTCCTTGCTTTTCTTTTTTTTTGCAATCGTCAATTATAACTAGGGATTGCAATACCGGTATTTCGTGCTATTTTGCAATTTCGTGAAACCGGTATTTGCTAAGTTAAAATACCGGTATTTTCGGTATTAGCTATAAATAATAAATATTTTTTTTCGGCATCTACTCTTATTTGAAATACGTTCGCCGCTCACGATGCGTGTTTGTGCTTGCCGATCAAAGCACGTTGCCGCGGTGACTGCTGAAGCCACTGCACTCTTTTCGGCGTGGTATCGATGTCGCTGTATTCTTTGCAACATCGTGGCGATGAACGACAAAACGTTTGAGGCATTTTTCTACCTATAAAGGCGGATCTCGAAGATCACAGTTCAGTTGTCGCTCGACTGCGAACAAATTGACTCTTCCGTTTGTCCTAGTGAAATTGTGCGTAGCGTTTTAAATATTTATACTATACATTCAGATATTTTTTAAATTGGTGAGTTTCTTTTTCACAAGTAAGCACACATTATATATTATGCTGCATCGTTCAAAATACTTACACGCGTAACGTATCTACATGTTTTAGTTTCATTTATCCATAATGAATAATACGAATGACGTCAAAGAACATAGAAAATCTGCCGATAATACTTCGGCTTGGGTTTACTCTTTATATGATGAAAAAAATATGCTGGCAAGATGGAGGAAGTACAAGCGGACTACATACACATTTAAAAACGCTACACAATATTAATTTATTGAAAAGAAAAGAATCGAGACAAATTCTAACTCGCCTAAAAATGATATTACTAAACCAAAGACATCGCAAATTACAGATTTTTTCAATAGAAAAAATAACTGTTTCGACGAAGTTCTGTCTAGAATGACAGCATCGGAAGGTTTGCCGTTCAGAGTGTTTTGTATTTCAATTGAATTGAGAAAATCACTAATTGCAAGAGGTTTCAAAAATATTCCAAGATCTATTAATACTATAAGAAGAAATGTTATAAACTATGGTAACAGTGTTCGCAATTCTCTGAAAAAAGAATTAACAGAATTAAAATTAAATGGTACAAAATTTAGTCTCGCATTTGATGAATGTGTACGAAGTGTACGAAATAGACGTTATTTAAATATAAATATTCATTCGGAAAAGAAAATTTGGAATATAGGACTCGCGCGTGTCTCAGGATGTATGCCAGCTACAAAATGTGTAGAAGCGGTCAACTGCAAATTGAAGGAACATGCATTATCTCTAAAAGAAGATATTGTCTGCGTAACTACCGATGGAGCAACGGTGATGAAAAAAGTTGGGAAGTTGATCGATGCGAATCAGCAATTGCGGTATGCTCGTGGAATTCAACTTGGAGTAATCGGTGTGCTATATCATCAAAATCAAGAGCAAAAGAAGCAAAATACTCTGGATTTAGAAACTTCTGATTCTGATTTCGAAGAGAGCGACAACGAAGAAAATAATAATACAATTGTTGAAAGTACCTCGTTCGAATACGACGAAGATAATAGTAACGAGGACGAAATATTAACTACGAAAATTTGTTAAAATATTTAACCGTTCCCCTACTAAAAATGCCGTTTTACAAAAATATATACTTACCGAAATAAAAAAGAACTTATGCTAATATTAGATTCTAAAACACGCTGGAATAATTTGTTATTAACGATGGAACGATTTTTGAAATTTAAAGCTGGCTGTGGAAGCATTATGTCGGAAGGATTGCAACTTATTAACAGCGAACGCAGCAATAAATTTTACGTTGCGATCGCTTAAAGATCAGGACACGCCACTGTCCGAGGAATTATACGGTGCATTGAAAATTCGTATACAGAAAAGGCATAGCGAACTAGAAAATATTTTAAGGTATTTACATAATTATAACGACTTTAAAAAGGGAAACGGAAAGGAAGAAAAGAAGCTAACAAGGTCAAATTTAATTAAGTTCGTCGTCAATTTCCACAAAAAACATTTATGAAAACCAAACGCAAACCTATCCAGAAGAATTCGTTGAAGACGATGTTGATGTTAATATCGAAAAAGAATTGTCTCTCGAGAAGAAATTACAATTAGCTATAAATAAAAAAATTGCCACGAACGATAATACAAAAATAATACAAAAAATAGATTTATCCAAAACCGTCGGACGAGAGACCGAGTTGTTAGAAGATGAAGGACATCGAGGCAAATATTTAGAGAAAGTATATCGCTCGTTATCAACGGTACCACCAACCATCGTGGATGCGGAAAGAGCATTTTCAACTGCAGGTAATTCGTGCAGAAAAATACGTTCGAGGCTTCATGACAGTTCAATAGATGCATTATGTTTTTTACAATCACATTTCAAAAATATCGAGTCAATAAATTAGTTAATGTTTTTTTCTATTAAACACCTGTGTTTTTGTACCTTCGTGAAAATTCACGATACCGGTATTAATACCGGTATACCGGTACAACGTTTAAAAAAATACCGAATACCGGTATGGAATTTTTGGTCCGGTATTGCAGTCCCTAATTATAACGTTTTATAAATTCTTAGCCAACATATTGGCAACGGATGAGACATAATCGCTCTGAAAATAAATTTATAAGAACCGAGACCAGAAACATCGAAAGCCGCGATGCAAAATGTAGTGCAGTAATTGCAAAGCAGAACATGGATGTCACCCACGCGACGTTATTTTCTGAATTGAAATTGTTTAACGTATTTTAAACCATAGTAAAGATAAATGCAATTCATTCAAAAATAAAAAGTTCAAGTTTTAAAAATGAAAATGTAGCTTATGGGTCACCCTCTATTATCTCATCGACACTCCGGTGTTATGTTTACTCGCGATCCTTGTTTCGCATTCGACGATGGCTACAAGAGATCAAGATATAAGCGACCAAAGGTTTCACCTAGATCCAGCGAACAACAGTACCAGAAATCGTGTTTTGAACGTGTATTAATAACCCACTTGTATTTACATACATACTTTAGTGCGTATGTATGTAACACGGTGCCTTACGATATAGAATCAGATTCCTGACGAAGACTCTTTACAGAGTCTAATAAATGTGGATTCTATTAATTTCCTTCGGATCGAAATAAAATTCTATTTTCGTTTTGTTAATATATAGTTATCGAAGAACGTGCAGGCATAAAATAGATATAAACTTTCTTCATTTTTAGGAAATTGCGAACTACAAAGAAAGTTTTAATCACTGAAACCGTAAACTAAATCTTAGGGCAAGGGGTTAATTGGTAATAACGATTACACTTTATGCATTGGTGACAAAAATCGGTCCAATACAAAACTAAAAAGACTATGATTATAAAATAACAAATAGAAAATATATTTTCGTTCAACTGCACCTTCTTACAATCGATTTAGACAATTTTTGGTTTGCATAAACATTTGCAGGTTACCGATGACAATGTGTTAAAATAGATTGTGCTGGTCCCACGTGCATACATAGAGCGAGCCACGAAATTATTCGAACATCCTTTAAAACAGAATTACTATTTTACAATTGTACCAAACTACCTGATTTTTTATAATCAATTAGAAGCATTGGTTTATGAAACGAAATGCAGAAATAAAAAAAGGTATTTTTTAAACTTCTTTATTTGGCCCCTTAATGGAAATTTAAAATGTATGGTTTGTAGATCTATGTTAGTTATACGTGTAAAGAAAGTACGTGTACTCTCCCGTTCTGAATTATCCCGCGCACTCACGGCGCGTTGATAAATAGGTTAGGACAAACTGTAATAAGAGAGAGAGAGAGAGAGAGAGAGAGAGAGAGAGAGAGAGAGAAAAGGATAGAAAGACGGATGTGTCATGGCAAGAGTAAACACGTGAAAGAATAGATTTGATAAACGCAATACTTCCATATAAGTTTGTAATTAGGAAAATGGCTAGTGAATAATTGACATTTAATGTCGTTTCTCTTTTTACAGGTAAGCCTTGTAAATAGTTGTATATAGGAACCTAAAGAATAATATCGAAAACTCTTTTTACAGGAGAAACTCAGTTCTGTTATTATTCCTACCTTTACCGAATCGGATTGTGAATAAAAATAACATTACATACGCATGCTGAAAATTTCATCGAAATCGATTAACATAGGCGCGAGCTATAGGCGGTAAAAAATGGTGAAAATCGTAGTTTTCACAGAATCGTACATCTTTCGATGGGTGTCGTTTTTTTCCCGCGTCAACCGATTTCGATGAAATTTTAAGCATGCGTACAACTAACAAAGATCTACAAAACATATATTTCAAATTATCGTTTAGGGCCCAAATAAAAAAGTTTAAAAAAATGTCTTTTATTTTTACATGTAACATTGTCAATTATAATTTATGGAAAATCGTTTTTGCGTATCGTGTCGTAAACCAACGCTTCTAATCGAATTATAAAAGAATCAGGTCGTTTGGTAGAATTATAAGAAAGTTATCCGCTTTAAAGGGCGTTGGAATACTCTCGTGGCGCACTGTACATATATGTACATATATCGTGGATATCTGTTGAAATTTGCGTTTTCGCTGATAGATGTCTACGACCGAGGTCTTTCTCGCTGTTATTCGATCCGTCACCTGTTTGTATATAAGCTGGTTTTGAAGAAGTTTTGTTGTCCCGGCGTCTAAGGCAGGGTCTGCTAGAAAGCCTTACCGAAGAGTCCTACTAGCAGACTCAGGACGAAACGATTAGTTTACCGATTCCATCCATATCGTGTTTGCTTTCTCCTCTTCTTCGCATTTCAACACTGTTTCCAGTGATTGCATTCTGTTAGAGGAGGATGAATGTTATATATCGATTTGAAGCAATAAAAATGTCCATATCAGTATTTGTAAAATAAGTCTCGAGGACTTTTACACGCGTCTAGCTTGGGGAACACTGCTCTACGCTTGCTCGATGCGTTGTGATCCACGTATCTTGCGAATTTGTAATCAATCGTTGCTATTGGCAATGGCTCATCGCTCGATTCGTGGAGCCCCATCGAGCCCCGCTATATACTCTTTATATATTCTTTATATATATATATCTTTACACCTATATTTACATACATATTTACATCTGTACTTACATCTATGTTACTTAAATGTTTCTACCTCTATACGCTGTGCTGGACGCCATAGAGACACGGTGTGTAGGCTGTCATCGCTTTGCGGGGTGTCGTATGGGACCGCTATCGGTGCTACGCACTGCTTTGCTTAGGCCGATATCGTGGGCTATGGTGTCGTGTTCCCTAACGTGTCGGCGAACTGTGACAGTATCTGAACAACAGTGTTCACAGTACAAAATAGTCCTCGTACAATCATTTCATCCTCAAGACCTCACAACACCTTTCAACGTGTCTAAGGCAGAGCCTGCTAGAATAGCCTTACTGACGAGTCCGCCTAGCAGGCTCAGGACGAAACACGGTTCCTCCCATTTTTTTCCTCCTTGCTTTTCTTTTTTTTTGCAATCGATAATTATAACGTTTTATACATTCTTAGCTAACATATTGGCAACGGATGAGACATAATCGCTCTGAAAATAAATTTTTAAGCACTGGTACCGGAAACGTTGAAAGCCACGATGCAAAATGTAGTGCGGTACTTGCGAAGCAGAAAATGGTGTCACCCACGCGACGTTGTTTTCTGAATCGAGAATATTTCATGTATTCTAAACCGCAGTAAAAATAAATGCGGATCGTTCAAAAATAAAAAGTTCACTTTTTAAAAATGAAAATGTAGCTTACGAGTCATCCTGTATTATCTCATCGGCACTCCGGTGTTGCGTTTACTCGCTATCCTTGTTTCGCATTCGACGCTGGCTACAAGACATCGAGACATAAGTGACCAAAGGTTTCGCCTACATCCAGCGAACAACGGTACTAGAAATCGTGGTTTGAACGTGTATCGATAACACACGTGTATTTACATACATACTTTGGTACGTATGTCTTGTAACTCGGTGCCTCACGATATCGAATCAGACTCCCGACGATGATTCTGAACAGAGTCTAATAAATATGGATGCTATTAATTTCCTTCAAATCGAAATAAACTTTTATTTTGTTTTTGTTAATGTATAGTTGTCGAAGAACGTATAGGCGTACGATAGATACGAAGATTCGCCTTTTTGAGGAAATTAAAAATCACAAAAAAAGTTTTTCACTCATTAAAATCGTAAAATAATTCGTAGAGCAAGTGGTTAATAGAATTTTGGAGGTTGGTTTAATAATTTCGTAAAGAGACTGTACGATCTCAAGATAAAATAAAAATTGTACCTCGTCGATATTATGTGCAAGCGCTAGAAGCTCGTAACATGTACGCGTAACATCTCACAGTTTTTGCAATTTTTAATTATCGATGGCAACCTTAATCAATTTGAATGAAACTTTGTACCGATCGCGCATCAGGAGATGGCAGTGATATCGACAGTGGGGCGTAGGGGAAGCTCCGAGACCCCACTCTTACTTTTGAATTCGGCCAATTGTGAAGGACGTGTTGCGCGGAGTAGGGATATCGCTATTGGAATACGGGTATGGAAGTAAACTATGAAGACTATATAAACTATAAATTGAATTTTATTCGAATCTATATATTTCAATTCACGTAGAGAGGCACGCTTTGTAAAACGAATGACGATCTCAGAAACATTTGAAGCTCGAGGGTCCCTTGATGTGGACCGCACAGATACAATGTATCTTTCGAGCGTTCTCGATAGTAACGCAACAGTATAACCTACCAAGCAATATTAGATTATTTTTGTTCTTTACATAAATTCCAACAATCACGTGGTCCCTATGAGTTTCTCACTGCCATCTCCTGACGGACGATCGGTACGCTTATCTCAAATTATCTCAAGAATTGTAAGTTTCAACGCAAATGTATCTTAATACATTTTTATTCAAGATTTACCATTCTATCGAGTACAAAAAAATAAATAATTCCATTTGTTAAAAAAAACCAAAAGTGACCTTAACATATCCTTTGCGCGTCCAGTTGTCAAGAAACTGCCATTACCATTATCATTAATTACTTTAAATCCTATAACTTTGATTTGGAACATTGTCGCGCACTGCTTTACCCGTTGTCGTATAATTTTCTTAACAGTTACAGTAATTAACTATTTTAACTCAAAAGTTAAACATCTCTTCGAACCTAGAATAAATATATTCTGTAATATTAATTTTTTTCTTGGTACGAATATAAAATCGTTTAAATGTTTAGTTATCGATTAGATACCAACATATTTAATAAAGTAAACAATATTTTGGATAATTGTACAGCAATTTTTAGTGGTGACTCCGAGTCACCACCGAAGGGTTAAATTTTAGTTATAAACACAGTTAAGAAAGTTAAAGATCGTGGCGTTTCTTTTTCGCCGTTTCTACCGATGGTAACTATTTCGTAACTGTTTTTATGCAGTACCTAGTAAACTAATCCTTCTAACATGTTTGTTTCTACCGGGTGTCCGGATATTTTTGTCCCCCAGAGTAGCATCCTCTGGCAAAGAGTCTCTAGCAACGTATCTCGCAATAAACTCTCTAAAATGTATCTTCCTCGAAACCGTTTAACTGCGATCTAATAAATGTTGTCTTAAAAAAATCGTTCAACCCTTCGCGACGGTTAACCCTCTATTTACACAGATACCGCACCATCAGCTCAACGAAGACGTACAAAGCACCATTGTCCCACCGAAGTGAGCAGAGTCTCGCGTCGCATTGAAAGTGAAACTCGAAGGCACGAACACGCACCTCGACGCACCCATTGTAGTCGTGGTCGGGGACGATTTGAAATTTGATTTCCTGATTTGTATAACGAGATTTCGAGCGGGTGACACGCAAAAGCGGAACGCTAATTGGATTACGCTGTTTAACCAGACTGCATTTTGTTAGAAGACCCCTGTTAGACTTTCAAATGTTTTCGGGGGTGAGTTGAGCGGCCCGAGCCTGAGCTCGGTTCAGTCGAGTGGTGGTTTCTATTGTTTCGGGGGGCCCGGCGAAGTTGGCATGGAACATAAGTCGGCGGCCTCCGCCGTCTCGACGTTCGTGCTTCATGAATTCGTGCGGTGCAGCCATACATTATTCATAGCGCCATGAATTATCGAATCCTCGGGGAACCGCGGGGACCCGCTTCGCGTTCCCCGCCGCTCGCTCGTGGCATCGACGCAGGGGCCCCGCTCTCGATCGTGTGACGTGACATTTGTTAGGCTCACCTAGATCCTCGCCCGAAGGAACCACCGCGGCTATTCCGGCCTGGCCATTGTTCGACTCGGGAACTTCTCTTCCGGCGCACCTTTCCTACACCGGAATTTTGGATCCTTAGCGGCGAGAGAGCACACGGGCCACGTTCATCGAGCGGTGTCATTGAAGCGTAGACTACCCTCTCGTTTCGAATACAGCTCTCGGGGCCCATTCGCTCCCGTATACAACTCGAACGAATCATTTCTAAGTGTTTAAACTGGCCGAGGTGCCGCCGCCACGCGCTCCAATGTCACCCGATTCTTGTCTGGCCGTTTGGCAATGTCGTTAACCCCTTGCCTTACAACCAAACAGCGGATTTTATGTATTTATAACAAAAATTAGCAGTTGTAATTTAAAATGGTATACGGTAGAACCTCGATTATCCGGGCCTCTGATGTTCGAATCCTTTGTCGTCCGAATACCTTCCACAAAGAATTACGTTGCGTCAAACCAACCCAACCATACGCGACACTATTTACTGCACACCTCGATAAGGATTAAGTTCAGCACCGATATCATGTAATTGTTGTATTATCCGAACAATCGTGTTCCACTAATTATCATGGATGATCGAAATTTTTAAGAATATCGTTACAGAACTTTCAACCCACCAAACATATTAAGAAAGAACATAAATTACCATTTCACTCCAGTTCGTTGCAATTCAGGTAGAACATTTTTATTTTGCATAAACCCAATATAAATACCTGGACAAGTAAGTCCTCAGAATAATTTTCCAATAAACTTATTGTATCCGAGCTTCAGACAGAAATTGTCAAAATCGTGTAAATCGCTTCGACTAATGCTTCGTCTTGCGTAAGAAATTGCATGTACGTCAGATTTCACAAAGTAACGAATTACTCCTTGACACATATACAATTTAATTGTTGACGACGCAACGAATTGATACCAAATAACCTCTATACCGAGGAATATTTAAAAATCATGTGACAGCGATTGAAAAAAAGCCCGTGTTTTATCGTGTCATTAAGAATTTGTGTACTCCAGAGACGGTATTATTAAATTATACCGGTAATTACACGCAACTGGACGTCGACAGTTATTACAATTACTCGCAATTAGATGTCGTAATTATGTTTGGGAAAAAAGGACGCTGGCCAGCTGCGTGTTTATCACACCCGCCATCGCATCACGGGTTTAACCGCTCGAAGAACCGTGGTTGCAATATTCCTGTCATGTTTTTGCAACTTAATTACGTTCAATAGTAGATGTTACACATTGTAATTATGAGCGACAGTTCGCCGGTGCAAGGCAAATTACAACGTAACGAGTTCATTACTAAATCGGCTCTCTTATTATCCGATCCAGCGGTGTGTTTCCTTCGCACCACAAAAAAGAAGTACAAAATCACTGCGTAAGCTTGAAAACCAAGATCACGTAACACATTTCTGACCCCCGTATAACATCGTGATTTTACATCACGATTCCGATGTGTAAATGACAGTAATCGAGGTTAAGCAAAAACTAATGAATCGTCAAACATGCAGGGTTCGCGTCTCACAAAATAATGCAGTTTGAACGTATTAATATCGAACCGTGACAAAGAAGGGACAGTTTAATAATGATTTCAATGAAATCGATAAACGAATGTAGCAATCACGTGTAATTATAATAATCGTGTAACGATAATAGGTTTTCATCGTGTAGGGAGCTCGTCGCTTGTCTTACTACCGTTTACAGAAATTTACAGCAGATCCACGGTAGATACGCGTGAACAAATAAAAATTGAAGCAACGTTAATTCTATTATTTTTTCTTAAACGCTTAAAAATAACTGTTACGTCGACTAACCCCGTCAGATATGTCAACTAACCCCACAACCGGGGTTCGTTGACTTATTGCTCTCGCTGATCTAAATTCGGGTAAAACCGCAACTAGGTTCGATCATAGCGATTTTCAAAATTAAACCTGTATACCCGAGTCAATGTGCAAACTTTTGGTGTACAAGTCAGCAATATACCGATGGTTCATTGGTAAAAATTAAATATGTTAAAAGTTAGTCAACTAGCCCCGGTCTCCCCTTTGTTTTTGTTAAAATAATAGGCTGCGCCTTAACTTCTGGTACGCGGTCTAATTTGTTCGCACCGTGTACACGCTAATTAGAAGCTCTTAAACGGATGCAGTCGATGTCTTAATTCGCGATCGGAGGTACCACCGAGCTCATTCGGAAAGTATGCAAGCGCCATCGTGAACAAATCGATTATCGACTGTCTTGGAAAAGTCAACAATCTCTCGGATCGCGTTGCAATCTGTTCTCGCGATGCTGATTTCAGCGTTCGGCTCGCTCGTTTAGCGAATGTCTGCGTTACGGAATGAGGAAGCCGAGGACATTCGCGTTCGAAGGTGAATCGCTCGCATTAAGATTCCTGCCCTAACCAGTCCGGACAGTCTGCGGGAGATAAATAAGACAGTGTCGATAGCGGACACAGGCTCGTACCGTCATTAATTAAAGCCTGGTTGATATCGGCCGGCGAAAAGAATTTCGGGCAAAATTCCGTTCAAGGTGTTATCGCGATTCCTCGCGAACGTTGTTCCACGGTAGCGTGCCGAGGCAGAGAGACACGGAATCGTTTTAGTCCCCAATCGCTGCTCCGCGATAAACCGCTGTTTCACGGATCAGCTGCAATCGTTCCGTACAATCCGCAATTAGCTCGCGCGGATTGTTCCACGAGCGAGATTTCCAGCCGATTTCTTCCCAAGCGATCCACTATTTTCGTTTCGATTTATGGCGCGCAGCTCGCACAATCCGTGTTACGAAATTTTTAGGAATCTCGCGATAAAAAGTAAACACGAGACCGATCTCCTAAAGAAATCGGAGCGTAACGGAGATACCACGAAGACGGAAGCTGAGGAGATAAAGAAATCGGAGCGTAACGGAGATAATACGAAGACGGAAGCTGAGGAGATAAAGAAATCGGTCTAATTTTACACTTGGAAAACGCGACTCGTCGAAATGGCAGATTCCACGCTTTCTAATTTGCAATTATCGAACCTCGATTATCATAGCCAGCGAATGTATAAAATCTCTCTGATCCGAACAACTTTTGTCGATAAAGTTTTTCAATATCTCCTAAACTAACAGAGATATTCGAGTGCTGATTTTACAGGACTACCCTGTATGTATGATATACATATACATATGTACATTACTGTGCAAAAGAAAGAAGCATCCGGTATAATTATCAGATATATTGACGAACAATATCTTTACGTAGAAATTGTATTGTACAACGATTGACTTATCGCATTTAAAGTATTAGATAAACCGCAATAACACATATTCTCGGAAATATTCAATTAAACAGCGGAATCTTTTTTCAAAACATACCGTGTTCTTATTTAATTTTTTACGCTTTCCTATTAAATATAGCCGGGCGCTTCTTTCTTCTGCAAAATAGTGTACTTTGGAAGATATAGATTTTTGTATCGTCTGTACGAATACAAAATCTGCAAGAGAGCTGTGCACTTGAAATACGCTAATACGCGTGCAAGTGATTTCAGGTGTAAACATTCTGAAAGTGTGAATAAACATTGTCTTCGAAACATTCGCTATAACTTTTCATCCGTTAACGCTTTCATTATACTTTCTGCAGCGAAAATGTAGCTGGCAACTACACCTTTCGAACGGTATAAATCTTTTTCGTAATTCTCATCCCATGAAATGATATAGCTAACAACCGAGACGCGACTCAACCTTTGCGACAGCCCCTTACCAAGGTTATAGTAGCCCCTTGGAACGTTTCCTGATCGTTAGGTTTCTCGCAGTTTGTCGGCCAGACGCGATCATCCGGATATCTGAGAGCGACGTATAGGATTCGGGCGCCTCGCAGAACGAGAGAGAAACGGAGAACTTCCAGATCTCCCAATCGCCCTTTCCTTCCGTGTACGTTCGAGCGGCCATTTGAATTTATTACCGGCGTATTTCGACCACCCAGAAAACAAGTCGACCGTCGACAGTCCGAGGCCGAGTTTCGACTACGCGCAGGAGGGAAGAAAACGTTCTATAGGTCAACTCAGAATAGAATCGAAAGCGGTTCGAGTCGCCGCGCCGCCGCGCCGCCGCGTTCCTGAGCCCCGTCCGCGCACCCCAATTTCACTCGCCTCTCGACGCTCTCGCCAGGCCGCGTCTACAACCTGGAGCTTCGTTATCTGCCCCGAGTGAAAGTTTCATTGTTGCCCCACCAAAACATTCAACATTTTAGCGACCGTTCCAACGATTTTTAGGCATTCACGATGAACGCAAAAAGCATTGGGTTGGCAAGAAAGTAATTTCGGTATTTCAACCCCTTGCTCTACGATTTATTTCACGGTTTCAGTGATTAGAACTTTTTTGTAGATCATAATTTCCTACAAAAGAAGGAAATTTTCAATGGAAAACTTTCCAGCCGAATATCCCGAAAACTGTGAAAGATATTAAAACAGTGTAAAACACGTGTCCAAGGATTTCGAGGGTGAAAGAGGGCGTGGCAGTATCAGTTTTTTTATTTGGGTGGCGGTTTCAAGATCATTCGAAGGTCAACTTTGTTTTTTCAAATGGAAACCTATATTTTTTATTACGGGATCTTATCGTACGTAAAAAGACCAGCAGTTTTCGTAGGACACTTTTTTCTATCCGAGCACCAGTTTCGGAGATATTTAAAGAGAAGTAGAGCGAATCATACTTGTACCGCGAGAAAGTTTGTAATTTCTTTATTACTATAACAAATTCTCAAAATGTTCTTCGTGGTTTTCTAAACAACAATACAAACGATTCTCAAATTCTAAACGAACATTTTTGAAGGTATCCGTTGGAATAGCTCTACGTTCCTGTACAATTCTGCGACGCAAATCGTTGATGTTTTCCCGTTGTACATGCCAGCGCGTACCGTTTGAAAACAAAAATTGTCCTCTACCGATCTCCTGTTCGTGTTGTCTGTTGCAGAGCTATTCCAACAGATACCTTCAAAAATGTTTAAGGTAAACGTGTAAGGGGTTAAGGTGAAATAGAACCGAATTTTTTTATTCGTGCAATAAACTTTAATATACAATCTTTTGCCATCTTTCGCGAAGGTGATCTTTTTTACGGCAAGAAAGTGTGCGCGCGAACAATGATAGTTGTACAGAGTAAAGAGACTATTTCATATTTTCGAAAAATTGTTTATTTTACCAACAATAGGCTGATAAAAGTCGGTAGGAAGAACTGCGAGAAAAATGACAAAGAGAAAACCAGAAAAAACGCAGAGATTGATCTGCTGTATCAAAAGCGTCTCAAATTGTAATCAAATTCATAGCTCGTAATTATACCGCGGACGTATGTCTGATAAAAATGAGTAGGTCAAATGCAAAACTTCAAAAACAATTCGAAACAAGTACATCGAACAAAAATATTCGAAAAATTTAAAGGAATTCATTATTTCGACTTAAAGAATTTTTATTTCGCATAAAAATCCGCAGCCTACTCGTAATATGAATAATTATAAAGCAACGGAATCAATATTCGTTCCATCGATAAACCACTCGGTTTATATTTTCTGTGGAGCTTCGTGTGTCAATGACTCTACGCAGGAAGCATCGTAGCGGACACTGAATCAATGAACGAGTGAACGAGCGAGGCCAACGAAACTGAAAGTACGACTTTCGTTTTCGAACGCCAAAAACAGTGGCTTCGTTCATTGATCTGTTCAATAGCGCGGCCCGCGCCTGTTCAGCGTTTCCGTGAGTCCATTAATTAGACGGTATATGTATTACGAAACTATGGAACAGCATATGTTTCTTAGATACTTTGCTTGATCTATTACACAATTTTAAAAATAAGTATGTTCGCTTCTATTTTGAAATTGCATGGTGTCGATTGAAAATTAACTTTTCTAGAAAACCACGTTTTTAACTGTAATGTTATAAGTATCGAATTTTTTATGATAAAAATGATTAGGTTTAATGTAAAACGGTAAAAACATTAGAAGAATTATTATAAAGAAAAATAATAAATTTCTATTTCATCCCAGTTTGTTGCAATTCAAGTACAAAATTTTTATTTTGCATCTAGATTCGCTGTCTGGTTATAACTTATAACCGAGTAACTGTTCTAATATTCTAATGTTTCTATATTGCTAATTTCAGGAATGTTTGTACAATTTTCGTTTAATGTTACAACACCGATAGGATATAGAAAGTAAAAACAGATGTTGACGTATACATTTTAGAAAATTTTTATCGCAAAGATGCAACTGTATAAAATTGACCTTCCTCGCCAATTATTTATAGAAGTTCCAACACGTATGACCTCGTATTAATTGGAATGCGAGGCGTCGGTTCAAAAAGAGAAAATTTGTAATCAGTTCGTACGACACGTCACGCGTTTAGTTTACGGGTCAGATAAGCGCCTTAATATCTTCGGAAACTTGTCATTTTATTTATGACGAGTCAGCACTGAAGCTTCGCTACGTCGGATTCGCTTCGGAACCGCAAAAAACGACTAGCAAACTCCAGAACGTTTAATTCTGAATTAATGGCCGTGACGTTTATATCGTTTGACCCGTGATGGTCTCGTGACGTTGGGAAAATCTGAATGGAACGACATCGTAATTGGTTTTAGTTTTCTTGCTCGATACGGTGCCGGTTGCTCAATTTTTATAAATCGTCGATCATTCCTACCATCCCCTCGAATTCTACAGGGTGTACCAAAACTGTACTTCCTCGATAGGAGCGGTTTCGGAAGTCATTTTAATGTTTTCCTTCGCGAAAATGTTCTCCGCAGACGAAGAGTTACGGTAGGACCTCGATCAATGACTGCGCACAGTCACCAACCACAGTACACTCGCGCACCGCTAGACCACGTATACATACGCAAGGATTGCAAGGGTCCGGGATTCCACTCCTGAAATGAAATAATTCAATAACTATTTGTTTGCGGAATACGACTCCTTTCAAACTTTTTCTCTATCGGACGAGCAGAAGATGTAAACAAAAATTTAACAACAATTTTCTTCGATATAAACATTTTTACGGCAAGTTTCTCTTACAAATGTCCACCGATCCAGAGGTGTAGATTCACCCCTAGGACGGATGATCGTTACTTTTTGTACACCCTGTACATATATCCCAGATATCACAGGACGTTTTCAAGATGTCCATTTTACGTCCATTTTAGGTCCGAACGTCCTACGTCCTGGATGGACGTATTAAAAACGTCTTCAAGATATCTTTTTCGGAACGTTCGTTTTACGTCCAAAATAAGACATTTTGAAAACGTCTTTTTCGGGGAGTATTACAGGTCCAAAAATGTTAATTAAGTATACAATATGTGATTGGTCCTGTGAAAATAAGAGACTGGAAGGGTCCCAGTTCCTTTTCGCATGACAAATGACATTTATATAAATAAAGTTTAATTATGGAAAATATGTAATGCATATATATGATCAAATCACAATATATGTGGTTTATTAAAAACGACAAAGCTTTATTAAAAAGGGGAATAATCCACATAAAAAGTGGGTGAAAAAAATAATCCATATCTTATAACGCACGCTTTTCATTTATATAATATTCGTATAATAATATTTTTATAAAAATAAGAACAAGAAAATATATATATGCCGTCGTTAAGGCGACAGCAGTTATCAGGCTCGTTAGTTTTTAAAATAAAATTGCTATAAAGAACGATTTTATATTGTTCACAGACTTTAAAATCTCCTACTAGGTGCGTCTTTATACTTTGAAAGAAACGCGCGAATGGCGAACGCTCGGATCAAAAACAGAAGAGCAACAGGCACGTATAACGTATATTTTCCGCGGCATGGGATCCTCGATCCTCGGTTGTTCATAGGATTGCTGCTCTTCCGTTTCTGATCTGAGCGTTCGTCATTTGCGACGTTTCTATCAAAGTATAAAGACGCGACTCCAGTGTTCTCCAGTAATTGTTTTAAACAGTGTGGTTTTTGCTTATATACCCATAATCTAACGGTGAGTATTAAAATTGGTGTTATTTGTTAGAGTTATTGTGTTTGCTTATGCCCTTCCACTACGTTTGTTTCGATAAAATTGATAAAACTTACAGATCTCAATTTCACTTGAATATATATATACAAAGAAAAATGTTTTAGAGATAATAAGTAAATTTAATTTTTACAAATATAATTTCTAATAAATAACCAATAGGAAACCAAGAAGCTGCACAAAGTAAGGAGAGCCTGGAGACATTACTACAAACTATGAAGTACATGGAACAACAAGGGCATGTCTTCAGATCTCTCCTCACCGATGTGTTTCAAGAGGTAAAGGACTTGAAAGAAGAAGTGCGTAAATTAATAGAAGCGGGGAACAAGAAAGCCGTTGGAGAAGACCATAGGGACCCGTTTTTACAGAGATTTTCGCCGCTGAAGTATCCGCTCAACACGGACGAGGAGTTCTCTACTTTCGAGAATATCCTAAATAGCGACGAACAATTTCAAGATGGCGTAAGTAAAATTTATTGGTGTAATAAATTAACTTAAAATACCTGAAATTGATCTTTCATTTTGATATAGTTAGCAGAATGTAATATTAACAACTTCTTATTTTAGGTTCAGGAATTACACAAAATCGGAGGCGAGAACGTCTACCAATTTGTAAAAAGAGTTCTGTCGACGCTGATTACAAACAATTTGGCATTGACGTATATGTGTAGTTGGCAGGGCAGGGAGGGCAAGAAGCCCTTCAATAAATTAAATACCGCCAACCTCGTAATATGTAAGTATCGCCCTTATTTTAATATTATTATAAAAGCGATGATTCATGCACAAATTAATAAAATGAGAAATTTTTATTCAAGCTGCTGCAGAAAAGGGACGCGTCGGTGGAACGAGACGGGAAACGGAGATTGCCATGCAAATGTGGCTGAAAAGGGCGGCGGACAGAATTGCGGCCGGCGTAAACAAAAAATTTTAGTTTTTATCGTTATTTTCCTTTTTATAAAGGTTTTTTACTATAATTATTTCCTATATACACATATATATATGATTGGTCATGCGAAAAGGGACTGGGACAATGACCAATCAAATTATTTAATTAACATATTTGGACCTGCAAGACATCTCGAATGTCCTACGAACGTATTCCAAACGGTCTACGAAAGTTTTCTCAACGGCTTGTATTACAAAACCGCGCGTTCTAAAAACATTCCAAGAATGTCCATTAGACGTCTAAAAACGTATTCCAAACGGCCTACGAACGTTTTCTCAATGGATTGTGTTACAAAACCGTACGTTTTAAAAACGTCCCAAGAGTGTACATTGGACGTCTAGAAAACGTTTTCTAGGCGTCCAATGTACATTCCTGGGACGTTATTAAAACGTACAGTTTTGTCACAAGGAGGACGTTCAAGACATCCGTAAGATATCTCGAATGTCCGACACCAGACGTATTTAAAACGTTTTCAAGATGTCTCTGTGCTATCTGGGTATGTATCTACAGGAAGAAAGTTGTGTAATTCTCGATAATCGTGAACTAAAAATATTAGAACCCGTCATTTTGACCCAGTGTAGCGTAAGCCTGGTGTAAAGCGATACGCTGACTATAGCATTTACAGTTCTCGATCAAGGCTGCGGGTGGACGAGGGCTGGGACAGAGAAAAAGAAGAAGGGGAAGCAGAGCAGTCCTCTCGCACGATACGAGAAAAACGTTTGATCCTACCGATCAGCGATCGTCAATTACTCGATTTGCTCGCGAACGCCTTGTCGCGTGGTTTTTGTTGTGTTGGCGTCTCGCTGAGCGTCATGCTGAAAAGCCAGTGGACAAGCGTGTAGACCCGGTGCGGCGTGTACACGACAGCGGCGCGTCGTCGCTAGAGAGTTGGGTGAATTCGTGTAGGAGCGTGGCCGTCCCTTAAGAAAAGAAGATGACCAGGAGGCAGTGGGACAGCCGCATTAGGCAACAAAAACTACCTATTTACGCCGGTCTATGTGCACGAAGGAACGTGGCACGTTCACTTAGAGGGACGATTAGCCGCAACAGGTGCATCGAACTTGGCTCATTCCGCGCACCGCGGCGATAAACTCAATTTTATTGCGACGACTTTTCGCGACGCGCGAGACCGACACGGCTCGCCGCCTTTTCCATGTCTTTTTACTCAGCTGATCGGTCTGCTCTGTCACGGTGCTCCCTTTTTACCCTCGTTTCGACTATTTTTGCGCTGTCGGCCGCGCACGCAAATCGTCACAGTTGTCGGCCGAGCGTAGCGATGGGACCGAACGCGTCGCGAGCAACGCCCATCTTCCGACCGATGTTCAAATGCCTTCGAGCATTTCAAACCTTTGCAGAGTTAGGGTCGCGTTGCTCGAGTCGTACCCCATAAGCGAAATCGCGAATCAATTCTAGGATTTATTAGATAAACAGGAATTATTCGCGGTGTTCGGAACTCGTGTGAACTTTCTTGTTATTTATTACGATAAAATCCAAACGTCTGTACGCTTCCGTAACCGTGCTCCAATTGGTCGGCGTTTTTCGTTTATAACTCGTAAATAAAACCGCGGAGAAGATTTTTGCAAAGGAAAAAGTTACCTTAATTGAGCTCGAGAATCACTCCTTTCTACGAAGTACGACATTTTTGGGACGCTCTGTACAAGGTCACAATTTACGCGCGTGGTATTTACAAATAATATTGCGAATTCCAATAAAAGTTGAACAATGTCTAATAACAACTTCACAAGCGGAACGGACCATTTGGTTTTTATCTATATCGAGCTAACCGAATGAAATGAATTTTAAATATAATATGGAATGTGACATCGATGGATGCCATTGGACACATGCCGAGCTTAATCCCATCGCTAACCGAGTGCTTCTATTTTCTCGTGAGCGGTGGATATCGTCGTTTCTGTAATTCAGTTATCCGACAAATCCATTTCACGGTCGCGTATATAAGTCTGCTATCTTTCGAAGACTTCGCATAATTATTTGTTGGAATCCCTAGTCTATACAGACACCTAATAATTATGATGCGATAGGAGAACTATAGACGATCGATATATTGAACTTTTGAGAAATGTTCTTACAGAAATTTATTCGATATTATTTTCAGTGTCCAATTAAAATTTATTCTCTTATCGAATTTATACGGTGCGGTAAGGGAAAATTATTACGAAGTCGAAAAATATTCGTCATCGAATAAGAATTAAAATTACATTTATTTACTAATAATATCTAGTGTGATTTTCTTATGATTTTTTTTTTTCTTCGACCACGTTTCTCTCGATCATGTATTCTAAACAGAATGTGGATCTTCGTGCATTTATGGTTTCTAAAAGTGTTGAAAAAATTCTTGAATATGAAATTCTACAAAATTTAATACGATTTTTACTTATTTCAGATCTATAAAGGCCGCTATCGCTGAGAATAATATTTTATTTGTTCACACTTTCTTGAAATTTGTCTGCAAAAATTAAAAATTGCATGAACATCAGCAGTCTAATTAAAAGTATGGTTTTGCATCGTCCGGCGAGCACAACGCTATGCTCGCATCCTCGTAAATAGTTTCCGGTCATTTCAATTAACACCGCAATAATAAAGCATTTTTCTCCAGTGTTCGTATTCTAATAGCAACGAAGAATAATTTTTACAGAATAAACCGCTTCGATGTGCGTACATAGAAATTCTACAACTCTCGGTGGAATGCAACCCGCAGAAATCCCCTACTTCACCGAAGGTGTTTTCCCAGCTTCTACGGATGCTCGTTAAGAAGTACATACCGTTTGATTAAGTGTATTCTACGTTAAATGACGATATTAATGAAACTCTGAATTCCTTCGATACCTCGGATAGCCAACGGAGAATGTTCTACAATTTAAACCCTGAAGTCGGATCTGCTAATTTCCATAAATGTTCCCGGTCAAACTGGGATCCAAGTCCAACCTGCCTACGTATTGCTCCAAAGCAGCTAGAAACGGACAATTCGGTGGGGCATGGCACGCAGAAAATTCAAATTGCATCTACTTGTTTGATAAATTTCTGTTCCGACGTACCGCTAATTTTCGTGGAGCACGGTAAGTCCGTAATTCGTTAGGGGACAGCGATCTTATCCAACGTTCTTCTCGCGGCCGCGGTGGTACTTAATACGAGTCGCGGCACAGGCTGTAAACGTTCCGTTTTTTAATTTACAATTAGCAGTGAATTTAAGTAGAATATTTTCTTCTTTCAGTCGGCCGTTTAAGTGCCCGCGATGTTATCTAGTCATTTTATGGAACGCAAAAGGACGCAAGGGAATTACGTATTCCTTTCTACCGTTCGAAGAACCCTCTTCCGCTCGTTCGAATCCCTACTCTGTCCCATTTATGAACGTTCGTCGACCATTTTCTTTTTCGTTCGTCGCGTGGACAAGGAATTCCGCGCGCGTTATCCTGAACACGATAGAATAATTCTACTCCGGTCCATCTCTTCTACACATTGTCCGCGGAGATCCTATCCCATAACGTTATCCTGGAATCTGGACGATTTATGTTCACCTCGGCGCGACGTGGATCGGTGATCCGTATTATACTTGTTCCTCTTTCAGAGATTATATGGATCCAGTCAAACGGACCCCTCGATGAAACTTCAACGCACGGTAATGGTTTAGTAATACTCTCGTTTCCGCAAAGTCAACTTTCACTGAAGGAATTCGAAGAATCTGTGTTTACGTGAAATATTATACAAATTATTATAATTCGGTGTGAAACCATATCAAATTTCGAATTTTATGGGATTAATTCAATTAACGAATATATCGATACAGTACAAGTGAAAATTCACATATTTATTGTATCAAAATAATCCTTTATTCAAACATTTTGCCTATGCGAAACGTGATTTCTCTGGTAAGGGTACGAGCCTAAAAGCTTAATTTTAGCATATTTATATACGATTTGATAAAAAAATTAATTTTAGAGGAATTTTAATAGTAAATTAATTTTATTTTGAGTATAATTAAATATTATTGATGGAGCATTAAATTGTATAAAAATATATATATTTCTACCTTGTCAATATTTCTACACATATATGTACATATGTACTACAAAAATTGTACATAATTACTTAAATTATTATATGTATGTATATGGTAAAAAATCGAGGATCAACGAGATAGCTAAGTTGCTAAACAAGTTGCAAATCATTCGTTTCGTATATCGTTACTTGCAAACTGTGTTCACACGGCCAACCAGTTTTCTGTTCATGACATTATATGCTACAAATAAACGCTGGTTGGATTTACTTATCACTAATTGATCGTTATACTTAATAACATGTGCAATTAATATTAAAGTTTTAGATTACGCTTCTTGATAGAAGATCGCCCAGAAACTGATACCGTTAGAATCAGAAGTAAATATGTCGACTTTGCGTGAATGCGTTCAGCGTGACCGAATACAAGCAAATCGTACGAAGCTTTCTGTGTATATGCAAATGTTGTATAATAGGTAAACTGCAGAAATTTATGTATTTACGGATTCTCTTATACGGCGACGGAAATCAGCAAGATTCGGATCTTAATTAAGTTTAACGACGTCGTACGAATGCAATCAAATGCCTAGCAGATTCGTTAGAATCTCGACTAATTTTCTTTTTCCTAAATTATCTTACAAATCGTGAATTTGTGTAACCTGCACGTGTATCTATGCGTATGTATATGGTGTCTCAAGGAGGCCACCTAAATATCTCCTTTATTTTTAACGACACAAATGTAATCCTAATATTATACTACAATTTTATCACCTTTTTGGTACTCAACGATACCGGAAAGACATGACTGAATCATATTCAAATGTAATCCCAATATTATTCGACAATTTTGTCACATTTTTGGTAATCAAGGTCATCCGAAGAAGTCATGACCTTCGAGCATAATCAAATGTATTTTTTTCAGTCGCTACAATATGGAATAAAAAGAGATGCAAGTTTTCGTAATAAAAAATAACGATGACCATGAAAAATTATGAAAAAATAACCGGACAAAACAATTCTTCTTCCATGGTATTCCTTCTTCGATACCATTTAAATTATGCCATTCAAAATAAAGGAGATATTTAGGTGAGCTGTTATAATAACTGGACAGCGGATTTTATGCATTTATGACAAAAATTAACAGGTGCAATTTAATTCAATAAAAATATTAGAAGAATCTAAAAACACTATCATATTGTTTTCAACCTATTAAACGTAAAGGGTATCACGATAAGAGCGCCGTATTTAGTTTTAGAATCGAACACATCATTTATTTGAAAAGCGATTACATTTTTAATTCATTACAAAGTGCAACCGTTCCGTTTACGTGTACATTGTATGGAAGAAAATGTGAGATATATAAATTGCGCACCACGGCTCTCTTCGCAAACTCTTGCTCTTTCGATGAAAAAGATAACATCGTTGCATAATTGTGTGATTCGATCGCGACAATAACACGTCGGATCTCCGCCTTCAGCTGAGTAATTGTTTGTGGCTTAGCGACATACACGCGTGACTCCAAAAAAACCCATAAAAAGAAGTGGCATGGTGTCAAATCACACGATCTTGCTGGCCAATTCTGATCCGCAGTTCTTGAAATTACACGACCAAGAAATTTTTCTTGCAAAAGCTCAATATTATAAAGAGTTTTAACATTACCAACGCGTTGTTCTTTTGCGTAGCGTTCCATATTCACTAACCGCAAGAATGACAAATGAAACGAAAATAAATTTCTACTTCGCTCCAGTCTGTTGCAATTCAGATACAAAATTCTGATTTTGCACAAAGATCTGCCGTCCGACGAATGCAGACTTGCGAAACAACGACGTACTACACCGACACAAAGGAATATCGACGATTAGTGTACGCCGTAACGATCTCGACAAACCTCGGCTCCAAAGAAAAATCCATAACTTTCCAAAAAAGAATAAAGGGGAGAAAACGCGATGGGACACGGGTGGGCAAGTGGTTGAAGATGCGGTGGATGTGGTTCGTTCCGATTGTTATGCTAATCGACCTCGTAAACTTTCGACGCTCACGGGCGTTCAGCTGAAACCGACCAATGGAGAAAAGCTCGATAGTCGAACGGCTCCACGGACCTACGGGTCGGTCCTTCTAACCCAGACCATAGGCAACGTAGGCGCACGTAGGCATCGGGTGATTAATTCGAAGGACCACACAAGCGTGGCTTCGACTTCGTGACAGGCGAGAGCGCGACCAGCCGTCAGCATTACCGGCACTTCTTACTCGAGTTTGATTGCATAACAAGGCTACGGTATGCAACCGATAAGCGGCGAGATTGTGGGAGAGGCCGAGGGGTGAGTCGAGTTCTACTCGGACGTCGCGACGCGACAATCTCGCTCCTATCTCGTCGCGGAAAGATCCGTCGTGACGCCTCCGCGTCTCGTCCCTCGTCCAGTCGGTTCCCATGGAATTCACCGACACAGGTTTCATCGACACAGCTTTCACCGACAATAATTCTGTGGTTGTCGGGGAAAACGTCGTACGTCGCAATTTCAACAAATTTGAGTTTACACGTTAATTCAGATTTATAGGATTTACGCTACTGTGCAAAAGAAAGAAGCACCCGGTCATATTTAACCCTCTATCGCGTTCCGTTCCCAATTGGGGACTTTTTCAAATGTTCTATAGTAAATTAAGTAGACAATACCGAAGACTCTGAGCATGTTGGTTCCAAGCGCGAACATTGCGCTGACGAATAAAACCGCATACGTATAAAGTTCCCATAGAGGAACAGTCATAAAATCCAACGAATAACATTTTCTAATTAAATTTTATTATTTATTTCATGACTACGCTCATTTTTAAGTGGACCGACAGGCATATATATCGTTTTCAATTCGTCATAAAGTCGTGCAATGGAGGGTCAATGCGCCTAGTTAAAAGATCAATCTAGGCCGCGATAGCCCACAACAGTTCTATTTTTTACGTTTACGAGGCGTAATTTGCATTATTCGGCAGCGTAATTTGTATTACTCGGAAGCATAAAGTTGTGAATGAAAATTATGTCTCGTAAACGTAAAAATAGAACTTTTGAGGGCGATTGCAGCCAAGACTGATCTATCATATAGTGTTTACGACTACCGAAATACCCCGTCTTTGCATTATCGTAAAATGAGAAGGCGCATTCTGCACCCTTGCAATCCTGGAAACGTGTCCATCCCCTTAATTTAACTTTCTATAACGATATACAGGTTGTTCGTTTGAAAACTTTCCAGCCGAATACCTCGAAAAGTATGAAAGATATTAAAAAAGTGAATTCTGAACAAACACGTTTGAAGGTATCCGTTGGAATAGCTCTACACATTCCTGTACAATTCTGCGACGAAAATCGTTGACGCTTTCTGGTTGTGTTTTAAAAACAACAGACTTTAAGTGCCCCCACTGTCCCCACAAAGTGAACAAAATGTTCGTTCAGAATTTGAGAATCGTCCGTATTATCGTTTAGAAGATAACGGAGAACATTTTGAAAATTTGTTATAGTTTTATACTAACGTACGCTACACGAACCAAACATGGTTTACTATTTAATTTCTGGTGGGTCGGCGATCGGCGGGTCAACGAAGAAGGTACAGAAGCGAAGAGGTTCGAGCGGTCTATCGAGTGATCGAGATCGAAACGCGCGTCAAACTATTGTCCGCGGCTGCCATAAATCGAATAATCCCGCGGAAGGATTATCCGGGAGCCGATGCCCCGAGCAACTCGTATAAAATAATCTGTTCGATTCTATATATCAGACATCGGGCGGAACGGGATCGCATTATAAGCCAGCCATGAATAAAACGATCTGGATTACATCGGCGATGCCTATTATGCCATCCTCGGCGAGGAGATAAATCGTTTCTGGATTCGCAGCTGGAATTGTCCGCCATGTGTGTCCATGTCCAGTCAGTCGATCGAACCGCGCCGCGCGCGTTGGAATCTTCCAATCATCGACGACGATCATCGAGTCAGTTGCTCGTTGCTTTTTTTTTTGTTCCTGGGCGTCGTTATTCCCGTCGATCGCGACGGGATCGATATCGACGCTACTTGAAACGTATCATCGATATTTTATCCACCGTTGACTTCCATTTAATCCGATTCACCGTGGAACTTTCTCCCCCGATAGTATACGCTAGGGTGGCTCTTATTTTCGACATTTGAATTTTTTTATAGGGTCCTCCAGGATTGTTCGAACGAGAGACAATACCCTATCGAGATGGCAAGAACAGGTCTAATCGGCTAGCGAAGGTTCTCTCGAATTCCAAGAAGCATCTCGGAAATGTATCAGCGTTCGTTGGTAGCAGCATGAAAGTTGGCTTTTCTATTCTTGTCCCGTAGACGTACCGAGTCACTGCGAGGCGGTTCGTTTGCGCACCACTGACCCAGTAGACGATCATGACGAGTGACTCCAGAAGCGATCGATCAGGACGCTCGCGACCCTCGACCTTTCCAGGACCGAGATTCCTAGGGTTGCCAGGCGAGACGATTCGAGATTAGACCAGACAGGGCTAGACTAGACGAGACTAGTCGAGATTAGACGAGACTGAACGATACTGGATGGGATCCCATGGAAATCCCCGACACAGATTTCATCGACACAGTTTTCACCGACGATATTTCACCGACTACGGATTTGACCGAGAATAACTTTGGCCGACATATGAACGGTGGACGCTAAATCCTAATCTTACCTTTTCCGAGGAAGTTAAAAATCAATTTTAGCGCTGTAATGTCTCGCACGCTTAGAAAAAAATTAATAATGTAGGGAGGATAGTATTTACGATTGAGGAGCAGTTCAAACAAGTGTCCTCGTTCTAAATCATATTCCGGACCTTGCTCCACATTCTTCTGCTCCACATTCGCAGGAACCATCCGAAATGAAGTGTACTTTCGCCAGGGAAGCATTTAAATTATAATGGTCGAACGGTTTCTATCGACCGATATAACAAAATCTCTGGGTAATTTGAGGGTAATTTGAGATTCGAAAACCAAGGTATTATTCGTCCAACGAAAGATGAGAGCGATTTTTGCAGTGGGGTGCAGAGGAATCTGTGAAACCCCACTCTTGACGCTAGGCTACGAATCCCACTCTTGTGCTTAGGTTTTGGCGAGAACGATTGACATGGAAGCTCGGCGTCGCCGCATCGCTCTATCGCAGTCACACTCGATACGCTCGTTTGCAAGTTCCTGGCTAAACACTTTTTAATGGAACTGTAGGAAGTCGAGCCTAAAGATTTGAACGACGGCGGTTGAACTATGTAAAAACACGTTTTTTCGATCTAACTGGTCAGCGGTTGACCGCCGACAGTTAGATCCGAAAAGGTAAATACGCGATGGGTGAACGACCGAGCGAGCGAGCGCGAATCATAAATAAGAAAGAGAGCACGATAACATATATATTTTGCGAGGTAGGTCAGTCGGGGCAGTCTTCGGAGAAATTGACGAGTGGAGACAGTTTTTTAAAAGAGAACACGAGACAAGAAGATCTGCTGATTATAAGAGTTAAAGAGTTTTTAGATTAAGGGAACACGAGTACACGAGACGCGAAGTAAGACGAGACAGCGCAATATACCAAATTGAATGTATTTCTGTAATATTTAATAAAGGATTCTCAATCAAATCCGCATTGAACCTTCCTGACTCTACAGAACCTTCAACAGCAACAGCAATTTTCATTCTGAACTAACAAGTCGCCCTCGATAACGTCACCCAATACTTTCATTTCAGATTGCGATGTAAAATAAAATTTCTATGCTTTCTTTTGGTACAGCTTAATTATTGAAAAACCTATTAACAGGCTTCCGGTAAGTAATGTGTTAAAATTCGATAGGGTTTCCGATCCTGTAGCTTCTTTGGCTAGCGAATCAGCCTTTTCATCGTCAAAAGTTAGATAAGATCGGAGCAGGTTTGTTTATCGATACGATAAAATAGGAAAGTATAAAAATTCGTGATATTAATTACTCTTTCAATTATCACGCATCTTGCAGATAGATGCGGTATCCTCGATCTGTCGGCGATGGAATGAATCTCCGAGTCTCTGCGAATAATTTCGATACCCAAATATGGGCGACACGGCAATCAACGTGTTACCGTGAAATACAATTTTTAACCGGCGAATAAACAAGATTTATTAAGCGGTAGCTCACTGTGCGTATACGCTAACCTTCTCGATTCAACGGATAATATTTACCGTTATTTTTCCTGTCTATGCCAAGCTGAAACGAATGCGCAGATAAAACTATTCGAAACAATTTATTGTTTCTATTACTTCGAAGTTTCATTTTCGCGTCGAAGATCGCGCGAAGTTCAACGACTAATTTTAAGCGACTCGATTGAACTGCGTTACGTCATAATTCTATTGCAACAGACATGAAGCAGGAAAGAGAAAATGTTTGTTATCAACGCATCACCTACCGGTGATTATCCCATAATTGTTGAAAGTATGGTTCATGGCTGAGGATTTTTTAAAAGAATCCTTCGATAGCGATAGCAATTTTAATCGTAAACCAACGACTCACCCTCGATAACAAAATCCAATAATTTCCTTCGGGATTATTGCGTAAAAGAAGATTTTTAAGCTTCCAATCGATGCAGCAGAATTATTGAAAAGTCTGTTAAGAGGCTACCGGTAGATAAAGCGTTGAGCAGTTCAAAAATTGCAATGAATTTTTATTTGAAAACACGCATCCGTGCTTTCGCGTTTATTTTGCTCGCGCGTTTAACGCTATGGCAGCAATCGTAAAAATCTCCCATTATCGCCTCGCGTAGAAAAAGAATGGAGTCTGTGGAAGAAGCACGAGCTGAAATTCTCTAAGGAGACGCGCGCAACCCGCAGCGCTGAATAATTAATCCGATAGTAATTCGCGAGCGCGGACAGTTTGATTAATCGTTCCCCTGATTTATCAGTATTACGCACGTGCCAGGGGATCTCCTCAAAGCGCACGTGAATCCGATCGACGAATTCCCCGATTGATTTACGACTGCCGGTTAAGGACTCGAGAGTCTTGTTGCTCGCTTCGCCCCACCCCGTCCATCCGACAATCTGTTATTCCAGCACGCTACAGATTCACCAAATCCACCAATTGTATTACGCGCCTCCTGCTTCGATCGCTTCGCGGTATCCCTATTTTATGCCAATGTCGCTACAGTGTTTACAGATGGAAAAAACAAGAAATCAAGCGTGTACTCGCTCCTCGATCCATGGTCCGTGCGTGGACCTGTGTCCAACGTCATCATTATTTTAAAGACGAAACTACCGTATCTGTGTGGGTTAACTACCGAGTTAAGTATGGGGATTATTTGGGTGGGACTGATCTTCAGGAGGAAGCGCTTCATACAATTACGATAGAACTTCGCTTAGGTTCGTTTAATCGTTTAATCGTAATACGCGCCTCCTCTTTCAATCGCTTCGTAGATGTTTAAAGGTATAGATTTTGCACCCCAAATTCACCCTTTCGCAAATCCATTTCGCCCTTTCGCGTATCAATTTCACCCGTTTGAAAATCAATTTCATCATTTTGCACTCCAAATTCACCCTTTTGCAAATCAATTTCACAATTTTGCACTCCAAATTCACCCTTTGGCAAATCAATTTCACGCTTGTCTTTCAACAACTTGTTAACGTTCCTCTAAAAATATTACAAAATTTCTCCGAATGTCCATTTTTTGTTCGCTAATATATTCGTTCATAGTCTTGAAATGAGAATTTGTGCAAACACGTTGAATACAAAAGATTTGAAATAATCTGTAGATTTTGGTTGGCTGCACAAGGGTTAAGTTGGAGTTACCAAGGTTCCACTGTATTTGCGAAATCCGGGAATGCGATGAAAGATTTGCCTCGAGCAGCATTGGTAGAGCAGCAATGGTGTAGCAGCTTGAGGAACGGAAGCGGTTCTGGGAGAGGTATTCAATTAAATCCTCGTTTCGCTGAACCAACAGAGCGAACAGAGAAAGGTGGGTGCAGGTCGGTAAGATTCTTCGGATGGGTCACGGGGAAAGTCTGGAGAGATAGTCTCGTCGAGTATTTTATTGAAGCCCGAGCCCACGAAAGGGGAAGAAATGTTCCCCCTCTGGTGAAGCTGTTCTCCGAGAGGGCAACAACGAACGAGGCTAGTTCTCAATTATTTGATGGCGTGGGGCGTCGAGACGATTGGAAGAATCAATGAGACACGAATGGGAGAGATCGATGTGGGCGGCACCTTTGACTAAACGAAAGGCCGGGGAAGGTAGCGCGGCATGTATCATCCTTTTGCCTCCCTCCTGCGGGGGTCGATAAACTCCGGCTGGCCTAATCAGACTTGAGCCTCATCGGTGGTATCTCGATGCGTTATCCCTTTATTGCCGGATGATCTATCGCGGTAATATTGAAAAATGGCCTCCGCCGCCTCGCCGTCCCTTTGACGACAGATCCGAAGATACATAATATACGACCGGTCTCATTGGGAACCTCCCGGCTTTTCGGCGGGATTACAAAAACCCGGTGCCCGCGGGGTCTCTCCTCCGCATCGAGACGGAACAAGCTCTCGCTGGCGGACCTTCTCGCTCCTGCTATTACCACCGACATCGATTCCCCAAGACCGGGTATCTCGGTATCGAGCATCGATTAATTAACTAATCGATACCACGGGAAAAATCGACTACGGGAGCTCGTGCTTCTTCTTCGACGAGAATCCGTCCTGCACTTGGTTTAGATTAGCTTTGGCTCCTGGGTCGTCTACTTCGACCTGCAGCGAGGCTTCTTTTATTTATTCGTTTATTTAACGCTTCGCCGGCATTTTCTCTCCGTTCAACTTACCGTCCTCTCATATATTTTATAGCAAACAGACTACGGACTTTTATGCGAAGCGAAAGTTTCGTGCATCGACTCGTTGACCCCTTGCCGTATCATTTTCTTTCCAGTTACAGCGATTAAAAAGTCTTTGTCCCCAATAATATCGTAACAACGATACGATCAAAGAAATTCGGAACAAAGGGTCGCGAATTTAGTTGCCAACCTAATAATCGATCGGATACCATTCGAGTCGCCGTTCGACTGCCAAGGGTTAATAGAATTACACAATTATTGTCACGGATATGTCTAAATATCCCTTTCGAGTGACACGAGTCAAAACGCGGACCCACTGACCGCTTGCCAACTATAAATCCAGTCCACTTGCAAAGAGATCTCGCCTCTCCTCGCTCGACGAAAGCTACCAAAGAGTCGCAACGCTCGCTGTTACATGCAGCTGCATTAATTTACAACACAGTGACAATTCTTGTTACACCGTGACGCGGGCTCTGTTTCGAGATCCGACCGTGCTTAAACGGCTGTTCTCGCGCGCTACAAAGTTAGACGATGGCGAACGCTGATCCACGAGGAACCGGAGAACCCTAGAAATAATGCCGTATAATTAGTCCGCGCGTGGGATCATGCTCGATAAACTTCCGCTTGGCATCCGAGACTTCTTTCGTCGGGCGATTAACAGTCTCGTAGAAAGCTAATGAACATCGTTTTTCCTACGGTTTTCCGGTCACATACTTTCTGTTGTAGGTAAACTGTTCAGCGGAAATCGGTGATGGCGTAACTAGTTTGGCGAGATCTCGTGGTTCTTCGCTAGTTTTACGCCTTTTAGACATTTCAGCATTTATTTCTCGCGGGAAGTATAATTTCCTTCCTGGCGGGAACACGCGATTTAATTTGCCACTGTTTAAATAGGGGCGGTTGTTGGAATGGAAACGATCGGAGAAGGTTTCCTTTTTTCAGGAATGTCGGTGATCAACGATTCAAGAAATTCCTCGACTCGCAAACATCGTCGCGTCTCGAAAATTACGTTGCATTTTATAATTCTTTAAAGTAATCGCAAATCTTGGTATACTATTGCTACAGTACAGGGTGTCCCTAACACGACGTAACCCTTAACACATCGACCACTCAATTAAAAAAGAACTCACCCTTAAAATCAAATTTATAATAAAATCAAAATAACAGCAACATAAAAATTGTCTCTATCGATGGCAAGAAATAGAAACCAAATTGAATGTTATTTCTTCCCTTAATGATTTTAATAAAGCAGAAATTATATATTATTTATACATTATTAGAAATTATACGAAGATCCGCGGTCCAGCGACGAATATGTCGATTGCCACGAACTTTTCAATCGCTTGAGTATTGAATAATTGACTATTCGATAATTGGTATAACAGCGACCAATAACATCTATCTCGGATAGGAATTAAATCAATGAGATTTACGTTACACGGATAATATTCTTCATGCGTATATTCTTATTTAATATAAATGCATAAACGTTTATCACGGGTATGAATGAAATTAAAGAATATTCTTGATGCGGATACAGATTCCTGTTCAATATAAATGCATAAACGTTCGTGTTAAACAGATACGATTCGCGTTTCGGTCGATGTATTATTTAATTTCTTAGTCCACGGCGAAGTATTATTATTCTTAGGACGGAACGTAGTACAAAAATGTGCTTCAAGAATTTCGTGCCTCGCGTTTTCCAGCATAACCCGCATGCATGGCGCGTTATGTTCTTATCGCGACATGTGTGTTTACCAGAAAAAAAGTGGAATTAAGAAACAAAGCTCTGGGAGTCTTTTAAGTCGAGCACAGTGTAACGAACCTGATGTTGGTCCACAGTGATTTATCTAAACATTTCGGTATTAAAAAATGTGACGTATGTATGTGCACTTAGGCCACTGTTAGAAATGTCGCTTTTAATATTTTATGCGAGCTTACTTAACGGAATCTGATAATTTCTCATGGAAGCGTTATTACAATATTTGTAGAATAAAAAATCTATCATTTCACCGTGGTAGGTTTAACGACAAGGGATCGTCTTTTTACCTGTCTTTTTACCTGTTGCAAACACCGTGTAGAAAAGTGGCGAAACGAGAAAAACAAAGTACAGAATAATAAAAATGAAAAGATTGCAGCGCGGACACGAGTCCGATTGGTTGGACGTATACCATCCACTGTATCGCGGACGCGACTAACACACGTGTGAATTAATATAAGTCGAAGGGACATGACTCGGGAGATTACTCTAGTCCGTTGGTTTATTTTGTTTCGATCGTATTTATGCAAATTTACTTCTTGTTACTTCACTCGAGTGAACGTTAAGTGCTCCGCGTGGTAAAACTTTCGTCGAACGCGTAACGTCAGAGCACTTTCCCCCTGAAACGGTTTAACTAATTCTCGGTCCGCTTTTTCGTAGAGACGAATAATAAAAGCTTTAATAGAGGCGCAAAGTAATCGGACGAGTCCCGTCCGACGTAACCCGCTCGTAAAGCAATCTAGCTCAGAATTTTAATTGATATACGGTTTACGGCAACAGGGAATGAATTCGCCTCGTTTCCATATCAATTCGAAATTAAGCCATGAACTTTATTAGCCGTTTCAAATCCGGAACGGGTCCCGGTCAGAGTCGCCGGACGAGGGGAGGAAGCACGAATTGAAGTGGAAAAAGTTTTACCCCCTCTCTGCCAGTACCTGGCAGCAGCAACAACATCCGGAAAAGGGAGGTTCGCGAGATCATTCGAAGCGACATTTTCCTTTGCAAAAATGGCGTCCGCGGCTTGGTTAAGGCGTTATCAACGAAAAACACGGACCAATCAGAGCACACCCTAGATACGTGTAGCACGGTCGGCCCGGCGCGGCGTGCCAACTGTCAATTGGCCGACTGTGCCAACACGCGTCTAGATCGCGATACGATTGGTCCGTGTTTTTCGTTGATAACTCCTTAACCAAGCCGCGGACGCCATTTCTGCAAAGGAAAATGTCGCTTCGAACGATCTCAAACGATCTCATGGAGAGATGTAAGAATTCTTAAATATAAGCCGAAAATCGGGAAAATATGCAAATTTTACCATCTTTAAACGTTTGTAGCTCGTTGCGACGTCGACCGATTTTGACGAAATTTTCAGAATACGTTTAATTGGCACAGATCTACAAAATGTACTTTTTAAATTCTCAATATAGGCCCGCATAAAAAAGTTGTAAAACGCAACTTTTAGTATTTTACCTACAATTCCGATCAATTGCTATTTTTGACTAAAAAATATTCCACAGCCTGTCGCAAACTAATTGCTCTAGCTTCCCAAAAATGTTCAAATCGTATAGTACAATAATCATAGTTTTCTATCGATCGTATTTATTGTTAATAAAATTGTTGATGCTTTGGAAATTGCAAAGTCTATTGAAATTGTAAAGGTTCTCGAGGACTGGTCCAACACGAAAATATCAATTGCTAAGATAAGTAATGGAAAATTGTTTTTATTAAAATGTAGATCTAATAATATAATTCCAAATTTTATCAAGAATAATGTTACAGAAAAAAAAGAATAAATGATCGAACCCTTGCGCCGAAAGCATTAACAATCGTATAGTACAATATTTAAAAAGTTATCGTCTTTTTTAGAGCGTCCGAATATTAATCCGAGTAGCTGTACGTTAACTACGTTTTTGAACGATCGAGAAACAACTTAACCGACAGAATCGTGGCCATATCGTTTGCTGGTGAACGATCTAAAGCAACCGAAGTAATACAGGCGTGCATACAAAAATAGGGAATCGATTACAAAGCGGTGTTCGAGTGTATCGATTACGTTAATCGCCGTGCAAAATTGTTTGCGTTCGACGCGCTCGTGATTCATTCGAATCGCAGCGGAGACGCTTAAAAATACCGGCGTACGTTCCGTAACGCAGTCACCGGCCCGTGACTATGTTATTCAGGGTCTTTTCGTCGATTTCATATTTCAACACGACGAGGGAATGCTTCATCGGCTAGCAGGATCGAATTTATGAAGCGGTTCTCCGGCTAGGTGTAACGTGTTAATTAGCTTTCTCGTGAAATAAAAGCGGTTCCCTATCCGACCGTGCCGCGACATAGTGGCCAATACGCGACCAGTTAATTGGACAAATTAATTAGGGGATCTCGGAGTATAATTTATCGGCTGATAAACGCAAATACGCGTACACCGTCGAGGAGACTTACGGCTCGCTATACGCTACCGTACGGGGTACGTGCTCACTGAATCTTATTGAAAAAGATCGTTTCAATGTTGCACGATAACGAGCAGAGCATTAAAATCAACGATTTCCACCTTTATCGATGTACCATATTTGAAATTGCGGACTTCGATTGCTTACTTTCGAGGTAATTCGCGGGACATTAAAATACCGATGAATTCGCTCCAGTAAAATGTTAACACCTGCTTACCGAATAAGTTGGTGCATTAAGATGCCCTGATAAGTTCGAGACGAAAGATTTATATACCGTACAATTGTTTCCTCAAATTAATAGTTCCAGTTGCGAATGTGATTTTTCATTTGCTTAAACAAACATTCTGCTTCTTTTCGTTTAAATCTCAATAAGAAATATCATTGCAATCCACAGGGTGTCCCATAAATGTTTTACTTTCTCGAAAGGGGCGATTCCTGAGCTCTTTCGAAGTAACTTTCTCCTTTGCGTCCAAACGCGGTTGGATTGGTCCGTGCTTTTCGATAACGATTCCCGAACGAAGCCTCGAGGAACATTTTCGTAAAGGAAAGATTATTTTAAATAACCTCAGAAATCCTTTTCCAAGGAAATACAACATTTTGGGACATCCTGTGTATCGATGAAATTGAATCGGGCGTATCGCGAAGCCATTATAAAAATTAAACGATCTCGCTTGCACAATTAAGAACTGAACTTTTAAAATGATACGCTTAAGGATTAAAGTAACGTACAGAGAATATTTGTATTAATGGTTACTACACTGTTCGATCACAGCGACGAACGTGTTTGTAGCTTGTCGACTGTAACGTTAATGACGGACGGCTGGCAGAAGTAAAGTAGCCCTTATCGTTGAAAATTTATTTTTGTCGTATCATGTTTGCGAGCATCGAGTTTCATTTGCATTCGTAAGATCCGACGAGATTCAACGAATAGTCACCGTGATAAAATCTGCATTTCATGGCTGCATAATTAACTCTGCAATCTCGGTCTCGTTAACAAAATTGCGTCGATAGCGTGCGGTTCTTCGAGGTGGTAGTTTGGCAAACAACATACCAACGAAGAAAAAAAGATCGATCGCCCCGAATCCTCTGAAATATTTCTGTTCGCTTACTGGTTTTTTGGATTCTCAAAATACTTGTCACATTTTTGGAGAAAGGGTGAAATCGGGGTGAACGGATATGTACTTAGAAGATCCAGTGTGTGCGGCGCTATGTATACAATCGCACGAGATGTATACTTTCGGCTAACCGGGGAGGTGGCGTCGTTCTTTTTCTCGTCTTTTTTCGTCTCCAGCTTGGAGAGCCTTACAAGGGTCGGCTGAAAAGAAACAGCCCCATTTTTCACTATATCGGACCAGATAAGATTGCACGGAAATAAAGGAAGTATGAAAGGCCAGCGGTTCCGAGCGAAACGTACAAGAACGTTTCGGACCAGATACACGAATTTAGATAGGTAAACGAATTCACGAATTCGACGCGATCCGATGGACCAAACGGACAAGATAAAATCTACCATTACAGTTACTCTCACAGTTTCGGTCCCTTCGCGTCACAAGTCCCTTCAATCGTTTAAGACGTGCAATGCAGGAAATATATTTTTCTAAGGAGTTTACGCACGATGGTAATTGTTTTAGACATTAAAACGAATTAAGATTGATTCAATAGTAAAAATTATATGAGCCGTTGTTTGTTTTTCAGTTAGTTTAATCGCCACAAATTGAGTACTTCAATGACAATTTGGATGTTCCCGGTCAAAAAAGACTCAGCCACAGCCGTCCGAGAGTTAACGGTCGTAGACAACTTTGAGTATCGACGTATGCGTTGAACGAATCAAAAATTAACGTGCAAAGAACGTATCGAAACGATCAGAATCGTGGATGGAGCATCCCGTTACATTATGAAATTGGAAGATCACGGAGGGGCTAGGTAAAATTCCATATGGTACTCTACCTAATAAATAAAAGATCGTGCACAATTCAAATTAAATTGCTGCGGTTCACATCCGGGAATGCTCGAACAAAATGGCAGCAACAAGCGATAGCGCAAATCTCTTTATTCGAGCGAATCCGGCTCCACAATAACGCGAATCGCGCGCACCGAATGAAGACGTAAACCGCAGAACGGCAAAACCGAAGCCAATAAGCCTCGTGCATCGCGTGCAGCAAAGAGGTTAGAAGCGCATCAAGCGATCCATTAATCCTGAGCAGTCTCCGGGGCTGCCGGAGACGAGAGATCAACAAATTCTGCATGGGTCGAGGCGCAAAAAGGTCGACTAAAGCGAGCGAGAGAGAGAGAGAGAGAGAGAAAATCTGGTGGTGCCGCGAGGTTACAAAATGGAGAGGGAACATCAGCGCGCGCGGCGCAGGAAGCGATGGCTAGATCGTTAAGTAATTTCCCTGTCGGATTACCAGGACTGAAGATTATGAAGAGGGTCGAAGACTCTCTAAGCACGCGGCGTCAAACACGATCGGCGAGGAAGCAGCGACTTGTGAAGAAATCGGTAAATAATTTGAGAGCGGCGAAAGAGAAAGAGAGAGAGAGAGTAGGGGAGGGGACACCCGTGTCACCACCAGGGCGTCACCCACACGCACACATCCGCGAAATCGGATTACGGGTTCCTGCGTGGACATAGCCCCTAAAATGCCTCTCTAAATCGCTTCGATCGCCCAGTTGATGGTCCACCGGACGAGCTAAAGAATTCCTTTAACCCTGTAAACCGCGACACTCGCCACGGACGAGCAACGCGCAGCTAAATGGGCGTAATTCGGTAAGTAACGACTCACCGAAAGGGACGCGGCTCACCCGGAGGAACCGTAAGGAGCTTAACATCCTCCTTCTTCTCCTCGTTCTCCTCTTTCTTTTCCCTCTTTTCTTCTGGCCCGCCTCTTCTTCAACTACTCGACCACCGCCCCCGTCTTGCTGCCCCCCGGCGATCGCGCCTCACAGTTGTTTTCCGTTCGCATGTAACTGTACCGTAAATCCATTAACTGGCGGAAAATAGAGTCCGGGATTTACCGAGGCTCGAGACGCGCAAACGTGTTCTCCGCACGCGGCCATTTTTTCTGCTCGCCTCGTGGGAATTGGAGTTTGTTGCGTCTGCGGACGTAGCTAAATTCCTGCACACCCCGCCGCGTACAATGTTTGTTGCTTTACATTCGGAAACGTTGCCGATCGATGTTGGTTCGTTCAGCTTTTTGCAATTGTTTCATTGCGAGGCTTTGCGCGAAATAAAAATTGTGCGCCACGACCCCTCGCGTTGCAATTTATTTTACGGTTGCAGCGATCGCAACTTCTTTTTTTGAGAAGTGGAAAGTTTATATTTATTGCCTGTGCATCTTCGACTCGAAGGAAATTATAATGTACATTTTTAGTAAATCTTTTCGAAATTTTCAACAAGTAGTTTCTTAGAAGTGATTTCTTTCTGCTCGATTGGTTTCGATAAGCTGAAGCTCCTACATTGACGTTCGGTTCATAAATTCCTTGAATTTCTCTAGATTTAAATTACATCTATTTGTGTTTGTCGTGAGCTCGTAAAATCGGTAGTCTAGTAATTGGACACCCACCGGTTCGTACGCTGATTTCACTTCGTATCGCAAAGAGAAAATGTACTACATACTACAGATTAGCAGGTTCAGGTTTCAGTATCACGATTTTTGTGTTAACCGTCTAAATACATTATTATTGCGATCTATTGGGTCGGCAAGAAAGTAATTTCGATATTTTAAGATGAAATAGTGCCCAATTTTTTTATCCAAGTAAAATTATTCAAGATCGTTCGATGATCTGTTGCAAAAAAGAATAAATAAGAGATTTTGAAATTGTTAAAAATAGAAAGAAACTTTCGTATGGCTTTTGTGTCTTATAATTAGACTGCGGATTTTTATGCATTTATAGCAAAATCGAGTAGACGAAACTCGAAATTGTTGAAAAATTGGAGACGTCGATGTACGCGATTTCTCTTTTATTAAGAATTAAGATCGTTAAGGGAAGAAAGAACATTCAACTTAGTTTCTATTTTCTGCAATCGACGCAGACAATTTTTATTTTGCGTAAAGATCCGCGCAGTCTACTTGTAATCGACGAAGAAAATGTTTATCTTGCATAAAGATGCGCAGTCTGGCGGTAAATGAATCGGTAAGCGGTTGCGTGTGACGCGAGTCCCTCGTGGAGGAGGAATCAGGAAGACGAAACGGCATCACCCTATAAACGCAGCGACGTTCTAAGTAGACTTACAAAAGCGGGGGTTAAGTGAAAGGCATTAGTTCGTTGAAACGCCCGTAATATTCCCAGCGCGGAGTTCCTACGGAGCTTCAATTGGTACGCGTGTGGCCTCTTGTCCATCTGGGAGACAAGCAATCAACAAAGTAATACACGCGTGTATGCGCATTGGTAGAAACAGGTTCGCACCGGAAACACCGCATTCGATCCTCTTTATTTCTCCGCGCAGACCAATTGAATCCTGTTCACATACCCTTAGCGATACTTGAACAATTCAATTGTTCAAGAAATGCTCGAACGTTATTAACCCTCGCACGCTTCTCAGAAATATCTGCCCAAAAACATCAATTTGTTAATACGTTCCGTGCCAAATTGTTTTTGCTCGACTTTTCATTCAGGGTATTTGATGTTTTGACTAAAGATTGATATATATTATTTTGACGGTTCCTATAAACCTCGTACTAAATATAATTGGAGAAACGATGTTGAGTCGTATCTCGTCGTCTCTTTCTTTTATTTTATTCGTTTAACCGGCCAAATCGAGGATCTTCCAGATTTCGCTATTCAATCGGGTTAATCAAATAAACGGATTTCTAATAGCATCGAACAATGCTAAAACTCGGAATAACGGGCAAAAGTCCGATAATATCCGGAGTTTTCGCAGCACGTGCCCGAACACCCACGCGCATGGCCGCGGCAAGGAAAACTTGCCCCTGTGGCCAAAATGATAATTTTCACCTCCCTACCAAAAAAAAACAAATTTTTTATCAGATTCATGATAAAAACTGAAAGAAACACAAGCAAAAAGTAACATAACTTCGCTTCTCTAGCTATTAACCGAGCAAATTTGCTAATTAAATTTTTTTATTTGAGCCTTTTGCTATTGATATTTCTGTCGAAATTGAAGATCATAAATGATTCTACCTTTTACACGATGCTGTACGCTGTATTCATGTTTGGGTAGCCTCTCTCACCAATCCAAAATCATGTAATATTAATTAATACCTTTATCGCCGACGTTCCCAAAGTAAAACTGACCTAATGTAAAATATCGGTGCTGCTTTTCTTTGTTGCGCACGGTCGAATGACCAGTTTTCGAAATCGTACTAAATTCTGTCGAATTTGATACTCCGACATTTTATGAAAATTTTTATAAACCGTAAGTAATTAGATGTATACAATATATAACTTAAACCGTACCGTTCGTCCAGCACGACTTCGCAACAAAAAGTTCTTCGGATAAACACGGAACGGTTCTATTTAAAAACCATGCGATCTATCTCGATCCAGAAGCGAAGAAAAATAATCAGAAGTACGGTCTCCTCGGACTGCGTACTACTTAAAAATCAGAAAATAATCGTGGGCAACATTGCTCGGTAAACACACGGGTGAAAGATTCTGAACACGCGAAGCACCGTTACCATAGATCACGCTGTAGCGTAATCGTTTCGCTCTGACGAATCTATAAATTACGCGGCACGTGCAATCTAATTTGTCGCTATCAATAATAGGCTCGCTCGAAGTTTGCTATAACAACACGTAACGGAACGTGCCAAAATTTTACAATACTCCCTCGAAACTATGTTGCTAAAGTACCCTCTATAGCTCGGACTATGTATACCGGTATACAATTAAGGGAAATTTCTTTCTTTTTGCTAAAAAATCGATCGTTTGTTTTTTACAGAATCTTGTAGTTTAACTTTGTAGGAACGTCTCTGCAAAATTTTAAGTTAAACTTCATAACATTCTCAAAGTTATGGACTTTTGAAGCAAGGTATACATTTGGCGGCAAGCGATCGAGCGATCGATACTCCCAGAATCAATGGTACCGTTACAAAACGTTTATGTTATCGGAGTCGTAGTTTTCTAACAGCCAAGCAAATTTAGGAGGAAAATCAATTCGACGAGCAAGAGGAAGGAATAATATAGTTATAAGTATATAATAATATAGTTGTAAGTATAATATAATATAGTTGTAAGTATCTGATATTTGTTCGGTAACTGCACCACAAACTTTAAACGCGATTTTCTCGGAACAACTTTTTCGTAGCCGGTTGACACGATTTGACAAAAAGTATTGGATCTATCGTTTCACGAGAGACCGAAATACTAGAATAGGAAGATAAAATATAAAAAATGTTAATTCATGGTAAGAAGGATTGAAAGGAACGGAACGTTTATATCCAATCGTTTTGACGGTTCATTTGTTACGGATAACAGCGAGATAAGCTACAAATGAAACACGCGAGTCAAGTCACATTAAGAAAGCAACAAAGTTGAAAGATACGTGAAGTACGTATACTTTACACGAAAGCGGGGCAAACCATAACGTGATATATGCAAACTGGTTCGCGTGCATGAAACAAAAATAAAGAAGACAGAAATGAATATCGAAGTTCGTTGTCTCCCGTCTGCCGAGGGTCTGAGCGCTCATGGATCTATGCCAACGAAAGCATTTTTAAGCTACAATGTTACTCGCGCTGTGTATGTACATATGTATAGTTCTAAATGACGGCCGCTGCGAAAATAGTTCTCGAACCAGCAAAACGTCTGGGATCGAGAAACTTTTCACATATTATGGACGCGTGAAGCTTCCCGAAAATGTACGATGCGACATCGTTTCAACGATACCAATATTATAATTATAGTTTTCTGTCGGTCGTATTTGTAAACGAGCTTTTTCCAGGATATCTTTACAACGACTTGAGGAGCAACCTAGGAGATACAACAATTAACAGTCTTTGCTTTTTACGATCGTATTTTCAGTTCCACAAATTAAAATTTTCTTTCATAATTCGAACATTTTTCTGATTTTAATTTAGTTAAAGCTATATTTACAGACAGCTCGTTCGTATATAGTTCATTCTAAACAATGTTTACCTCTACTTAACTTCTTTAACCTCGTTGACAATTAAAAAACGAAGCCTTGACCAACATTTTGGCAAAGGAAACAATTCTTCCGATTCGCCTCAGCAATCGTAATATCGTATCGTAGATTCGTTATCGATATAATAATGTTTTATTTAAATACCTTCTTCTAATAATTGTTAGATACAACGAATTATCATTACGAATTATATATACATTGTAATATATGTATACGCGTATGTATATATTTCAATTATAGTTTGTTTTCCAAAAAAAGATTTATTTTAATTTAAATTTACGTATTTAAAGACGATTATCTCATTGAATAAAATTGATATATTTATTAAAGATATATTAGATCGAAGAACCAAATCCTTAGTCCCGCGGGATTGAAATCGTACATATATCCCGCGGGATTGCAACCCTAGCTGCAGCCGACGAAGCCGATGTCTATATCCGCTGCTGAACGCACAATTGAATAAAACGTCGTAAGTATCGGTAGCCGATCGAGTGATGCCGTCGAACGTGTTAATCGATTAGAACCGATCGGAAACGTAGTATTTCCTCTCGGTCGCTTAAGCACGGTAGTTGAAGCGAGGAGTCGTCTCATTTGCTGTGACAGTAGTTCCGTGCAGTAACAGCTGTCACCGTCGTTTCGTCGATGGCTCAGCCCGTCTAATAGCGTTCTAACTGCTCGGGGACGGATAAAACGGTATCTAAGGACGGACACGAGCATTTCCTAAGCTCCGGTACCGCTATTTTCGTACGTGGTCGTCTCCGTGGAGCTGAAGTCGTTGCGAAAGAAAGAAAGAAAGAAAGAAGGAGGCATCCAATGAAACGAGCCCCGACGATAAACAGATCCTCGTAGACGGAGATCCCACTGAAAATAAAGGGGTAATGCGAGGGACGTGGCTCGTAAATTTGCTCCTCCTTTGTAAATCGAAAGAATAGAGGAGGCAGCAACAATGCGATATGTTAATCATAAATTTCGGCGAGCGTGCGTGCACCGTCTACTCGGCGGGAGGATCACCGGAAAAAGAGGACCAAAGGTTGCCGGAGCACAGGAGTAGAGGGTCAAAGCTGAGAGGATGCACGCGTGTAAGAGGATAAGAACGAGGGTAAACGAGAAAGTTAATAGACGGGATCGCGAATATAGCAAAACCGCTGCATCGTAACAATTCCGCCACATCACGATAGATTCTTGTTCTACGAGGCTAGGGTCGGTCAAAGGGTATAGCCTGATAGGATGGTCAAAAATTCCCATGGACCGAGTTAAGCGGCCTACGAGCCATTCCTTAGGACACCTAAAAAACGTGTAAAATGTTAACCCTATGTTTATCTCTTACCTCGGTGGAACTCCGAACTTCGTTTACAGTCTGGGACAATATTAAGTGGACGCTCTTAAAAATTGCATAACTTTTATAAAATTGGTCCAAACGATTTGAATTTTATAAAGATGTTAGACCAGTTAGACGGGTTTGCCAGAGAACGAGTGAACAAAAATTTGTTTAGATTGCAATTGGTAGGCACATTTTATACTCGGTACGGTTATCGTTGACAGTGTTGATAATTTCATTCGGAGGAACGTTAACGAGGACCGAGCCTGGGCATGGTGTTTCGATAAAAAGAATCGAAGAAAATCGTTGACCTGTAGAACTTATAAATTCGCTAAGGTAAAATAAGGAAACGACCGAACATGGTTCTGTCAGCGTTAACAAAATCCTTGCGTGACTAAGAATTTTAGATAACAGTAATCAGCGACGCGAGGTTTCAAAATGATGAAGTAGCAATTCTCATTTGAGAAGTTCCCTCTCAGAGGCGCGCCGGAGAGACCCTGGGCAGGCTGAATACGCGCGGTTCGTCGAGGAGAGAGAAATGAAAAGTTCTCTTTTATCGGTGGCATACTAATTACGAACAGGCATTAGATACGAAGATCGGCATTATTCTTAATCGCACGAACCCTAATTATAGCAGTCCTCCGCCCCTTTCCGGACAATCATCGCGTTGCGTAGCTGGCCAGGGTTACAGGACAAATAAAATTTTTCCATTAGGTAACACACGGAATGCAACAACCCCGTACGCTTTATCTTTCATAAAACCGGATACAAAAACAGTACTTCGCCATAAGATAAAGCGCTCGCTAAACTATCTCGTCGTTCTCCTCGCTTTTACCCGTTTCGCTTATTTCGCGAAATCCTTTATCTATTATATTTTCTTCGAAATCGAGAACATCAAAAATTAGTAGCGTTGCCAACAAGAATAATTTTAAATATTATAGCAAACAATGCGTATAATAAAAAGTAGCATTTGCATTGCTACGAGCGGAGTTTCTATGCGAAATAAAAATTTTTCACCTGAATTGCAACAAACTGGAGCGAAACAGGAGATTATTTTCTTTCTTGATACGTTTAAGAGGTTGAAAAGAAAATATGATAGTATTTTAAAATTCTTCTAATGTTTTTACCGTTTTAAATTACGCGTACTCATTTTTGTTATAAACGTATAAAATCCGATATCTAATAATTATTAAAAAGTTAGAAGCAAGAACATTAGAAGAATTTTAAAATACCGTTATATTTTCTTTTCAACCTATTAAACGTATCAAGAAAGAAAATAATTCTCCTGTTTCGTATGAAATGAAACTTGTTAAGCTCGGTGTGTTTGTTACAAATAAGTTATGTTAAAACATGTTCGAGTAATTAGATTTGTCTTATGGAAATCTGCTGTTAAAAAGATGAATCATAATCTGAACTTTGGAAAGAATGGTTGCTATCGAATGTATCCATCATCAGCGAAATAAATCACAAGATACCGCATGTGGTTTAGTCACGAACGTTCGTATTCTTTATTCTCCTTGCGTTCTTCCAATCTCCATCCCTCCCTTCATCGTTCGTTCCCCTCGTTTTCGTAATTATTTCTTTATTATAACGATCGGGACTGTATACAGCGAAATGTTCAATTTTCTCCGAGACACAGAGATACGCGTAATATTTATAACGAACTCGAATTCGAATTACCTAATTAGTCTTTCGTGGTTTAATTATATTTTGCAACTTCGTTATCGCCCTATCTGATTTCATTCCTCATCCGTGCCGCCCGGTAATTTCAAAAAGCTTAACATCCGAGAAGAGAAATTGTTGAAACTCCGGATCGCTTCCTCCGCGAAGCGAAATTTTATGTTAACACGTGTACGCGTTTACGGTATCCCGCAGGCGGGATTTTATTTATAAAACTCAATTCAATTACAGAAACATTACGAGAGTCGAGCATGCGATGATTCTCATAAATGATAATTTACTTTTATTTGTAATTCACGTGTTTTATACATGCATATGAATTCTACAATGCTCCCTCGCGATAACGCTAACGACATCGGTCATGCCACTTTATTTGCTCGACCCTCGAAATGTTCTTATTACCGATCACTGGACCGCGGATCTTTCTGCAAAATTAAAATTTTATACATCGATTGCAATCTACAGGAGCCAAGTAGAAATTTATTTTGCTCGATAATAATTTTGATACAGTCTAAATAGTGTATCGACACTGTCAAACTCTTTCAATCTTTTTATTGTTTCGAATTGCATCTACTCATTTTTTTCATAAATGCATAAATTCCGCAGTCCGCTGATTCCATGCGATAACAATGGAGTCTCGTGTTTGAAGCAGGAAAAATCGTTTTAAAAATAATAATATCATTCTAAACAATTTATCGTTCAGATTATGTAACTACGTCGTTCCAATAATACTATTTATTTGTTATTCTTTCTCATTTTGTTTTCTCCTGTATTTCCATTAGACTCGCAAAAGTCTAATAAAAGTCACAAAAGATCGGAGGAGGCAATTTTGTTTTTGATTTTATTATTTAAGGCAAACCTTGAAACATAGGTAACGTCGTCTTTGTGTCTTTGAAATATTTTCAACAGAATATTAGCGTTGTTACTACAAATTTCGGAGACAATATTTAAATCACAATTAATTACAAAATTGTATAGATGTTACAAAATGGAGATCTTCAGACAACATTTTCAAGTTCACGTAACGGTATAATTCTGTAATTTAATGTACGCCCCTTTAGTCTCTTAAATATTCCTGTAGAAGTTTAAGGGTTTCGTTTCCCACGGAATTTGAAATGATTCTAATTATATGTACAGCGTACAACGCTATGATACGGAATACGACTACGTTGCAACGTTTCAACATCGAAAGATAACGGTACTGCTTATGTTTTCCTATATCAGCGATGGCGAACCTTTTCGAAGAGCGGGTCATTGTATTTTTATTTATTTATTAATTTTTTTATAAATCTGACATCACATACTTACATTTTATAATTGTTTAATATTTCCCGATTATCTTTTCTCTCTGTTACAATTAAAAAATGTAGGCCAATATTACGATAAACGCGTGGGTCGGTATCCGAGGTTCGCCAACACTGTTTCCATATCGTATCCGGGATAGGGCGAATCAAGTCATAATTTAGAATAACTAGGAAACGATTAAATACGCGATGCAAAGTAAAATAATAAATTAAGATTACTGCATCGAGTTTACGGACGTTTGGTTGATTACTTGCAACAGGGTACTTCTCTCCGATTTTCATGACCCTGAAATATGTAGTCAATTCCTCGAACGGGGCGATTCCCGAGGTTACGTAGAATAACTTTTTCCTTTGCGAAAATTATTAATTCTTTGCTTCGTAGGCCAATATTACGATAGGAGCTGCACGAAGTATAAATAAAATCAATCTCGTCATTTTTATAAGGGAACATGTAGTTACTTTTAAAGCTTGCGTATCTTTTAAAACTTGCACAAAAGGAAACGCGTCCCTCGAGTTATGCTACGCCAACAATGCAACACTTCGGGCTCGGACGTTGATTAAGCGAGTTAAAGAACCGACGACGTTACTTTCCCATCAATCCAATAATTGACGGTCATAGAGCTGCCGATAGAACATTAAAGTATCGTAAGAAAGTGGGTGGGGTTTGACGTACGTGCACGGCTGGAAGGTAAAGTAGATCGCTAATCTCTTTCATTAGTCGAATGCTACACGCGTAACAACCGGTCGTAATAGCGAATAGCGCTTGCTTGGCGAAATAAAGTGTGTTCGATTCGACTAGTTTACAACTCAGCGGCCGTGCACCTGCTGCGCTCGTTTTCAGCCGTGCCGCCATTTCCGTGCGCAAGGATTTGAATTCCCGTCCTGTCACGTTCGAAAGACAAATCGACTCGATTCATCTATTCGCACGGACGAAGACAAAAGCGGTCGTACCGTGCGCGTCTCTTTTCCACGTACATTGCATGGTCTTCGAAGGGTTATCCAGCTGATCGTTACGAAATCGTATGCTGGCTCGAACGAAGGTGCGAAACCGAGGCGATCGAGGAGTTTGGCGGCGACGTAACGACAGTCGTTTACGCTGATCAGCAGTGGGGATCTCCTCTGCTGAAAACGCGTCCGAAATGATACGGGTGTCTTCTGAATTGCACGAGTGTAATCTTGAATTACAGTGTTACCTGCAAATGCTCGCGATTACACGAGACAGCGAGTTAGGGCAAACACCGCTGACGATTCTCCTCAGAGCTGCGAAGCATCGCGCCATTGTGCAACGAGGCGCACGTTTCTTCAATGGTTTCATATTTTCGGTTTCGCTTAATTTTTTATCGAATATTGTTATTTATTCCAGCGTATTATTTATTTAATGGTATAAATTGCACGAAATCTGAGTAAAGGTTTTAAATAACCTATACATTTTGGTTGGCTACATAATATTTTTTCGCGTACAGTAGCTTCGCATCGATGACGAATACGTTGATCTTCGCGTGGCATTCGATGAGAAAATCATGTTGGTATGAGGAAAAGGTATATAAAAGTGGTTGATTTGTATTGCTTCGTGGAACTGGCATTTACTTAGATTTAGAATTAGAATTAAATAGAAAAAAAGGGTCTGGGGCCTAAAAACATTGTAAAAAGTGGAGTCGGAGATCGGTCAGTCCCGATGGCAAGCTTCGACGAGCGAGCCGAATATGAGAACGACTGTGTCTGTGACACGGATAAGCCCCGTCAAGTTGCCAACGCGTTGCGATGACGAGACAACGCGAAGCCACCGCGATGAGACAAGAAGAAGACCACGTCCTCGTGGCTGGCCCGTTCGAAACTAATGCGTCTGTCCAGTGATTCGGGCACACGACGAAAATCAATCAAGTCCATTAAGGGGTTCCCGGACTGGACCAGGCCGGACCGGGCCGGACCGGGCCGAACTGGCCAGCCGGGCATTATAATGGCGATACCAGGCAATGTAACGCGATACCTATGCGTCGTTGACCGACGCGTTCCCAGAGAGGACGGGAGAGAAAGAGAGAGAAAGAGAGATGACAGGACCCTCCTGCGTTATGTCATTAACGAAGATCCATTTAACGTGACGCGCTGTCGATTACGAAATTGACGACGATTCTTCGCCGCGCCCCGTCAACTGTCCTTTAACTTTCCCGCCCCGATACTGCCGTCCTATTGTAACCCCTCTCTGACCTCTCGACGTGAACTCGACGGAATTGAATGAGAGAGGAGGACCGAAGCTCGCAACAGAGAAGCGACTTTTCGCGCGAGAGACGTACTGACGCGCAGTGGTCCCAAATCCCGAAAAAGCGGCCAAAACCTCTAAACGAACTTTAATGTACTCAAAAATTCGTACTCAGGGGTTTTCGGGGTCGTTGATTACGAATATGAAGTTGAAATTCCAAAAAACAATATGGCGGATCCAATATGGCGGACATGTACATTAAAAAATGGTTGGGCCTGCTTGGAAAATGATCTTTATGGGGTCTTTGGGGTCGCTGATTGCGAATACGAAGTTGAGAATTTGAAAAACAAAATGGCCGATTAAAATTTAGACAACACATTAGATGCGTTTTGAGTGGTTGATGGATAAAAATCTATAAATGGCAAACAAAATTGCACTTTGTATATCAACGATCAGTATAATTGTAAAATATGTACATAATATTTGTTCATCCGAATAATCTTCGATATCGGATCCTTCCTCGGAACCATCTTCTCGTGTAACCATTTGCCCTTCCTTATAAGGTGCAAATGGCGAAAGCAACAATTTTACTACTTCTGGAGACAAACTTTTCATTTTTTTTGTCGAGCGGTTTCCTTATACTTGAAATATATGGATCTGAAAGTTTACTCTCGTACGAGCAGACAGGCAGCCACCGGCAGTTGGTTTTTATAAATTTTGAAAGATAAATGTATTGGCAACACGTCGGAAAAGGAATTTGGATGGCACGACGTGGAACTTTTAACTTATGTCTACGTTTCTACGATACGCGCATCAAGTTTTACCTTCTACGTTCTCCAAAGAATATTGCCGTCGTGTAACGTAACGACTAACAATTTTGGAGATACAAAAACAGATAAACATTCTACTTACTTCCAGGAACAGCATCCAATTTGTAGAATTGAAATTGATGCACCATTTTGAAAGTTATGCGCTTTAGAAGGGGACGTTCAAGTTCCTACTAATGCGCGCGATAAATGCTCATCGAACGAAGGCTAACTTTGAACCGACTACCGAACCGTATAATAAACTTTTTACCTTTTTCCTTGCTGGTATTCGGTAGTCGTATCGTCGCTGTACCTAACCCTAAAATTACAAACTCCTAGGAGGAAGTTCATTTTTGTAGGTTTTGACCGCTTTTTCGGGATTTGGGACCGCTGTGCGACGCAACGGTGTATTCGATCACCGGCAAAACTGTGGGACCGTTTCATGTTTTTCCAGTGAAATATGCTGGACGTCGCATGCAATATGCGCGTCGAGGTTTTTCATAAATCGATCGACTACTTATCCTAGTTTCATTCGCGAAAATGATCAGAACATTTGAAATCTTGGGACATCGGATGATCCACCAGATCAAGCAAATTCAATATCAAATCTAACTTTTGCATTTCACGTGTACACCGTTTGTTTACAAGTAGTTGCTGGATGAAAAGCGTTCGATTTGATTAGGGGTACCCATATATATATATAAGTAATGGCGTTTCTTGATATTTATATAAAATTTATATAAAACGCTGTAGATATTTTAGTAAAACAAAATTATTACCTAAATTATATAAGACAATTATTACCAGAACAATTATTTCGTTAATTACATTGAAAAGATACTATGCAGTTATCAATTGTTTTAAACGAAAAGTAAAAACAAACGAGCTCTGCTTTTTCGTGTCGAAAGAAATATGAAATAAGATGAGATTCGGAGACCTAGAAAATAGTAGAGCTAAGTAGAGCGTCCGAATAAAGCAGGCGAATTAATGATACACTGGGAAATAGTTTAGATTAATCTAGATAGAGCATAACGATTCAGCGATACGAGGGGTGATAAAGTTAATGCGGGTATGCTTGCAATGTGCAATTTGCGTTACTCGAACCGACTTATCGAGTCTGGTCTTCTTAATGTCGTCGATAATTGATAATTGCGAGGGGGTCGAGCACAACTCGTGCAGAATTTACCGATTCATCGTGAAAATGGGCTTCGCGGAACGTTATACGCGTCGTCGTTCGAGCAAGAAAACACCAAATGTATAAATACACGCTACGTTCAAATATAGGGTATCGATAGCTAAAATATCTACTGTCATTATATATAGATCTGGTTGCGTGTTGCGACGATCAACGTATTACAAATTATCGATACGCGGAAAATTTTTTAAACAACAATATCGCTGGAATGGGCATGTTCGACGTATTTGTTCTTTTCCCTCCATTTTCGTCAGTTCGTTGTTCTTGTCGAGTCTAATAAAATATTTTCCGGTTATTTAAGATGCTCAACCTATATATACAATAATAAACAATGAAATTCCATTAATCTGTCTCTTAAATAATCCAAGATTACTGGGCGAGCTCGAGGTCGAACCAATTCGAATTATCAGCGAACGAATGCTGATTACAAAAAATTTGTTTACACTAAAAATAATTACAGGGTATTTGCTGCTGCTTCCACAAAATTTATATTACTCAATTTCTATACCTGTCCTTCCTTGCGCCCAAAACTTTAATCGTCGATTGAACCACTAAATACGGTTGAAATTATATCGCGTTTGGTGTCATTTTAATCCGAAAAATGCCAGAAATAATTTGACGAAAGCCCTATAAAAAAATAATGAAAAATAAAGGAGTTTTGTAATTGGATTGGTAGCGGTTCGCACCGATACGTTTCCGCCGCGCGATCCGTATTTGCATGCTTTCCTTTTCTACGAACGTCTTCGTTTGTACTCTCGGCGTGGTCGGCGCGGTAGACGCAGTCATAAAAGAATGGCCGTTGGAAAAATATCGCCACTTTACTGTAATCGTGTAAATCGAAGAGCTAATACGCGGTGACCTATCCCGTATACATATTATATCTGAAAAGGATTTTATGTTTGCACCAATATGTTCCATTCGGATATCAAACTCAACAACTGGAGCGTCGTCTACTTTTAACTGCGTTATGGCGTGTCAATTGCTTAACCGATGGTTGTCGCGAGGGAATGTAACACGCATTCTTGACGATGATGCACCTGATAACCAACCACGTGTGCGTGACATTAATACGTTTCTACGCAGATTCAAAGATTCGGATTGATCAGCTTGTCGAGGCCTCCCTGGCCAGAACTCGTTCCTCCGGTTATCGTCTGTTTAATCTAACGTCGGCGTAAAATTTTACGAACAACTCTTTACCAGTTGGTCAGTGGATATTCTTGCTCTCGAACAATTAAAATTTTAAACGTTCGAGGCGCAACAAATATTTATCACCGGACCGAGGAGATTTGTGCAATATAATAATTGCAGAGAACAAAAGACACTTGGGAGTGTGTTTCTTCCCTCGGTAATTTGAGTGGGTCGAAAGAGTGATTACAAAAATTACAAAAATTAATTGTTGCGATGTCACATCAAACGAATGTATTCTTATAGCTACATATTTTCAATAAAATCGTAATCGTTGCGGTAATTAACCGTTTGCACTCTGAATTATTTTTCAATTTTTTTGCCAACAAGTTTTACTTCGAAGGACAGTTTGCAAAAGATTGAACGATTAAGGGTGGAGAGATAGAAACTGGAAGCTCTGACAAACGATGAAGACGACGATGTCGACGAAGCGGAAATAAGTGTACCATTTGCTATCGATTTAGCTGTAACAATGAAACGTTATTTCGATGCTCGTTCAAAATGTTAGGTGCGCCCTATTCAGCAATAATTATTGTATAGGTTTTCGATTACGATTGGCAACATCGTGACTGCTATTACCCAAGGTGTGTACAACACGGGTCAAACTCATCTGTTTGCTTATTACATTGATTCTATGAAATAATTCAACGTGGAATAAGTTATTTCGATATTTTACAAATGGTTGGACAGTTTAATTTTGTAAACAGTACAGTTCGTAGTAAATATTTCATCTTCTATTCTATTAAGTACAATTATAGCTTGAATTAAAATGTCGTCCCAGAGATGGAACAAATTTTAAGTAGAACCTCGATAATTAATACGTTTAATACATTTAAAATAATACCAAAGTATTTCTACTTCTTTTAACTTTTTTGCTGATCATTGTCAAGTCCACCTTCATTTTTTTAAATGGCAATTAAAAAAATAGCAGCACATACCACTACCGGTCAAACGACCAGTTTATATATTTTTCGTCTTACAATTATTGAGATTACGAAGTTGGTTATATCGAGATCGATTCGATAAATTTCTTTATCCAAGCAGATACCGTAATTAACGTTGCACAAAATCTAAATAAATAGAGCCTTGCCATTTTTATAAGCTAAATCATTTGAATAGCTTTCAGTACTCGGTAGGTTTAGCGTTATTCGTGAACTATACGCACCGTCGTATTACGATGCGGCTCGACTATGTTGAGAATGTGCGAGAGATTCGAATGTAGCGACAAACTATAAAGTGGTGCGACAGCACCGCAAACATATTTTCCATCGACGCGTATCCAGAGCGCAGGGCGAGACGAACCTTGGGATTAAATTGTAAGACACGGGATAAGCGGCCGCCATTACTCGCTACTCTCTGTTTGAAAATTTGAAATATTTTCGCTTGCCGTTGATTTCAATCAACCCACTTTCGGGAGGGTAAATAAGACTGCTCGAAATCCGGGCGATAGAAGAAGGTGCGAAAGATCATTGATAAGCATCTCGTTCCTATATGGACGCGGTCGTTGAAAAGGGGCCGTGAGAGCTACGAAGGGACTTCGTTAATAATAATTTCGAAGAATGGGACGTGGCACCGGGCTCGGACCCCCCTCGATTTGACTAATATCGATCAACAACAGCGTTGACCTGATCCGAGGTTAATAGTTCCCGAGGCAGTCTCTTCGCGACAAAGGTATCGAGCACGAGCCGCTGCGTTGAACGAAACTCCATAAATCATCGTTTCGGCTGAGATCGGACGTCGCGCGGCTGGTTCATTTCGCGTTATAATCCGGCAAGAAAATGAGCGGCACTGTTCGAGCCGCGATACACGAGGCCAGATAATTGGTTTATTTTTTTCCCAACCGGCGAATGCAACGACAACACAGGTAACAAGATTATCCTTTCGCTCGGATAACCGCAGAACCGTCCGTGGATTTAGCAACCGTTAAATGCACGGCTTTCGTCGCATAATTTATCGGGGACGATAATGCGACGTGCCGCCACTAAAAAGGCCGCGTAGCCGATGACGGTTTGTCAGATGATGCATACGATCGTTATTCGGTTGGGCAATTCTGGTCCCTATCCCAGGATCCGAGCAGCCTCTCGAGGAATCGCTCGATTTTGCATCCGTTCTGTTTATCTCGTCCGATAGGCCGTGTGTGTCCCTCCCGCTGATTCGCAATTAAGCCCTCTCCGAGATATTCATACGTTTCTTCGGGCAAAGATTAACTCGTACCGCACGATTGTACCGATTAATGCCTGCGTCGCGCAGGAATTCCAAAGCACCCGGCATTGTAATAACGATTGTGAGCTCCTCGGCAATTGCTAATTGTCCGTGCGGTGATCCCGCCGCTCCGGCCGGACACCGTGTAATCACTGTAAGTCTTGTTACATAGTTGCTTAACAAGGTGTTTAACGAATACGCCGGATTCTATTTACGTGTTCGATTTTTATCACGCATCAAAATTTCATCGGCGGAACGATCCGATCGGAGCGATACACCGCGCCGGAACGATCGAAGCGATACGCCGCGCCGCGGAGCAAGCAATGCCAAGGGCGGGGAGCATTAACTGATACGGGTCGCAATAACGAATGATCCGTATCTGTATCAACTGTGAATCATTTCAATAGGCACGGGAATCGATTAGACGTTCATGACCGGCTGCATATGGTACTTCCGAGAATAATGGTAATTGCTACTTGGGCACTTTCTCTGCTCCGTAAGATCGTTTATGGCAGTGTTTCCCAACCTTTTCTGCGCCATGCCTCACCTAAGCCTTACCAAAGTTCTTGCACCCCCCTATTTACAGTAAAGTCGCGATATTTCTCCGCGAACCTCTACCCCGAATTTGTCTCGTGTCTACCCGCTCCACTGCCGACCAACGCCGCAGGGCGACGATGATTGATCTCGGCTCGGGTATATCGGTGCGAACCATGACTAATCCAATTACAAAACTTCTTTATTATTCATTTTCTTTTTATGGGACTTTCGCCAACTTATTTTTGGCATTTTTCTGATTAAAACGACACCGAACACGATATAATTTCGGCTGTATTTGGTGGTTTAATCGACGATGAAAGTTTCGGGCGCAAGGAAGAACAGCATACGAGCATATGGAAAGAAAGAGACCCTTTACACTTATTGTTAGAGCAGAGGTTAGGTAAATATTTGAGACGTTAGATTCACATGTATCGCTTCGTGCTCTAAGTTATTAAGGAAAAACTGCTGTACATAAAAATTGCATTAATTAAAAAAAAAAAAGATTTAAACCTGCGTTTATAATTCGTCGTGTTGTTAATATTATAATATTAATTTCCTATGGAAAAAGCAGTCTAAGAATGAAAAGAACTCGAAGAATGCGTTCTAAAACGGAAAAAAGCAGTTTTGTGCTTCCCATTCGAAAAATAGAAGAAACCGGTAAAAGCAATTTCAATTAAAGAAAAGAGTTGTCGAGTAAAAAGTAGTTCCACTTAAACTCCTCGAATAGCAATCTAGCGATGCACAGGTAGCTTAAATGGGGATCGGTACGAGAGCTATTGTCAAGAGTTGCTATCGCACGCGGTATGTGGATTAAGGTTAAGTCGAGGCGGGGAAGAATAAATGTGTACACATCTGTAAACATCGTAGGAGTTTAGGTAACTTTTATTTTGGAATAAATTCAATCAATTTTCTTTCATTTCAGAATGAACAATCGGCCTTCGTAGCTAGAATCGATAAGAACAATTTTATTAAAAATGTGACAATCTTCGTTTTCCCTGGTTAGGATCGAACAGTACCGTAATATGTGACACAGAAAGATGACATCTAAATTGAACGTGTTAAACTGCCGGCAACTTCTATCCAATTGTCTGTATAGATAGCAACGCGTACAATTATTGTGTAAGTAAGTACAAAGTTATGTAAGCAATTTCAACTTGGACAAAGAATGGCATCGTGGTAATGGTATTTAGAAAAAAAAATAATAATACCGTTTTTTTGTTGTATACATTCAATATTTAACGGACAAACAATTTTAATAAATAAGGGGATAAAAGAAATAGTGAAAAGAAAACGATATACGGTGCGATAACGAATTAAAAATCTAAAGTTGAAATCAAATATAATGAAAAGACACTTTTTTGTTAATAAGAACTGTGAATTATATAAATATACAACAAATATTTATAAATTAAAAAAAAAATATATACATACAGATATAGATACACATAGGACATGTATGTACATTTATTTATTATATCATATAATACTGCTATTTGTTACAAGCAACGAATGAAATTCCGTTCAAAAGGATACTCATTACTCGACTACGGATTTTTATGCAAAATAAAGATTGCCTGTATCGATTAGAAAACGAAGGAGCTAATACAGACATTTATATATGGTCTTGATCATTTTAAAAAGTCGATAACGATCAGGACTTTAAATTCTTCAAAAAAAGTTTTTGTTTTTCGTTCGACCGCTACTTGTTCGTCGTAAGTGCGTAAATTACTTTATAACATTATATCGTACAGAAAGTAAAAAGAATGTAATGGACAGTCCGTAAAAGTTAATGTAGATACCTCGAAGATATATATTATGAAAGAAGAATTATTACAGTAAAAACGCTGAGGTATTATAAAGTATACGGCGTTGGGATATTAATATAGAAATGGAATAGTAAAAATAGAGCGACGAGAGCGGACGAGCGAACTAAAACGAGTTAATAGGCGAAACGAGCCAATGAACTATAACGAACCCAGTGTACTACCAAACCAATGAAACAGAGTGATTCTATGAGCTGGAACGAGCATCCTTTTAGCAGTTTAGATTTTGCGATACCCTAAAACACGAGCGTGAGAATAAAACGAAGCTGAACGCGTATATTCTTCCGAAGAACGAATGTTTATTAACGTCACAAAGTAAACGCGACAAATATTTTCAATTGTCTTCGAGTCGCGAAATACGGACTCTAAAAGAAAATATAGATATTTTCATGCATGCATTTCTCGCAATATATTACTTATACGTAATAAATAGACCGCGGGTCTTCGCGCATTTGTAGCGTTTATCCATTGCGGAAGGTTGAATTTGGTTTGCAAAAGGATGAAATTGATTTACAGAAAGGTGAAATTCGCTTGCAAAAGGGTGAATTTGGAGCGTAAAACCTATAAATTATCGTCAACGGTTTCAAAGGTTTTGGTCGGGCCGCAAACTACTCGTCGACGAGCCGCGTGTTTGACATGCCTGCTCTACACCATGTACAACAACATCCATTATTTCATTTGTATCAAATTCTCCTGAACCGAAGGTTCATCTGGCAATACAGGCACGATCTCCTCCATCATAATTAAAACATTTACATATCTAAACAGCGGGAGAGAGAGAGAGAGAGAGAGAGAGAGAACAAGCGTTTGACTATCCCGTTGTTCAATTACTCCGGTAGCTCGGAGTAATTGCCAGTTTAGCATGTAAATAACGAAACGATCCCGAGCGTTCCCGTTCTAAACGTTGATCGGCATTCTTTCGGCATTAATTTCATTTGAGTTACCTACGTCCGGGATATTTCAATTAAAAGCGGTAGACCAATCATCGGTCGCTCAGCACGCAGCATGCTCTAATCGCGTGGGCGTTAGGAGCTGCGTCGCTGTTGCTGTAGGGGTTCCCGAGTTTCGCTCTACAACTATGTAATGACACGTGTTCCTCAGCGTTCGTGTTTCGCCTTCAATTATCTTACATCGGCCCGAATAAATTACCTTTGTTCTAACACGCGTTCCTTCGATCGGGCGACGATGCTCACCAGGCTTTTCCCGGGGAACTGTACACTGTACACGCTCGGACCTGGGTCGGGCTGTCGACTGGCGAGCACGCACGCGACTGATTTGTTGGACGGACCAATCCGACCGGGATACTTTATTTCAATACGAATGGAAAAGCCTCGACTCGAAAGATAGGCCGCGTCCCACGCACTTCCCGCGCCGACCGTAAGGTGGAAATGGGTTTAGATACGAAAAACAAATACGCGCCGAAGCTGGACAACTTTAGATAGTCGAATCTAGCGGGACTGATCCGATCGGGCCGTTTGCGACTCCAGTTTCTGGAATCGAAGTTCACAGATGAAAATTCGAAAGTTGCATCAGCGAAACGGCAGAGAGAACCGAGAATAGAAACGAAAATAGAACGTCGGTCTTTGCATGGAAAAAGTCACTCCTACGGAATGGAATGTAAGTTGACGCGGAGATTGTAATGCGTACAATATTCAAAAAAGTTGTGTAACGGTAGCATGCCTGTGCATGTACGTATGTGCGGTGTGCGGGTGTGTGTGAGAGAGCGCGGCAGTCGAGCGAGGCTTCGCTTAAGAGACACGTGGCTGTAAGCCCTCGTTATAAAGTTGTACCAATATAATTATATATAATAAAGTATTATACCACAAACAAAACATTACAAGTTGTGTACAATTTTATCGAATCAATTTTATTCATTCTTACTTGGCGATCGTACTCCGCGTTCCTCCGCCAAACCGTTTCCGGCAATCATGATCGTGGTCCAAGACTGCAGCTCAGAAATCGAAGGTTAATTTTTTCAAGGCAAACTCCCACGAACACGAAGAAAGATCGCCACGAGCGAGTATCGAAAAATGATATAAATCCCTGTCCAAACATTGCGGGTATCCGTGGTCCGTGACCACAACGAGGAAGTGCTCGGGTGCAAGAGACACGTGAGAAACTGCGAGAGCGCCTCTCGAACCCGACCGAAATGGTACCTTTGGAAAAAACCGCAGTCGTTTCGAGACATACGTGCGCAGGTACCCACGAGTAGGTATGCGCGTATGTAGCTCGGAGGAACGTTCGTGCAGATCGACCGAGAGAGGGAGAGGAAGAGCGAGAGAGAGCGCTTGAGAAGTTGCAAGCATTAGCATATCGAGATTGCGGAGCACCACGGAAACGACGCGATAATGGCTTGTACTCGCAACAAAAGTTCATTAACGAGCCCACGATGGAAATCGTGGCAGTCGGACACGCATTATTGCGTGCGCGTACAACCGCGATCCGGTAATACGGCGCGACTATCTTCGCGCGACAAGACGTAACTGTACCGTGCGAACGAATTCATTTTCCAGTGTGTTATTCGCCGTATCGCTCCGCTTCGCGTCGCGTCACGGCGATCAATTTGTATCGATTATTTACCGACTTCCACGCTCAATGTTTCGACGGTGTTTCCCTTTTATTTTTCTTCGCCACGGCCACGGAGATCTTTCGCTTCGATCATGCGACTTGTCGGCCGCGCAATTTGTTTCTGGATATCTTGTTACTCGTCGGGCGAATAAACACCCCGAATTAAAAGGTCCGCTCTCCCCAGCGACGCTTCTTCCGGCGAACTTCTTCGCCACGATATTTTATTGAAAATAACGAACGCTGAAAGCGAAGAAGGTATCGCCGTGGCCGCGACCGCTGTCGGTGTCACCGTTTGCGACCATGTTTTGTGCGCGAGCGTTTCAAATCGAAGCTTCTCGTAAGATGTATCATCGTATTTATTTGTTACGAATCGTTCGTACAAACGATACGGATAACATTCAAATGGTTGAGATAAGAGATGCGGATCTTCAAAGTCGTTTACTTTGAAACAGAAATCAACCAAAACATACGATAATTAACGAGAAACGTTTAATCAACAATTACATAAACAAAGTACAGTATTTTCTGCTTATTTGCTTGAATTGTATCGGTAACGGCATAGATAGATAAGGGGACCGATAGTAAATTGTGTTTAAAAAGAATAATTAAAAATATTAAAAATTGTATCTTACGCAAAATTGTGTCTACCGCAAGAGCTTAAGTGTTCCCCGTCACGGAATTCCGCCATCGCGACCAATTTACAGCGCCGTCGATCCCACCCAAGTAGCCATATTTCTTATCGAAAGAATTATCCCCGCAAAACGATGAAAAAAATAGCTCACGCGCCGACACCGAAACCCAGATAAAATTACGCTGCGTTCCCATCACCTCGGCTGCCGGAATAATAAAATAAATACTTGTTACCAGCCGACACGAGCAAAACGTCGAATCGACCCGCGATATAAATTACACCGTGAGGGATACATACAGGCTAATACTGTTCGTATAATTCAAACCCCCTCGATGAAACACACAGAGCCCGTTCAACGAGCGAAAACTGCAGCTTTGTACCTCACTGTCCGAGAGGAGCTCGCACATTCTTTCTCTCTCTCTCTCTCTCTCTCTCTCTCTCTCTCTCTCTCTCTCTCTTCCTGCTGTCCTCGTCTCGTTAATGCACGTAACAGTGGGCGGATCGAGACCCCCAAGTGCGAAAAGTTAGATGGTACGTTATTATTTTTAGGATCAATAAATATTTGTCGATTTAACTGCGCCATATCGCCTTAGGCGCCGATTTATCCCAGAAAGGATTTGCATACGCGATCGGGGGATGCGATGGTTTCGACGGGATCGATCGACGGTGTAATTGATTTAGGGAGGCGCCTTTCTATCCGCTATAAATCACTGAATCCACCGCGGCTCTTAGGAACGTCATTTGTTATCATTAAGCCTCTCTCTTTACCGATTACCGGTGTACCACACGGGCCTGAATCTATTTTACGAATCGATCACGGCCACCGACGTCTAGGATTTCAGAAGTTCGATGATTCTCTACGGGGTAGGTGGAAACGAATCTTCCCATCGATCGACGCATTGTCCGGTAAACTGTTGTCCACCGATTGGGGCATTGTCTGCGGCAGCAGTAGTAAAAGAAGATTATTACGAATTTATTGCCACTGTTGTTGGAGAACATCGATATCGTCGCTAGACTGCGGATCTTTATGAAGTCAGTTTCATAGTTCGCTCCAGACTTGCGATATAGCACTGGACAGCTATTATGCTTCAGTAAAGTAAAGTAAAGTACCATAAAGTAAAGTAAAGTAAAGTAAAGTACCATAAAGTAAAGTAAAGTAAAGTAAAGTAAAGTAAAGTCAAGTATCCTCTTTTAAACAACAAACTTATCCTTCAAAGACTACGTCCGCGAACTGTACCAACTCGATGGAACTCAACTTATTGGAAAATCTCAAAAAGTCTAAATCATCGATAAATTATGATAACATCGGCAACATCGTGCAGAAAGAAACCTTCGATCTCGGTCCCCGAATGCTCAATCGTTAAGGAAATGTGCAAATAAATTCGGGGAAACATTTTGGAACGATACGCGATTAAAGGAAAAGGTATAAATTATTTTTGGATGAGCCATCGAATGTTTAGGGGCACTTTTGATCCGCTTATCCGGCTACACCCTTTACCGTAAACTGTTAATGCCGAATATATTTGACAAAAAACAAGGAGAGGGTTGAAACAGACGTCCTTTGACGTTGCATTCTCGGTGCTCCTCGGAAACGCGTTGTGCCTCGAATCCAACACGTATCAGGAATTCCCTCCGGAATCCGAATATCGCTGAGGATCTGGCGCATCAGCGACAGGCGGCGCGTGTTCCGATCGATTATCTCTATCGCTCTCTAGCGGGCCTCTTATCCCCGTGTCGATGCTATTCGTACAAGCTTCCCGATAACGTAAAATCGACACGGTTCTCCGCGAGATCGACGTCTTGCGCGATAAGTAGTAATTTTCACGTTGTCAAACGGTACTTCGATAAATACCGAACACGGCGTGCCGGCGCTCATAATTCATGGCAGCGGCAGATAGTATCGTTATCTCGAGAGTAATTTTCGTCGAGCGTGTTCCTTTCACCTGTCTCGGGGATACACGCGAGAGATCAAGACGGTCGAGTGCTGGATGTGTTCATTGTCGTTGCTGCAACGGCTATCCTTTTATCGACGCCGATAGAATCGATAGAGATGCAATTTCTTCGGAATTTCAATCTTTCCGGCTGGTAGCTCGGTGGACAGGCAAGCTTTCTCTCGACCCGTTGCCGGGGTTGAAAGCTGTTCCAACGATGTCCTGCTCAGATGTGTTTTTGCGGCGGCGAATGTCTCTATCGAGACAGATATTATCGGTCGGGCTAAATAGAAGGCGCGGTAGCGGATTGAAACGGAGGGCGGGACCGTTCCCACCAGGAAGAACGTTGTCTCTCCCGAAGAAATTAACCGACGAGACAAGTGAAATTTCCTTCTAATAAATCGCGTCGAACGATCGACAGTTTCTCTTTAAAAATTTACTAAATCGGTTACTTTCCATCTCGAATCGCGTCACATCCAACTTATGTAGTGGCCTGTTCCATGGATAAAGGAACTCGTTCGTTTACATTTAAAATGGCATTCCTGTAGCAATAGTCCATTCGATAAATAACTTGTCAAACAATTTTAAGCGGAACATCTTGTTTCTGTCGCGCACGTGTCGCAATGTCGCGTGCTTAATCCGGTACTGGCAGAGAGGAGATAACTTCTTCCCCTCGATTCTGGTCGATTCCCCTGATCTGTCGATGCTCCAATTTTAATTGGTGCATCAAATACAGTTCAATTAAATCCTAAAAGCTTTAAATCTCGTGGACTATATATCCTTTCTCGCGAATATTAAATCAATTGTTATCTGTTTTTTAAAAAAACATATATAGAGTCATAGTTTACTCCAGACTTCGTACTTCGGACTTGTAACTTGGCAGTGGACAGCGACAATACTTCAAGTATCCTCTTTTAATACAACTTTTAAACTATTTTAAACTTATCCTTCAAAGACTACGTCTGCGCGGTGTACCAACTCCGAAGAATGTTTCAAAATTGATTACACGAGCTCAGACTATTACCGAAAAATCTCAAAAAGTCTAAATCGTCGACAAATTATGATAACATCGGCGACATCGTACAGAAAGAAACCTTCGATATCGGTCCCCGAAGACTCAATCGATAAGGAAATGTGCAAATAAATCCGGGAAAACATTTTAATTACTTTTATCGGTTGATTTATTCGTTTGAAATGATACGCGATTAAAGGGAAAGGTATAAATTCCGCGAAACCGTCTGCCGATGATTACGGTTAAGGTAACCTCCGGTATCCGGCGTTCTCGCAGCGTTTGAAGCTTGTATAGGCCGCAGCGGCGGCAAAAAGAGCAAAAGTCGAGGGAAAAAGGAGGGAACTTGCGTCGCGTCGATGGGACTGACTGCGTCCTTTGATTTACGCGCGCGACCAGCACGAAGCCAGGATGCACGCACCGCGCGCTCCCGCCGTTCTCTCGACTTTCTCAAGATCGCCGCCCGAGAGCCTAAGAGAAGAGCAAGAGCCCAAGAGCCCAGGAACCGGGAACGGGAGCGTATATAACAGCGATTTGTCATCGTACCGAGATTTCACGATTTAAGGACCCACCAATTGACCCCATGCGTTCTCGCGGCAGACCCGAGATTTAGAGTCGCATGCACCGACATTAAGTGGTCCCCGCGTGAAGCGTGCGGAATACTGATCGCGGCCATTATGCCGCGCGCCGTACCGGGCCCACGACCATTCCTAATTAACCGTCCCGTTGCACCTTTTGCACGGCTACGACTCTCCTTCGCTAGCGTTTAGGCACGGCCCACCCGTGACACTCGAGAGATACGCGACTTCACTGGCCTCGTTAAAAGTCCCCTCGAAAAGGTTTACGCTTAGCGACGGTCAGCATAAGTGATCGCAGAATCACGATCACAGTCGTGATTTTAACATCATTCGTGCCGTGATCGTGATTTTTTAATGTCGAGTGAAATTTTGTAGTTCTTCATCTCGATCGAATTAGTACTTTTATTAAATACGTTGTTGGCAACAAATTTAAAAAACTATTTAGAGCGCAAAGAGTTAAGATACGCGCTGAATCCTTAAAATCGTCTCAAATAATTCTAATACTTTAAAGAAATCGCAAATAGTTTTTTCATCGTGACAATGTTTCCGGTAAAATGGTCTAAATTGACATTTAAAAGCGACGAGTGTGTAAATAATAATCCTTACGATTCCAGCATTTCGAGAATGATTATTATACTTTTTAAGTGTCGTATACAGGTTCAAATGTTGTACATATATCTGCAGCTACGATTCTTCTAAACTGAAAAACAATTTACATTTCCCTTGGTCCATGTAACAAGTAAGTAATCGATATTCGCTATTTACGTAATCACGTTTTTGGTACTCGATCGCTTTGGTTCTTTCTTAAATTATCTTTTAAGCTGAAATCAATACATCGATGTCCGTAAATTTTTTTAATATGTCCACTGCTATCAATTGTACGTACCCAATTTTGTCATGGATGCATAAAATCCCCAGCCTAGTCATTTTCAGCCGCTACAAGATGCAATAAATAAAAATACTATAAGTTATCCTGACAAAAGATAACGATGATCTTGAAAAAATAACATGACAGAAGAATTTTTCTACCGCGGTATTCCTCCTTCGATACCCCGTTTAAATTATGCCATAAATATTTTTTGTGCCAATAAGGAGGAGATATCGAAGTTCCTTCGGCTGAGACACCCTGTATACCACTATTCTTACCGCATCGTTAATTTTGATTTCCATCTTATTTTAACGCGCGCGCGATCGACGTTGTTCGTTATGTGTGTTTTGGGAATACCCTGCTTCCGATTTAACGATTCGAACAACGAAACGCACGAAAATATGGCGGCGCGTACTAATTAATGGCCTAACGTACCCAGTCACGTATTTCTCTTTTTCACCAATTTGAAGCTCCTTTCAAGAACGGACCGCGAGGTTGATTCACCTAATTATCGAAGCAGTCTATTTAAGTGAACAAAAGAACACACCGAGCAGTAAAGGAACGATTCTCTTTCGTATTCGTACGATTTTATCATGCTTGAACCGGGTAAAATACTCGTTAAATTTGAAGTTAGGTTGAGAACAACCCGTAGCCGTTATATCTTTTCCTTTTCATCGGCGATGTAATTTCGTTTTATTTTTTATTGCGAATTTGTTAGGGGGAGACCAGTACTTTTACTTTTTGCGATATACAGGTAAAGTAATAAATATAAAAGTAAATTTATTTTATCGCTTCCGAATGTTTATCAGATATTATACAAGTCTTTCAATCCTTTTCGACAATCATTTTAATACGAGAGTTAAGACATTCGCTGAAAGTTGATTTATTCTGGAATTATACCTATCGTTGAAAGAGAAACAGGAAATATTGGAGAAATTTCAGCATTTAGATATTACAATTAAATATTACAAAAACAATACGAAAAATAAAATACAAATAAATTTTTAATCAAATTATTAAGCTCTATTCGAAGTGGATAAATCTATCAATTTCTTCTTTACCATTTTTGTAGTTACAATTATATCTTACAACTTTATGTTCAAAAAGTATTAACGTTACATTCGTATTCCGTTGAAATAAAGAAGAACATTCGGTATTCGCAGTGTACCGAACGGTATGCTGAAAAACTGGGACCACCTCTGTCTCGCACTCTCGTTGTATAAATTACAATTCTTATTCTGCAGAACGTAATTCGAACGAGATAAAATCAGAACGAAATGCATGGAAAACCGAAGCAGCTGGGATTTAATAAATGGTTGTCGGGCTATATTAAATATGAATTATGACACATTGGAACGTGTGATATATTGAGACATTATTCGCGCGACTTAGAAATGATAATTGATGGCGTCCCATGCGAAACAGGTCGGCAGTTTAACTCGGTTAGTCGAGCAGTACCTACCAGCCGCGGCGTGGCGCAGCGCGGCGCAGCGCGGCGACGAGACGCTGAAATACGAAAAACGGTGCGTCTAATCCCGCAGAATACTGAATTATGACGATACAGTGCACGAGAAGAGGTCGATGATAAGTGGCCAGAGGTGTACGTACAGTGTAACGCGTTCCCGCGGAGCTATTTAATTCGTTGAGACGTGCTTTTATTTCCCTCCCTAGATCACAGCGGATTCCTACCACTGCCGGAGGTTTAAATGACCCTTGGAATTAAATTAGTGTCCGACTAGCATAACAGGGTTAAATGATATGCGGACTACCTTCTACCATCTGGCGGATCTATTCTTCGATGGTAAACGCACGTTCGAATATCCGAACAGAGATCTGCGGATTTTATTTAATACTTAACCTCTTTTGCTTCTAGTATATTCTTCGCTATTCGAGTATATTCTATTGGGTTGTTCGGAAAGTCATTTCGTTTTCCTTTGTGAAAATGAAAGACAATTTTCAATATACTGGCCAGTCTGGCCCGATACCTTTTGCCATCTTTCTGGTAGTAGCATGATTCCACGCTCATAAAATTTTTTTATATATTTTAGAATTTTTCACACACAAGCCTTGCTATATCAGATCTCAAAACATATAATGATTATTGCGCTTAAGTGTGAAGTTGGGTGCAAAAAAATACAATTAAATCCTCTGTCGGGAAAAAACGAAATTACTTTCCGAACAACCCAGTACATTCTAGTATATTCTAGTACCTCCCAGTACATTCTAGTATATGTATATTCCAGTATATTCTATTAACTCCCCGTATATCCTAGTCTATTCCAATATACATATTTTAGTATACTCTTGTGTATGCTAGTATATTCTGGTATATTCAGGTACATTCTGTATATTCTAGTATATTTTAGTATATTCTAGTATATTCTAGTATCTTCCAGTATAATCTAGTACCTTCCAGTATATTTAGCGACATTCCGAAAGAAATTTTTGGAACAACCTAATAATATTGGGTCGGCCACAGAAAGTAATTTCGGTATTTTAAGGTGAAATAGAGCGGAATTTTTTTATTCAAGCAATGAACTATCGTTCGACGATCTTCTCCCAAAAAGAATAAATAAGAAAATATTTTATCGATTAAAGTTCATCGCTCGAATAAAGAAATTCGATTTTTCATTTCACCTTAAAATACAGAAATTACTTTCTCGCCAAACCCAATATTTTCATTCTGAAATCGTATATTTTATACGCGACAACCTAATGGTCTTAAGCAGGATTTCGTGAATGATTTTCGTAAAGTGTCGTGAATTTTATCGATTGTTATAGAAAGGCAATTTACGTATCTCGGAATGCCGCAGAGATTATCGTACACAAATATTGTGTAAAATAAATAGAACGAATGAGAATTACAGAAAGGGAGACCACGTTGCGTTCAGCACAGCGATGCGATCGTAAGGAGCTCCGATTACGGAGGTCGTATCAGCGAAGTCGTAAATTAGTATAATGCCGGCAACTCGTTACTGTCCCTAAGACTACGCAAATCTGGGGAAGACGATTCTGCTCTAATTTGAAACGACGTTCCCGATTCGCAATCTTGTGGAAACATCGATACAATGACTCAGTTTAATTAGAGATAGATAAGATTTCAGAAAATCACGAGTCAATTAGTTATCGAGACTACCACCGGTTTGAAGATTACCACTAAGTCGCGAATGTTACGTGGATAATCAATGTTATTTCGTTCGGCAGACAGGGAGGGAGAGGGGGGTGGGGCAGGAGGAAGAAGGGAGGAGGAGCGTTCGTCGCGACAGAGACGAGCATTTTCCCGCATGCAAATAATTACAGGAGGGTTAGGTATCGTTACGCAAGCAACAGAATGCTCGGCACGCCGAGATAGCTGCATTAGGAAGTTCAGAAAAATGCCGGGGATACAACGCCGATAAGATCGGCAGACGTTGCAAACGTGGAACTACATATTTTGCGGGACAGGAATAGTGGAGCCAGAAACCCAGGAATCCAGAAAATTGCGTTTCATGGAAAACGCTGACGGTTCTGCGAATTAATTAGTTTTTTGCAATATATGTTGTATACGCTCCGGAGCTACAACGTTGCATTACGTATTTCGTTCCACTGCTGCCTGTCCGTTCGCAAATTCGATTTACAGGCTCGTCGATTCTAGCCGACACGATCCCCTGCGCTCTTCTCATTTTCAGAGGAATTACACGACGATCGTAATTACATAATTTTCTGACAAAGCTGTCACGAATATTATGACGATGATTTATGTACAGGGTGGATCGTAAATCCCGAACCACGCTATCCGCGAATTTAATGAAAACTACATCAACCTTTCGACTGGGTGATTTTTCAATCGTGAACGCTTATTAAGACGTAACGAGGGACGAGCAAAATTCAGATGACAAAAATTCTGTCGCTTGCCTCCGCTCAGATTTCAATGACCTCGAAATATCTTGTCAAGGTCACCAATCTGAACAACATTTCCCTCTAATGTTTTTTAGAAAAACTTTACTTGTACGTCCACGCGCGGCAGAAATCGTCGTACCCTGACGAGCATGATACAAACTGAGTTTGCGTTAGGTTCGCGTTAGATGTGGCTTAGGTTCGTGGGCCTAAAGTGTTTTGCAATTATCTCGGAATTATATCTCGTTCGGTACCTTGACAGCATGTTTCAGGGTCATTGAAATCTGAGGGGAGGACCCTTTCCTACAAGTTCACCTTCTACCGCATTGAATTATAAACTGTACTGTACAGGGTGTCTCAAAATTCCTTCAACATCCGGAAATGGGTGGTTCCTGAGATCGTTCGAAGCGAGATTTTCTTTTGCGAAAATGGTGTTCATGATCGTAGTATAAAATCGTTTCGCGTTGCCGGACATCCGTCCTCAAAACCCCGAATTCCGCCAAATCTATTGGATCGCACATCCGGTGACCATTCCGAGTTTTAAAACCTATCACCATTTCGAGACCCTCGTAAAATACTCCCAACCGAGTGTCCCACCCGGTAAAAATCCGTCACCAACCTTTTTGTAAATTGCTTTATTGCCAGGTCAAGGGTCGCAAGACCCAAACCATATACTTGGCCGCCTGGAGCGGTCCCCGAATCTCATTACCAGCTAACTAACAATTTCCCCACCATAGCTTCTTCAACAATTTCCCTCCACCTCTACCGTTTTCAGAATGCGAGACTTCTTAAAGGCGAAGACAGCCGAATTAGAGGGGAATCTTTCGAACAGCGTGTTCAGCGAGAACAACGAATGCTCGCCAACCAAGAATTCTGTGAAATTAGTTGTACCAAATCCCAAGTTAGAACATTGAAATATATATTCCTGTTTTCCAAACAGTTTTCAACTTACTATCGTACGCCCGTAACGCGTCGTGGGAATTCGCGTTTGTCGTATCGTCGGAGTTATCCGGGTGAAGATTTACGACCTTCGTTGACGAGATCGGTCAGCAAGACTTCGCGAGTATTAACAAATGGCGGTCCGCGGTTTCGTTAAGGAGTTATCAACGAAAAACACGGACCGATCGGAGCGCGACCTAGACGCGTGTCAGCACAGTCTGCCAATTGACAGTTATCGCGCCGGGCCGACTGTGCCAACACGCGTCTAGGTCGCGCTCCGATTGGTCCGTGGTTTTCGTTGATAACTCCTTGACGATCGGAGTACAATATTTTTGGGACTCATTGCAAAATACAGATAACTGTGATCAAATGAAAACTACGGTCAACTATTTTATAATTGATTGTAATTTCCTATATCGACGAGTGAAAAGAAGATTCTGAATATAACGAATTTATATTATTAACGACCGAATAATTAAGAAATGTAGACGAGAAGCGGAAATGTGAAATAAAAAAATACTTTTCGCTAAATTGTCCTTTAACCTTACCGCACTTTACTCGGCTTGACCGAAAAGTAAATCTTCGTAATTGTTGTTACAGAAGTGCGCGTACAAATTAATTCACTACGAACAGTAGTTTACACATGTTAGAAGAGTTGGAAGAGTTTACACACGTTGAAGTTGCAGATAAGCAAGCTATCCCTTGATCGGATGTCAATTTCAATCTGCTCCGAAAGGGTTCGAATTCCGAAGAAAAAACAACGAAAAGAATTCCACAGCGGAAAAAGAAAAATAAGATAGCACGTCGCGTGAACAATGTGATTGGGGGAACACCCAAAGACTGTACGTACACGAATTCGTGAGCATCCCTAGGGCAATACGGGTCACGACCTCGCGATCCCTCCGCATGGTGTCGCCTTTGCCTAATCACTGCGTTCTCTACCGGCTGATAGCGACGTATTGGGGCCATTGAATCTTTCCGAAATTTTCGTTATCACCGGCCCACGCCGACAGATTTATTGCCCGGCCACTGGTTTCCCGTTTTTTCAATGATATTCGACGACCTCGGCCACTGTCGCGCTAACAGAAAAATCGAATCGAATCGAATCGAATCGAATCGGCGGCGTGGCTCCTTCCGGGCAGACCGGGAAATAATGTATGCCGTGATCGAGTCGATCGCGGCGCAGGTTGATCGTGATTTATGTTTACGAAAGCAGTGCAGCGACCGGATTTACCTGGTTGCGCGCCCGAAGAACGGGTTGTCGCTTTCGGTCGCCATTGAGATTTTCATTGGTGGACCACCGTTCAACGTTTCACTGCTTCGGGCGCAGCTTATGGGCTTCTCGTAACGTCTTAGTTTCACGATTTGATCAATCCTCGTGTCAACGGCCCATATTTTTCCAGGAGGTTCGGGAAGCTCGACGACTTTATACGAAGGAAAGTTTTCGTTCGAACTTCTATGTGTCCTTTCATTTTTCTACACAATTGATCGCGCTCAAGACAGATTTATAAGCCTGTTTAGCAATTTTCAAACAATTTTTTTAATTAATTCTTGTAGTCCCATTGATCTCTCTGTTGTTTCTTATGTAACAGCTAATGTAAATTCAAATTCAGACGCTCAACGTACGACTCTTATGCTTCAAAGAGTTTAAATGTAATTTCATCGAAATCAATAATTTCGTATGCATAAAATGTGATCGGTCGAGTATAATTACATACGAATATAATTAGTCCCGATTGAAAGTAATCGCCCGCAAGACTATAATTACAATATTTTCGCACGAGAAGAAAATTTACAAGCACGGTGAGAGAGTTTCATGCACTCGCGCCGCATGCTCGCGCACACGCGACCGTGATGTCGGGTTAAACGAGAACTAGTTAACAATTATCAAATTAATTACTATCGTAACGAACCCTAATCTATAACGCTTGTCGTGTTAAATAATTTCATTTTTCATATGTTACGCTATGTTTGGGTAACGTAGGCTCAGTAATTGTGATCAACCGTAAGTCTTCCCTACACTGTTACATTTGTAGATTATAAGGAAATTATAACGAAAAAAAGAATGAATGAAAAAGTGACAGAGAAACAGCAGCGGATTTAAGCGTGGTCTTTACGGGCTGCAGACGGATAAGCGTTTAAGGGGCCCCAACCGTGTCCAGCACTGCTCTACAAGGTACTCGTTTCTAATTACGATAAAATCTAATTAAGAACCTTCCATACAATTTAACAACGCTGCTCTCAACGCGCGTATAAATGTTTTTTACACTTCTGTAGATAACTGATCGGTATATAATTTACATTTAGAAACAACATTAATTGTCGGTCTAAACAAAACTAAGGATATATACGGCGGGTGTGCAAAGTATTCGTACACCAAACGAAAAAATTTTTCCAAATTCGACCCAACGGCTCGATTTTTTTTGAGATGTTAAAAGGATTAGTTTACCAGCAACTGTGTAAATAATATTTTTAAATTGTTGTTGGTCGCAATTACGAAGGAAAAAGTAAAGCTCACGATTTGTAAATTTTTTATCTGCACTTGTAATGAAAATTCAGAAGGTTGGTAGGTCTGAGTAAGTTATACAGAGTGAGTCGGGAGGAATGGTCCAAACTCCAGGAGTGGATTGTACACAGGAAAATAATGGAAAAAAAGTCGTATATACGTTCTTCATCCGAGTTTCATTTTATATTTTTTCAATTTTTTCTTCAATCAGGTTATAATATTAAAAAAAAATTATTTACACATTAGAGCTAGTAAACTGATCCTTCCGACACCCCCCAAAACAAAAACTCAAGCTGTTGGGTCCAATTTTAAAAAAGTTATTCGTTTTTGAAAGGTGCACGAATACTTTGTACACCCACTGTATATCAGAACTAAACGAATCAAGATAAAAATGACATAGAATACGACGATACATCTACAATTAATTAAGATTAATTATGATTGTGGATGGAAGTATCGTTTTATCTTCAGAAAATGAATGGTGTAAAACGATGTTGAACTTCGCTGAAGTTATTATATACACCGTACAGTTCGGATCACGATATAATTACATAAAAATCTACAATGTATTTATGAGTATCTGGAGCGAGCTGGTTGCACGGTTTATAGTCTGGCAAATAAGCGAGGGAAAATGAGGGATAACCTGGATCGACAGGAGCATCGAATCAATTAACGAGTAGGCTGAGAGGGATGCGTACGAAGTCGAGTCATCACGGTTGGCATTTCCGTCGACATACGTTTGATCGCGATACCATTAACTGATTTACATAAGATCATCCTGTGGCATTCGAAACAACAAATCGCCGCACGAGATTCCGCCAAATGGATTCCTTGATAATTAATCTTCTGGGATCTGTTCCTCGTGACTGTACACGAACGCTAAGTGATTCGCGAGCATTTCTTTTTCTCGGAAAACGGCATCTGAATTAAATCGCACGGTCAGATTCGAACGATGCGTTCTCGCATCGGAGCGGCGCATCGGAGCGGCGCATCGGAGCGGCGCATCGCAGCGCAGCGGCACAATTAAACTGATAGAAGAAACGCACGAAGAAACATTCGATAGAAAAATCAAATTGTAATGGATTCGAAAGATCTTTCTATCCCGTGATAAATCTAACGGTTTCTTTCGATCGAGAAGAACTTGAGCTATTTGAATTATCGCATTGTTTTTTGCAAGATTGTCGGCACTGGTTGTCGGAAACAAAAAGTGGTCGGGGTCAAAGCAAGCCTTTTGGAGAAGTAATGACTAGTTGGAAATTAATACCACGCAGTCATGCTACATTGCACACGCGTTAAATTACATTTAACTATAGACGTATTCTTTTCCGTTTCATCCCTTACGAAATTCTGACACTTTCTGAACACTTTACCTACCGGAAGCCTATTAATAGGATTTTCAATAATTGTGCTGTACCAAAAGGAAGCATAGAAATTTTCTTGTACATTGCAATCTTAAACGAAACTATTGGATGACGTTATAGAGGGTGACTTGTTAGAACGCAATGAAAATTGCTGTTGCTGTTGAAGGTTCCATTAAAAAGTGTTTAGCCATGTACCATAGATTTTTCAAAATAATGCAAAAATACCGGTCGGTAATGTGTTGAAACGTAGAAAATAATATAATGTATTCACCTTGAATTTCAAGGTCAACTATTTTTTTTTCGTTGTATCATATTCTATTCGTCGCAAAGATACGAAGGGCAATGGTTCTCTTAAAGAATTATGGTAATGTTATTTCATTGTCAAACTGATTTTATTTATTAGGATATTTCCATTCCTCGGTCATCCAGAGTTTACACGTATCGCTATCGATGAAGTCGTTCGAAATTATTTGTTTGCGAATGAAATACATATATCGAAAATATAATGTAAATACAATCGGTTTCTCTAACGACAAAACCTTGTTATAATGTTTTAAGAGAACGGTTGAGTTTTTGACCCATGGTCTCTTTTGCACTTTTTATCCACGCGACGAGTAGAATAAGATGCAATTGAAATTTGTTGGCCTGTTGTCCCTGAAATTAATTTTGCCTGTACATACCGTGTAATTACGGCATCATTGACGAATGTGATGCAAATCGGTAAATTAATCCTCGAACAGCGTGCAATTATGGCATTATCGACGAATGTAATATAAATCAATAAATTAATCCTCGAACAGCATGTAATTATGGCATTATATCGACAAATGTAATGTTAATCGGTAAATTAATCCTCGAGCAGCAGACCATTCTTATGACCATTGTACAACTGATAACGTTCACAACCGAGCAATTTTTAAAAGATATTTTTGAAAGTGCTTCTGGTAGAGACATCAATCTGTGTCCCTGATGCAGGAGCTGGTCGTTGCATTGATTCGCCAGAAATCGAGTACATAATTGAATGACGATTTTGATACTCTGGATCGAAATACAATTATTCGAATTAATATTTGGACGCTGCACAGTGGGGTATTTGCCCGAAAAACGGGAATAAAATATTGTAGCGTTATTTACGGGCTCAGGGTCATAAAAAGGTAGGTCGTTGGATTCGTCTAGACGCCAGCTATGAGATTATGAAATAAAAAATGTACTTTAACATTTAAAAAATCAAAATAATTTTTATTATTTGTCGAAAAATAAATTCTTTTGAAATTTTAAATATATAATTTTATACATGTTTCGATACCGTTCAACTTTTATTGGAACCATTTTGTCGTCAGATTCTCCGAACTCTTGAAAAGTAGTGATAACGATTACGATGATGTACAGAGTTGAGATAGGTGTACAAACTCTTCACAGATTTCATTCTGTTATCATCTAAATTTGTATTGTTATTAATATTTCAACGTTACCAATCATTACTATACGATTTGAACTTTGTTTGGAAGCTAGAGCAATTAGTTTACTACAGGATGCCGAATAATAAGAATTACGCGTCGTAAACGTAGAGGTAGGACTTTTGAGGCAAATAGCCCCCTAGATTGATCTTTCGTGTAACGATTTTGACTACTAAGAAACCCCGTCCTTGCATTATTAAGAAATCAGGAGTGGAATGCGGGACCCTTGCGATCTTCGCGTACGTATACGTGGTCTAGCACCGTACGCGTGTACTGCGGTGACTGGCGCAGTCCATTGGATGAGCAAACCAAGGTCTTCGAATCGCCGTTAAACCTAGCAAAAACGGTCGCGTGAAGTCGATCATTGAAAATAGATCGGGAACGGAACCCTCGCTTCGCGTCGAACGTAATGAACGGTTCAGCAGCAACGGCAGCAGGAGGCAAGGCGTTTGTTCTTCTTCGTCGAGGTGACATAATGCTATACTGAAACTCGAGGGGCATAATGCTATAACGCTCGAGTTTTTCCATTAACGTTCGAATTGCTCAATCGTCGCCCGGCCAGAATGGACTATCGGCCGACTAGTTTCGCGAGATAGTTTTCCCTCGCAATTAAATCAACTCGAAACTCGAGGAACTCTCCAACGAACATCATAATCATCGTCCGCCCATGAATATTTATGAGGAACACGCTCGTCTCTTGTAACGACTTATATTTCACCAGCAAATATTTATTAACGGGATACGATACTCGATAAAGTTTTCTCCCGAAGGAAAAAGGAAACGGCCGGTTTAATTGGTTACTACCGATACCGCGAGCTCGCAGTTCCACCGACGTTGATGCAGCATTGCCCTACGCTTGATGGATCTCGCTGTCAAGGTGAAGGAATTCAACGATTTAATAACAAACGGGATTAATCACTCCCCCCCCCCCTCCCCGCACCCCCGCTCTGCGTTTTTAACCGATCTTCTAGGCCCCCGGTAATACCCTAATGCGTTTTTACAATGTTGACAACCCAGTGGATGCAAAGTGACTCAACGGTGTCAATTTGTGGGATGACACATTTTGCGTTCGTATTATAATTAACGATTGGTAGACAGTTTTATACGAATGTTCGTTTTCATAGATTAGTTTATAAACATCGGGATACCGAATCGATTTTGTCGTAGTTTCTTTTACCGTTTATTATATTATATTCTACATGGTTGAAGTACGAACGGTGTACGTATGTATGTGCGTATATTAACAGTCAACCCTATATATAGCTAAATTTATAAAAATAGAAAATCAGAAATAACAGAAGAATTGTTAAATTACTTCAGCCATTACTTTTTAACGGAACCTCTTTGAACGGAAATTTATAGGACATTTGTTAAAAATAATCTTTCGAATGTGTCGCTCGAAAAGTGGAATAATTTGTGCAGGAGTAATAACCGCGTATAAGGTTTTCAAATAAATTATTCTCGAATACTTCTTAAAAGCCGAAATTAAATTAACCGCATTATAAAAGATTTTATGAGGTTGAAATAAATCGAAAGGTTGATTAAACGTTTTCCTCCTGCTGTGATTTACGCGTTCGGGTATACCACAAATCAGCAACCTTGTAGTCACCGAACGATACAAGCAACAATTATAATGCATTGCTGGTCGCATGTGCTTTTTGTATGACTTCATTTATGATTTTTTTAATATCTTCGGTGGAACGAGTACGCTGCTTTAATTTCCAATAATTTTGCGAAAACCAGAGTAATCAAATATTAATTTTATTAGCCCGACAATAAAGTATAATCATAATTAGCGTTCATAAAGATGTCATTGCTTTGTACAAACTTGCAAACGATATAAACACGCGAGATCCATAATTCATTGGCCATTACAATGCACTGTAAAAACTTGCTCAATTTGTCGATAAATTTGTTGAATTGCAGAGACTGCTCGTAAATTCAAAATCTCAGCGTTGAGAATTTTCCGCAGTCACCAGCGGCGGGTCGTTCATTTTGGGGCCCTGGAATAACTAACACTGGTTGGGGACCCAATTAACCCAAATAATAACAAACGAAAAAAATGTTTTATTAAGATTTTACCGTTTTTTTTATCGTTAAGGGGGCCGCTTGGCCGAACGGGGACCTACCCAATTAACCCACATTAACTCGAGTACCAAAAATTTCTGTATAATTTCTTTTTTCTTAAGTTTTCAGTTCAAATTGTTTTTAGTTTTAGCTTTTTTTACCGCGAAGGGGGCCGTTTGACTGAACAGGGCCCTATCCAATCACCCCAAATTAACTCCAGTTCTAAAAATTTCTGTATAATTTATTTTCTCTTAAGCTTTTAATGGAAATTGTTTTTACTCGCGAAGAGGGCCCTGGGCTGCAGCCCATAAGACTCGTGCCTAGTTCCGTCGCTGGCAGTCACCGAGTTTTGCGTAAAGATCGTCCGCGACGGGAAGAATGAAAATGGCGCTCAAAGAAACATTTTATTTTCACCGAGAAAAAGGACAGACACGCTGCGCAAGCAAATCAAAATATAAGATGTTAAAAACAACACCGGAAGAGAGTCGAAAATAGATCGGTTAGTCACTGAGTCAGGCAGCGTGCGATCTCTATTGGCAAGAGAGAAGTATTTTGGCAAGATATATGCAAATCGCAATTAAGTCGTTCAAAGAAGCGCGGTTACATTATCGAACCGGCGATCGGGAAAAAAAACGAATCGTTAGCATGAGAAAAGCGAAACTTTGAACTTTATCAAAAAATAAGAAATATTTAATATCATTTCTTCGACGAAAATAGTCGATCGTCGCATTAATTACATAACACCGGCATTTACCATGGTTAAGTGTCCGAACCGAAAATAATTCTTGTCCGTGTAAATTTATAACGCAGCGTGGTAACAGTATTGTAAAAGATCCACGCGACCGTCACACGAATACTGTTCCTCTTCGTGTTCCTCTTCGTGTTCCTCTTCGTGTTCTTACGTAAACCTCCGGCAAGAAATTGAAGTACAAGACTTTCTTCCCGTCGCGTCGTCGACGTTAGGAAATTTATACGAGTGTCTCGTGAAAGGGTACCGCCGCTATTATCGGAAACAAGGCCAAGAATTATGTTGGATCCGTGGGATTAGCCGCTCGAATGTATTTAGGTTATTATTATCCGTTATAAAAACCCTAACATTCCATAATTGCGAAACGTGTACGGTATTTTCCGTTGTCTTCGTAACACAGTAACCGATATATATTTATATGATACATATTTATTTAAAATACTTCTGTCGCGAACACCAATTTATTTATTTTTCATTGCTACTTCGAAGCAGAGTAAAAAGAAATAATTCTCGATTACACCTTTCAGTCAAATACCTTTATTTCAAAATTTCTCTTTTTTTCTACTTCTTCTTTTATTTTCGAAAAATCTGTACTTGTCGAAAACAAGTGTAACGAGAAAAGAACATATTTTTTAATTTTGTACATAATTTTTATGAAAATATATCTTTTTTGAACGCATAAAATAAATATAATACATAAAGTTATAGTTATCTGCATAGTATAATGCGTGCCATTGTAATTTACTAGTGCATATCTTTCAAAAAGTATAGACCATTTTTGTAAGGGATTGTACGACGCTAAAAAGAACTATGAATATAAACTGTTGTCGGATAGGTGTATCAAGATTAGACGAAAGTCATCGTTTTTCGGTGACACCACTAATTTGAAGTATCATCTATTAGTACAGAATAGTTAGACTCTGGACCTTTACGCAAAATAAAAATTATCGTCAACTCCGACAGACAGATGCCTAATCCATAACGCTGTCGTCGACATAATAATGTTCTCTATCCGTGATCTTGAAAGACCTCTAACTATAATCACTGAATTCCTAATGTTCGTACCAACTTATACTCGATAATTCTATGCAGAAACACCAAAGTAGATCAAATTCATCGATCAAAAGTAAATAACAACATAATAAATAATCGTAACAGTTTGTAAAAATATGTCAGAAATGGAAAACGGTACAAAAGCGAATTTAATTTAAATGTGACATTCTTCGGAAATAGATTGCAGGAATAAACAACGTCCGACACCAAATATCGCATTAAAAGTTTTACGCTGGCGTGTTTAAAATTTTTTTATCAATGTACAACAATTCGCAGTCGACGAATAATATTATATCGAGCAGCAGAGAGGAAGATTATAGGTTTTCTTGATCGGTCACTTTTGCGCAAGGACTTTGCGAATCCACGTCTCACACTATATTATCAAAGTCAAGTATAATACTCCAAACATAACGTTCCATACGAATAATTTCTTTACTCTTTCTCCATGCAACGAATCAATTAATTGAGATAACACCGACTTCTGCAGAAAACAATTTTCCAATTTTTCCCTGTCCGTGCACGCGACTCGGAGAGCCACCACTAGAAAATTGCTGTCCCGTTACTCGAAATATTGTTTAAATTATGAAATATATTGGGATCTAACCAATTATGAAACATTCAAGTATTGCACGAGGTATTATATCAATTTCATATTCGTACAAAGAAAAAGATTAATATACGGTATAATGGAATTATTCTAGGTCGGAAGAAATGTTTTATTTCCGAGTGAAAATAGCTCCTGGTGCAAAGGGTTAATCATTTTTGAATAGTTCGTAAAATTATTCACGGTCAGAGGATTAATGTCCGCTCGAGCGGGACGCGTTAGGTAAAGCGAATCTCGGGGATTGTGACACGACGCGTTCGCATAAGCGAGACAGTGACACGATAGTTCACTGGTGCCGCTCAGGTATTCACCCTGGTTTCAAAAAAGAAACTTCGATCGGCTGACGTGAATTTAGAACCACTACCGACAGAGACCATCGATGCTTCAAATGTTAGTGTGGACTAGATCGGAAGAGGTACATGTACTGGGCAGCGCATATTCTTGGATCAGCTCTCTCGGCCCAGTCACAGTCCTGATCGCATTCTCCTGTTAATTCCGCCGAATCGATTAAGACCGCGCAACAAACATGACTTTTTTTATCGAGTCGTTCAACCGATATACCGTGAAATCTTTTAAAGTTTCCACGAGACATCGTTTCAATTAAATATAATCAAACCACTGGGATACCGAAACGAAGCGCAAAATAGTTTTGACAGAGTCTCGTGGAATTGAGAAACGTTATATACAAATAATTTTTACACAAATACTTGTACCAATTGTAGCGATCGAGTTAGATCAAGAATTTTAAAAACTTTGTAATTCGACTTACGTATGCACACGATCTACAGGTCGTCTCAGCTCGTTAGCTGAGGCCACCTAAACGTCTTCTTTATTTTTAATGACACGAAAAATATTTATGGTACAGAAGAAAAATTTTTTATCCGGGAGTTTTTTCATAGTTTTCTCAAGGTCATCGTTATTTTTTATCGGGAAAACTTGTCTTGTGGCGGCTGATAAAATACATTTGAATATGCTTCGGGCATGACCTTCGGATGACCTTGAGTGCCAAACATGCGATGCAAAGAATGTGAGTTTCGAACGCTCGAGGAAACAATATGGACACAAAGCTTTTCCGTGAAACATATCAAATAGCACATACGAGTAGACTGGATCTTTATACAAAATAAAAATGTTTTGTTTTAACCGCAACAAACAGGAGCCACTTAGAAGAGTGTCTATCTTCGATACTCTTAAATTCTTTTAAACTTTCTCCTGTTTCTCACCACAGCTACTCGTATGTTTGCGATAATTACAGGGTGTCTCAAAATTCCTTCGACATCCAGAAATAATGGAAAGTTTCTGAGATCATTCGAAGCGACATTTCCCTTTGCTAAAATGGCGCCCGTGGCTTTGCGAAGGAGTTATCAACGAAAAACACGGACCAATCGGAGCGCGGCTACAGCGGATTGATACTGGCTCGGCCAAAGGCGACGCCACGATAATTGCAAACGGAACCTGTCGCCGATTCGGACTCCGTCCGCTGTAGCCGCGCTCCGATTGGTCCGTGTTTTTCGTTAATAACTCCTTAACAAAGCCGCGGTCGCCATTTTTGCAAAGGAAAATGTCCCAATTAGAAACGTCCCATTTCCGTATGTTGAAGGAATTTTGGGACAATCTGTGTATAAAATCCGTAGTCTACGTACAAGCCTCCGAGTAATTTATATTCCGCAGAACGTTATTCGAGTAATAAATCCGGAGCAATAAGTTTACGAGATTGGAGTTGATCTTGAAAGTCAGGCAATAAACTTCAGCGACCGACAAAGTGTCTCGATTTCGTTTTCACAAGACCCGCGTCAAGCTCGTCGGTTATCAGTGAAAGTTCCAGGCAATTCTTGTCCGATCCATTGCACAGTGTGCGGGCGTCCAAATTCCCTAGTGGCGTTATCTCGAGCAGCGACCCAATGACGCACACCGGTTGCAAGGAATGTCGGAATTCCACGATTCGATTCGTCTCGAATATGCAATCGGGATGTTCGAGCATCGAACGTCCGAAGCAGAGTCTCGAAATAAGGTCAACGTCATCGATGAAGTCGACGGGCCGGGGCCCGAGTACATACTACGATTCGGTAGCGTTGACGTCGATTACGAAAGCGTTACCAAATTCTCGAGCTCGTCGGGTGAAAACAAATTCTGTGCTTCGACGGTGAATCGAGATGAAATTCTAAGTTGGACTGCGGATTTTTATGCATTTACGAAGAAATTAACAGAGCGAAATATAAAACAGTGAAAAATATAAAAAAATCCAAGAATATCGTTATCTTGTTTCGGACGTGAAAAGACTATAAAGGGTAGAAACGAAGTTTTATTTAACTGCTGCTTCCCGCAATCGATGCAGAATATTTTCATTTCGCATAAAGATCCGCAGTCTAGTTATCGGAGAGCACGTAGGCATACACCGTAAAATAGATTGTAGGGCAAAGGGTTGAGTATTTCTTCATCGCGAAATTTGCGAATATATTTTTCGACGCATAATTCGATTTCACCAACAGCGTTACCAGGTTAAATTTAAATTCATTGGCGAGTCTGTAAGACGACAATCGAATTTCTACAGCGAGGTTATACGAGGAAAATGTTTATGCCGACTTTCCCAGTTCATTTAAACAAATGTTGCTCGAAACGAAAGCACGGTAAACCCGGCGATGAAAGAGTACAGGGAACAGCTGGCGAGGTGTTGATTCGGAAAACAAACGAGCTAAACCCCCTGTGCAGGTTCGAAAAATTAGAATTCAAGAATACCTCGTCTTTACGACAAACCCTCGATTCACGGTGATGGTCGAAGGAGACATCGAAGCCTCGAAGAAGACAATGTAGCGTATCCACGCAACGCATACAGAACGTATATGAATTTATAACGACGGAGTTGAATGACAATTGGTCCGAAGGAGTCCCCGTCGATCCTTTGTTCGGATCGAACCGAGAGAGAGAGAGAGAGAGAGAGAGAGAGAGAGAGAGAGAGAGAGAGACTCGCGCAAATAAGCCGCATTGTACAAAATCGTCTCCGTCCGCGAACCGTCGAGAACCGCAGAAAATTTCAATTTTTTGACCGATCGAATCATCGTTTGCGAAAAAAAACACCGGGTAACATCAAGATGCTCTATCTACGGGAAAATAACAGAAAAACGGTACAAGCGACGTCAATCTTGAACATCGATCAAACCTGAATCTCGGCATGCGGATGTGCGAGTCCAACAAAACGAAGAGGGTCAATCGTCCCAGTAGCAGTGGCGAGAGTGCACGCTCGCGCACGATCGTGATCGTGAACGAGCGAGCGAGCTGGCGCTCGCGGGGATCGTATCCGAGTGCCGATTTACACCGCCAATTAACAATAGAAATAAAATCTCTGGTGTACTCACTGTAATCCGACGTGTGGTCGTTGGATCCGTTTACCGTGCCGTCCGGCAGGATTTGTAGATGCCGATTCTTGATGTACATCTGTATTTTTCTGGAGGCGCCGGTGATATGCGACAAATTGGCCGATCGTTCAGCTCTAACGCCGGAGTCGCCCATTAAATCAACCGGCGCGGCACTCACTGCACTAATAACCGTGCCAATCGCCAAGACACTCAATCCGGTGCTGCTCGTTTTCGCACTACCGTTGAACACACTCGATTTACGGAGCCCGCACTGACCGAACGTGACGAGGAACAGGAGAAAGGCCAACTGAAAGTACGAGGACCGGATGCTGTTCGCGCACTCGCGTCTCTTCTTCTTCCTCCTCGTTCTGGCACGGGAACACCTCGCGAGCTCGCTGTCCCGAGAAAACTCGGCCCGGTGATCGGCGATGTGCTCGACCTTGGGGACGCGCGACTCGCGTCTCCAGGAATTCCTCCCGACCGCTTCTTCTTCTTCTTCTTCTTCTTCTTCTTCTTGTTCCTCCCGCGTCTTCTTCTCGTCGGGAGCCAAGGACGGAAGCGTGCCCGTCGAAACGAGCTTTCCATAGGTCTGGTCCGTCCAAGCGCGAGGCTCGTTCGACTGACTAGAGAACAACGATTCCCCTATTCGGACAAAATCCGCGGCACGGACCTGCGGCCAATTCTCGGCCGAGAAGTCGCGTTTCGAGGAGCAGCCTCGTTCTCCGTGCCGCGAGTCACCGACATCGTTACCGCCTGTCCTGGACGGCTCCCGTCGAAATCTTCGGATCGTTCGCTTGTTCTTTATCGAGGATACGCTTCCGCGTCCCTCGAGCTCGTCCACGGAGGCGGCTGTGGTATCGCGTAGCCGGGACTCCAGCTGTTCCGGGTAGTAGACATTCCGCTTGAGATCTTTGGGATCGCAAGCTTCCGGCGCGTCGGTCTCCGTGGGAGGATCGAGCCTGGTGCGCGGCTCGTTCTCTCGGGATCCTCTTTTCCCGGAGCGCGCGGCGGACGTACCTCCGATCCGTCGAGGGACGAAGCCGGAGTAACGCCGACAGTTCACGGCTCCATCGTCGGTCGAATTAATCGGCGGTAGTCGGCGCGCGATGGACGTTCGAATAGGTCTATTTTCGTGGCGCAGAGACGACTCGGTGGAAGCTAACGTTACGATTGGTATCGGGCAGACGGCACGGTAATCACAGTGCAGCACCCTTGGCCCGGCCGTGTCGATCTCAGCGGGCATGACGGTCTCATCCACACTCCTTTCCGAGCCCTCCTTCCTATCTACGCGCCACTCTCTTCCGCTTGTTATCTCAATATCTCGTTCACTTTCGTCCGTTGTTCCTTTTGCTCGGTGCGCGACCGACTCGTTCCACTTCCTTCTTTTCCTCTTCTTCTTCTTCTTGGTCGTCGTTTTCGTCGTTTCCGTGGCCTCTCGTAGACCTCGACGATTCCGAAACTTGTCGTTCGCACCGTTCAATCGAAATCACGGCACGCGATTCGATTGGTCGTGCAGGATGTCGCTGGTGCGGAGAATATATTCTACGATGGGGGTCCACCTCATCCTCGGTTACTTTCGTTCGACGGGAAGACGCTCTTGGAGGTTTCTCAGCAAGCGCTGAGGATGCAGCAGCCGGTCCGCTGTTACCGTCCATGCACAGCGTTTTCGGTAGCCTCGCATTATTGCTGACCGTCCCGGCAGCCTCTCCGATCGCGACTAACCCGATCGTCTGATGTGTCGACGACGGCGGCGGCGACGACGACGACGACGACGGCGACGGCGACGACGACGACGACGGCGACGACGACGACGACGACGGCGACGACGACGACGACGGCGACGACGACGACGTCGACAATGCCGATGCTGTCGATGGAGACGGACGACGACCGCCTCCTCCGTTCGACTCGCGCAGCGGCGACGTCTGGTCAACGCGAATTGGATCGCGCCAGTCAGAACGGCTTGTTCGCGAAAATAGGAAACCACGGAATTGGTTTACGAGGTAGCATCGAGGCGACGTGCGATGGATCCTGAATGTAAACGAACGACCGGATCGTCGCCGACTTCCTGTACCAGATATCTCGCCGAGGGTACTCGTTGCACCGCGAATGATCCTGGATGAGGATTGGCCGCGAGGAGGATGATCGGACACGATGTTGCGACGGCTATTCGAAAACCTCGACGACGATGGAATTAGCGACAAAGGAGGCGAGAGAATCGTTGCTCGCTCCCGTCGTTTAATCGGTTTTGTTCAAGCACGCAGGTTGATGCTACCGATTACCTTCGTCGACCTCGCTCTGTCCCTCTCTCTCAGTCCCTCTATCAATCGCAAGAACTTCTACCGACACGTTACTCGTACCGCCTTAACGGGTTTCGCTCTCTCTTTCTTTTTCCCCTCTCTTCCCAGCATCGCAACCACCTCCTCCTCCCTCCTCCCTCCTCCTCCTCCACCTCCTCCTCCTCCTCCTCCTCCTTCTATCCTCTTGTCTTTGTCTATATCGCTGTTCTTCTTCCACTGACCGCCCTCCCCTCCCCCCTTGCCAGCCGCGTGCCGTGGGAGCCGTGTATCCTTCCGGAGTCGCGGAGGGTCGTAATCACGCGCGATGTTCTTTCGCGAAAATATTCGCGGGTATATCACTGCCACCACTTCTCACCACTGCGCGCGTACCACGTACACGACATTCGCGACGAACGCGCGCGTTGCGCTGCGCTGGCTTTCCGGCCAGTCGCCAGCGCAACACCTCGGAACACCGAGAAACACAAGTGACCTCCAATTTACTCCCGTGAAACACGTTCGTCACCGCGATGGGAAACACCTGGCTGGACGATGCCTCTCGTGGTACGATGCTCTCTCCGTTCGCCGCTGACAACCAACCACCGCGAGAGTAACAGTGTGAGAGAGATAGAGAGCGAGAGATCGAGAGAGCGAGATAGCAAGAGAGAGAGAGAGAGAGAGAGAGAGAGAGAGAGAGAGAGAGAGAGAGAGAGGAAGAGAGCTAAACGAAGAGGGGACGAGGAGACGACGAAGAAGACTATGCGTGACTCCGAACAGCTCTCCGTGTGACACTCCGATCGGTTCGAAGCGGTATCGACCGGGTGAACCGGGCCCGGTGGATCGACGTGGATCTTGCACCCTTCGATCGATCCTCTTGATTTTCCGGATGCCACGCGACCGCGAGCGATACGGGCAACAACGATGCTTTTTACTTCTCGAGCGAGAAAAAAAGGGAGAGGAAACGATGGGGTCCGACAACAGCAACAACAACAACAGCAGCGGCAACGATAATAATAACGGAACAACACTTCGATAAAAAATTTAGCAAAACCGATCACCGGTTACGATCTTGACTCGAACTTGTTTCTATACGATTCCTCGAAACGAGCGATCCAGTGTCGCGATCGTGATGTCTGTTGGTGTTATTACGAGGTCGGGGGTAGTCCGGCAACTCTGGGGTTATCTGGTAGGTCGGATGGTGCCGGTGCGGCGTCCGAGAAACTACTGAACGAGTGCCGCGGTTCTCTTCTCCGGCTCGGTTCGGGCACGCTCTTCGGTTCGCTCTCGTAGAGAGATCGAACAGCAGACCGACACACCAGCACACGGCCCGGCAGCAGCCGAGAGTGAAACCAATACCAGCGCGCGGGGTTCGACTCGACTCGCTACTCACACGGGCCCGCAGCATCCATCCCATCCCGTCTCGTAGTTGTAGTAGTAGCCGTCGTCCCGTTTCGTCCCGTTCCGCTTCGTACCGTGTCGTCCCGGTTCCGTCCCATCCCAGAGCGACGCAGCACGCGACAGATCTGGATGCTCGCTCGCTCTCGTCCACTACCGCGCCACCACGACCACCACGCGCCTCTTCTTTTCCCTCTCTTCTTTCGCGCTACTCTCCCCACCCTCTTTTCTACCTTCTCTCGTCTCTCTTTCTCCTTCCGGCTTCTCCTCCCGTCTTCTTTATCGCGCGCTCTTTCTTCGTCTTTCTCTCCGTCTCGCTGCCTCTTCTTCTCTACCCTATTTCTTCTTCTCCTTCCCTCCAACTATACTACTTCTCGCTACCTCGGTGTACCTTTCTATCTGTGTCTCCCTTTCTCTATCCCTCCACCGGTTCGCTTCCTTTCTCTCCCGCTCTCTCTCTCTCTCTCTCTCTTTCTCTCTGTTTTCTCGTTACACCTCCTGTATGCCTCACCTTTCTTCTTCTTCTTCTTCTTCTTCTTCTTCTTCTTCTTCTCTTTCGTCGTCGTCGTCGTCGTCTTCTTCTTCTTCTTCTTCTTCTTCTACTCTTCGTTTCCCTCTTTCAGTCGTGCCACTACTCTGCTCCTCGGTGGCTCGTCAACGTGCTCCGTTCTCCTTGCGCTACTCGTTCGCTCGATCTTTTCGCCCCTTATTAACACCGATCCGGTGTTCTCTTTCTCTCTTCTCTCTCGCCCCTACTCCGGCGTGTACCAGTTCCCCAACCCCTCCTGTTTTTCGTCTATTTCCTCGAGGCGCGCTATTATTTTTCCCCGCTCTTTCCCTCGCGACCGCTAGGAAACCGCTGATGCCAGGATGATAAAGGGAGTCGGCGATCTAGAGAAAGAGGAAGCCAGGCTAACAAGGCCACGAAGGACGCACGCGAACACCTGCAAACCTGCGAAGAGATATCGTTCGGAAATCGCGACTTGCACACGCGCCCGTGTCACGACTTTTTTTTATTTTGTCTTCGGCGACGCCTCTTCGCTCTTCATCTTCTCCGTTCTGCCTTTTGATATCTACCCACCTGCTTTATCTCTTATCGTCGTCCCGGTTCCCTCCCGAGTTTATTTACTTCGCAACCTATGCCGTATCCAGTCTTCTCATCTCTTCGCGCGAATTTTTCCGTTTCTTCTTTTCCGTTGTTCTATTTCTCGCTGTTAACGACTTTCTTCTTCCTTCTCCTCCTTCTCCTCCTCCTCCTCCTTCTCCTGCTGTTGCACCTTGTTGCCTGTACTTCTTCCGCTACCCTCGTCTGGTCGTCTCTCGCTAACGGGACGGGCTCGTGTCGTCCGTTTACGCCAACCTCCAACGCAAATCTAGGAGACCGCGATCGGTCGCCGCGTCGCGCGTGAGTTCTCGTTTTCTTCGGCTCCGCCGTTTCCTTTTCATTCTTCCTCAGACACGAGCGAAAGCTCTATTCGGGTCAGCCGAGGGTACCTGTAAACAAATCAACAAGGTCGTACCTTAAATCTCTGTTTCGGAATGTTTCCGCTGTCGGGCTCTTCCGCGCTATTCGCCGCCGCGCCGCGCCGATAGAATCGTGGACCCTGAAGAGCAGAGCAAGAATGCCCTAGCTATATTCGACACTTTACCGCTTCGGGGCTGCGTTACGGACATTTCGAAACTTTTGTCAATGGAAAATTAATTCGGCCGTTCACTTGCCAAATCGATTAACTCCATAAAACAGAAAGTGTAAAACAGAAGGTATTCGAGAAAAACAATTTTATGATCGTTAAATTAATCATTTTAATGTTTAGTCGTCTTGGAGCACGTTTTTTTTTTTATTATTATTTGCAACAACGAAAAGTTGAAAATAAGAGCCACTCTAGCGGGCATTCGATGGAGAAAGAAACGATAAAATAATCGATTGTTGTTAATTGTGTGTCGATTGGCTGAGACATTCGAGAAAACGAGATAACGACGCTACTAAATAGGAAGAAAAATATTTATATGGTCAAATAAAGATGGCCTACAGGATGAGCGCAACGACAACGAAAAATAGATGATACATATCCGGAATCTACTCGCTCCTTTTTAATCGCTTATAATTTTATTCGATCTTATTGGGTGTAGCAAATAACTGTGTTTATCGCATGAAATGATAAATGATTGGCCATTAACCGAAGAGCACGAGGAAGCAGCAATGGCAGATGGAGAAACGTGAACACTTTCCGCGTCTTTAATCTGTTATCGATACGTATGTTGTTTTCTTATCTAAAATATTCGAGTGAAATCGATTCGGTTTGGCAAGTTTTGTCGTTCTTATTTTAAATATTATTGGACAGCGGATCTTTACGTAAAATAAAAATGTTCTATCTGTATTGCGACAAACTGGAATGAAATAGATATTTATTTTCTTTCTTAATACGTTTAATAGGCAGAATATTTATATTATATAATTATATCTTATAATTATACTGGGCGCTACTTTCTTTTGCACGGTAGCGTATGTATATACGATGATACGATACATAGTAATTATACGCATACGGTTAACGTTGTCAGAACTTATTTGTTAAAGCGATCTTTAATATTTTTTTTTTAACCGTCGAGGACTGTCTTTTCTAGATCTTTCGTTCACTGGTTCGGATAATCGAGGTTCTACCGTACAGATTGCTAGATTTCGTAAAAATACTTGGCCAATTAAATTCTCGAAGTACGAACGAATGAAATTCAAAATCTCGTTGAATCGTTGTAGTGTTAATTCGAATGGTATGATTTTAAAGCTTCTTCAATTATATGATTTGAAAATTTCCACGGTAACGAGTAGATAGTGATTTTAAAGGTTTCATAGAAACTTCTAAATGTGGTATTCCACTTGTACGAAGCGTTCGAAGCTTCGCCGACCGACAATTATGGGTATTCCCTCGGTATCGCGACAACAATAACGCAAGAATGTGGATCTCGGTGGCGCCTCCTAATCGTCGAGCCCGAATCGAGGCTCCTTCTCGGTCTATCAGTATGCACCGCTCCATTTCGTCATTTTTTCAGGCCGTCGCTAGCCAAGCTCGTATTCTTTCGTATTTACGAGACGTTCGGTTAAGTGCGCTTTAAGTGACTCGCTCGGTTGAAGTCGGTTTAAAAGTGAGTCAGTGGTCGATCGTGGCGATCGGTAAACGAACAAAAGGCCGCGCCGCACAATGGTCAATTTGCCAGGAAACGCGATCAAAATCGGACAAAACGCTTTCTAATTACTGGCTATCAAGGGGTTACATACACCTTGTAACGGTTGTAAAATAAACGAATCTCAATAATCTTATGTTTCTTTAAACCAGACATGTCGAACCCTTTCGCCACCAAGAGCCTCGTTACGTATTAAAAAATTAATTCGAGGGCCGCGATAGAAAAAAGCAGACTCGAAGTAAAAAGGAAAGACATTTTTTTTTTATCAACATCGCTGTTACACATACAAAACAACATAGAAAATAACATAGAAAAACAATAGAAACGTTTCAAGAAATTACAAATATCGTTGTATTATTTTCAACTCTCGGAAATTATTTAAAATGAACAGGTTCTTTCCTTCAAACTTTAGTTCTTTGGTGATCGCGATAGAAGAACAATGGTCTTACTTTTACCTTTTACGAAGAATGTTTTTTCAAATCTTGAGATTATAAAAATATGAAAATGACTGATAATTTTGTTTGCCTCGACAACGCAAAATATTTATTTTTACGTACCTTAATCTCATTGGGAGAAAATATCGCGGTAAAACGTACACCCGCGGTAATAGGTATACTTAGCCGATGAATTTTGTCGAAATTTTTGAGCGAATTGACCAGGACACTTGGCCGTGCTCGCTCGCGAGTGAAAATGTATCCACCTTTTCTTTCAGTTTCAGATTCGAGAAATCCTGCAACCGAGTCGTGCGCTATCGCCTATCTGCGACCGCCGAAGTACGAGATGTTCGACAACGGTAGAAATTTGACGCTTCCAGTAAACGTCGAAGAGCTAGTCTTCGCCGCGGCGGTATCCTCCATGAAGGGTATCTTTCCTTTATCTCCGTACACGGCCGAGAAGCCGCTTGTACACTGTCCTACCAGATGAGATAGTTTTCCACGAAAAAGACGCTATTAACGCTGTCAAAACGCATGCCCGATGCGTGATCCCTTTTCTTTCCTTTTTCTTTACGATCCGAGCCCGACTCAGACCTTAGGTACTCACGGACGTTTTGTGCGATCCTCCGTGACGTTACTTATTGTTCGGGGAAGAACGAACAGTAGTTATTCGTGCGAGCGACTGGCCACTTTACAGAATTCAGAAATCTAGATTACACCAGACTAGGGCTGCCACTTATCCGAAGCTTCAAAGTTTTCGAAGGAACGAAGGGACCTTCGAAGTTTCGAAGTCTTCGAATTCTTCGAAATTTCGCAATCTTATACCGTGTCACGATTTTTGATAAATAAAAAAATTAACTGTCGGTCACCGGTGACTGACATTGAAGTTTCCGTTTGAACTTTTCGTAATTAAATTATATTTAAAAAATTAAATTATAATTATTAAATTATATTTGCGCGAAGAAACAAGCGCAAATCCGAATGTAGATAGGTAAACTCTCCACCTATCACATATCTACCGTGGCCGTCATAATAATTTACTACGGAGGTTCGAAATTAAAAACTTTGATTCTCATCGCCTTCGAATCACCAGAAAGCTAACCTTCGAAATTTCGAAGTTTCGAAGCTTCGACATTCGAAGTCCTACACCAGACTAGACTGCAGTAGATTATTCGAACCACTGAAGAGACGAATCGGTAACCAACGCACTCTCGCAGGGCTGGAAAGACTTCTGAAACTTTTTAACAAGTAGACTGCGGACGTTTATGCAAATTCATATTTTTATAGAAAATTGGTAGACGAATGGGACCTGGATAAAAATTAATGTCGCGGTTAAGTAATTTTAAAAAATTATTTTTTATTTCGCATACTGCATATTCTTTGCAGATTGTGCAAATTTGTAGTGTTTCACTCGTATAATAATACGCGGGGTTGGGCAATATTTAAATAACAAGTTATTTGTTATTTGATATTCAAATAAAAAGCAAAAATAATCATTTATTATTTGAGCAAGTCTAAATGAATGATTTAAAATAATAAAAATAATTGTTATTTACAAATACAATTTGAATACAATTTCAAATATTATTTCTATCGACGAATAACCTACCGCGAGCCATTTTTGATTTTTGATTTGACAATTATTGAAATTGTAAAGGTGTTTTGACGAGAATTTATTGAATACATTTTTTGACTCCAATAAATATTATAGTAAAAATCGCACAAAATATAAATGAAAATCTTGTTGTTTCTATAATACTGTACGCATCGGTCACGTTTGATTTTGATGGTCGGCAGGTTTAGCGTTAACGTCTTTCTGTTTTGGAAATCGTGTTTCAGAGGGCATACGCTGCATTCGTTCTTACGTTTCGCATTCGGTACGTTAACGCATCAAACGTTCCGGTTCTGTCGTACAAATTGCAAAACATTATTATTCATTAACCTGGTTAAAGCCGGAGTACGAGTTGCAGTTCGGTAACTATTAATTTCTTGGATGTAACCTCGATCAATCCTCATCTGGTGCTCATTTATAGTGGATCACACACATGGCAATTTCAGTCAAATTAACGTCGCGACCAGCAGAAACGATCGGATTAAGCAGGCTTGACGCAAATGTTTAAAACGAGCCGCTTGAAGCGAGTCGCCGGTAAGACTGGCCCAGTAATGATACTTCATCAATTCGACGCTGACGTATCAATTATTCACGTGAACATCCGTCGGTAGGGACGTCGCTGTATCGCACGAAAACGTGGCCTCAAGTTGCGTGCGAAATTATAAACCGCCGATACTTCCAGCTGCGGACCGTTCATGTTGGGGCCCAGGGCTAACGCTGTTTGGGAGCCTAACCGATTCACTCAAAGTAACTCGAGTACCAAAAATTTCTGTATAATCTACGAATGCACGAAATCCGCAGTCTAATGATCGCATTACCTGATTGTTGTGCGATTTGGTTGGAAATGGTAAATGTTTAGTAATTGGTTAGATCCCAACATATTTAACAATGTCAATAATATTTTGAATAATAGTACAGCAATTTTTAATGGTGACACACTCTCTCTCTCTCTCTCTCTCTCTCTCTCTCTCTCTCTCTCTCTCTCTCTGAGTCACACTCGAGTGCTAAGGGTTAATAATGTAAATAATATTTTGAATACTGGTACAGCAATTTTTAGTAGTCACTCTCTCTTTCTCTCAGCACCACTCGAGCGTTAAGGGTTAATTTAAATTATTTTTATTTTTTGACCGTGGAGAGACCCATTGAACTTGTTTTTTTGTTTATGAGCTTGTAAGAGCTTGTAAGTGTTCTTTGATACCGTTTGACTTTTGTCTGAAATATTCGACTGGGTCGATTTAAATGGGATACCTTGTACGTATAAATTAATAAATGTATCATCCTACTATTTTTACTTTTATACTATTTTTACAATCGCTTGTTACGTAAAGAGTGAAATGTAGTATTATAATATTTTGAAACGCGAACTACGTGGCGACAACGAAAGTAACAACGTGAAAGTAGGCACACACTAATTTCACGAAACTTATGCATTCTCATTTGTTATATAATTTATAACGTGTTCGACGAGTGTGAAATCGATTCGGGCTAGAAGTAAATTGACCAGAAAATTTCAGTTTTAGTTTTCGAATGATAATGGAAACAGCACGATTAGAAGTTAAATACTATTAGGAGAGATTAAAGGCCAGCAATCTATAATACTTCGAAGTAAGTTAGTACACCGGGCCTATAAATATATACACGATGCAATATTCAGCAAGTGGGCGTAAATATATGTTCGTCTAGCTTGCTAGATAAGCAGACTAGGTTGTCTAGACCCGTCTTAATGGCACCATTTAATCAACGAATACTATGGAATCGACGCGACGGCGAAAATAAAATTGTTGTGGTTCTACACCATCGAGGAATTGCAATTCACGTATCTACTGCCTTAAGACTGCGAATTAAACGTTCATTCATAAATTAAGGCTGAAACGTTTCCACCTACGCTACGCCTAGCCGTTCGAATCTCGCTCGAGTGGAATTTGTTGTTAGAATATCGAAGCGCATATTAATGATAACAAAAACGAATAACCGATTAAAAAAATACGCGATACCAGAATATTTTTTTACTATCTTACGAAAAGAATATGAGGCCGAACATGTTTTTGAAAATATTATGTAGCGGTCAGTCTTTCTGTCGTCGTGTAAGTTTCAATCTCGATTTTTAAGCGTATCGGACTACGGATGTTTACGCATTTTTAAAAAATAGAAGAATTAAAAAATATTCTTACAGTATTTCTGAATTTGCGAACGAAACGATCAACATTTGAATATCGACATTTTGTATGTCGCGCGTCGTTTTATTTGACAAAATTATGAAAGGAAACTCGCGATCGTTAAAGGATGTTCTTTTCTGCGTGTGTCTCCGTTTGTTTTGCTCGAGTGTAATATTTAATTCTAATTCCATACCTACCGCCAATTAAATAAAACTCGTTCGCGCGACGTCGAGATGATTAACGCGAATAAAATGGGAGGACAGCGAGCGTAGGGTGGCAAAAGAAATAGACGAGGGGCAATAAAATAATAAGGAGATCGAGAGGAGGAGAGTGATCGAGGGCAATCGGCGGCTGATCCTCGATCACCGGTGATCTCTGCGGTGATCGGTCAAGCGCGTCGATCTTATCTTTAACACTGACTTAAATATATCGAACCGGACGGCGTTCCAGAACTTTTTTGCGCGCAACTACTTTCATTCACGCTGACCGGACCTCCCCTTCATCAGAAGCTTCATTTTATGTCAAACGACGACGGAGCAATTACGTTCACTGTTCCTTTTTAACGTGCGCCACGGCTGACATAAAGTCGATCATTGAAAGCTTCAATCTAAAAGCTTAATTCCGCGGTTCTTGCCGGTCGATCCGACCTTTTTTCGATATGCTTTCAGTTGCTAGTATGTAGACGGTAACACACGGCAACATGTAATTCGCGAGCCACGTTATCAATTTTATGGTTCCGGCATTTCGTTCTTGTGCGACGATAATAATTGATATGTCTACGTTGCACACAAAATTGCAATAAGAAAGCACTAAACGAGTAAATGACACAGAAGTGAAAGTCAATGAAAAAACTTATCGGCCCAAGTTATTTATAGAAGGGATGAGACCTACAATCGATGACAGAAACGCCGAAGGGGTTACGTTCCATGCATTGATCGTACATGGTAAGATTATTTAAAAAAATGAATTATTCATTTGAAAAAGTGAAAATAATAATTACATTTAATATACTGGATGTTAATTATCGGTATTTATTTATATTTTTAAGTTTTGTCGTCTAAAACTTTGCTGCGACTCGAATCTCGGACCGTGTTGATAGACACACATCGTAACATTTCCATACGGTAGCAATAATATAAATTGTAGCTGACCGCGTATACATTCCAAAATGTATTTTTACCTCCTGTCGTACAGAGAATGCTTACATACCCCGCACCCTAGATAAGACGCAAACATACCAATCAATATAGAGATGGAATATTTTTAAGAAGGTTGCGCATTCCAGGGAAGCAATTAGTAAATTAAAATGCTCGACTAATGCCAAAATAAATGTAAAATATCCTGGAAACACAGCATTAAGAATTCTATTACGAAATCGAGTGTACCCGATAGCTGTTTCTTAATATATTTCATAATTCACTTTTATAGCGTTTAATGTCGCACTTGTTAGTCAACTATAAACGTAACTTAATTATGCGATGAGTTAAATAAGTATTATTTCGATTAGGTCTCTGCTCGACGATTTCATATTGAAACATTAACGAGAACTGTTGCCATTAATATCGAACTATAATGTATTACGTGTTATGCGTGTATATTTAAAGAGAGCAGTTATACTTGTACGAAAAAATTAATGCCGTGTGCGTAGGAAAAGTATAAAAATAAATTCGCCCAACGTGGGGCTCGAACCCACGACCCTGAGATTAAGAGTCTCATGCTCTACCGACTGAGCTAGCCGGGCCTGTCGTATCCATTTTTAAAATCAGCTTTATCGGTAACAACTATCGAGACCCGTGTACATATCAGAAATTATAAATTGCAGTCCTCGCGAGGCCCAATTTATACACAGCCGCTTAGAAAAACCAGCGTTTCTCCCTGCGGAGTAATAATATTAAATTACTGCAAGGAATTGCAGACGCCAAATGTAAATTCGTGACAGTGGATGCAGGGGAGTACGGGAGGCGAAGTAATTCTTTGATCAAGAATTCACAATAAGAAGAAATACAACGAAGAATTCGTGATAAACACCTCATCGATCGATACAATATACGTACAATGACAAGTTCGGTACATATTCGCAATTATTGGGTTGGAACGAAAGTTCTAAAATTCAGATATTTTTTTTTGTTTATTTATAAAGGTCGCATTAACATCGAGGTCATTAGCGACCACTTTGGTATACAATTATACCAACAATGTTTTGTTATCGCAATAACACATGAGTGTAAATATAATTAGATTTTGTAGTACAGGTCTATATTTTTGAGAAAGGTGAGCACATTTGTAATGGTCTTTTGGTCGATGAAGAATTCACTCAAATTAGTTGGAATGTTTTGGGCTTGTCGTTGTGTCTGTAGGGCTGGGCACTCGAGAAGGATATGTTCAATCGATAGAGGTACGTTACATGGGTGGCAGAGAGTTGGGGGGTTTTTCGATATTTTATGTAAGTGTGTAATGTTAGAGTGGCCAATTCTAAGTCGCGTAGCGACTACTTGGTCTTTTCTGTGAGTAATGTTAGGGGAGTTATTGTCGTAGATATCTTTTCTTATTTTAAATAGTTTGGCAGGGGTTGATCTAGTCCATTTTTCATTCCAACTATTTTGAATTCTTAGCTCGAGTTCTCTTATTAGATCATTGGGGGAGATCGGAAAATTTTGAGCTGGGGCTTTTGTGGCTTCTTTAGCGGCTGTGTCGGCCTTTGCCGGCAATTCCTATATGGGAGGGGATCCAAACAAATACAATATCTTTATTTTTTTTGTAAAAGGTCGAGATTAAATTGAATATATTTTGGATTATTGGTTCTCCGTTATCGTAATTTGCCAGACAAGAAATAACACTCGGAGAGTCAGAAAGAATTAGGACTTTGCGGTAAGGAGAGTTAATGGTAAGTTCAAGGGCCGATTTAATAGCAAACGCTTCGCTGTAGAAGATAGAGCATAAGTCGTGTAGTTTATATAGTACGTTTTTGTCAGAAAGGATTACTGCACAACCAGAACCTTCTTTACTTTTGGAGGCGTCGGTGAAAGCGTGCGTGTAATCAGGGTATTTCAGGCAGATTTCATAGAAAAGGACTTAAAAAATTTGGGTATTAGTTTGTTCCTTAGAATGAATGTGCGATGAAAGATCGATTTTAGAAGGAGTCGTTAGCCAGAGGGGATCAGAAATTTGGGATTTTTTTGTTATTGGAGGGGGAATTAGGTTTATGTCATTTAGGTAAGTTTTAAGTCGGAAGGAAAAGGGTTTAGGAAGGGTTAAATTCAGATATTTATTCATAGATTTATTCGGTAACATATTTTCCATTCTGTTCTATTGGTTTTTGCCATTTACGAGATAACGTCTCGTGTTATTGAGTAAACATGCGAATAAATACTTTAATTTCATCTTCGATTCTTAATTTGAAAACGCTACGAACTTTCTCTCCAACCCAATATCACTGTAATTATGGAAAATAGTTTCGTGTATTGACACGCTTCCGTACATCATCGAGGCTCTGCTCGTACCAATTTCGCACGACGTATACCTGTAATTTACAGCGGTTTCAAGTTTGCAAAATTAAATGGTTAAGGAGGATTAAGTGCTCGACAAGGATTTCAAGTGGAAGAGGCATTGGTAAATGTCGTTATGGTTTGTCGGGTACCTGTGTACGATGGGGATGCACAGTTATGTTTGTTTACTCGGCCCGTGTTAAATTACCGGTCTGGCTTAGGGGTGGCCAGTTGCCGCGACCATTTTGCAACGAAACAAATCTTCCGTTTCGAATTTTAGTGCCCGCAATTCTATGGCAATTTCAACTGAAAGCTTTGACGGCTGACGATGGGACCGTGTCCAATGATAGACCTCGAACAAGCCATAAGCCTCTCGACTCGTAATTTACCGGTGGTAGCAACGTGGTAGCATCTTTCTTAGGTCGGTTGTTAATCTTGCGCGGGATAGTTTACAGTTTACGCTAGTTGTAAAACAGGTAGGTAGCAAGTTTCATTGTTACGTCGCGGTGAGGTTTGTTCTATGATCGTTTCAGGGATAAACTAACATTACTATTATTGGATAACTTATCCGTAAGGTCTGAAGTGAAGTATTACGCTTACCGAATACCGTGATAGAGTCTAGGTAGAGGGGACAAAATATGTACTCTGGGAAGATTCTTCGAATAGAATTTGTACAGTTTTCATTACGTTTCTGTATTTATTTAGATTATCGGGTCGTTAAGTATGAAACTTGACAAATAATACACATACGTCAAACACATTTGTCAAGTCTTATCTTACACGATACTTGCCGAATTCGTCTCGGAAAGAGTATCCCCTAAAAGATGGGTCTAAAAAATGGTAGGTTTACTTATAAAAAACTGAAGGCGACCTTGATAACTTTGGAAGAAAAAGGTTGACACGAAATTTGACGCAACCAGCTTAAAGCTCTCCTCGAACCATGTTATTTTAGCTAAAAAAAATTCCGATCGATCCGCCAGCAACGGAGTAATCTAACCTGATCACGCTCCGTGACTCACCCTGTATGTATTACTATCGAGTTAATCGAAAGTCCAAATTATTTTAATACAATAAAGTTCTCAGACCTTTATTGTTTACCGATATATCAGTTAAAACTAAATCTCCTGTCCCATGTTTTTATTTGAAAATTAATTTATCGATAACATTTAACGCAGGTATATTAAAATTGTGTTCTTCGATTAAATGGTTTTGTGCTTCAATGAAATTCTGATGCGGTTTACGTTAGAAGACCGAAACGCGGCAATATATTTTGAATCGTGCAGAAGAATGAGTGGAGGGGGATCATTGTTCTACGCGGTATAACTAGCTTGAAGATTTTCAGGAGGATGATGTTATAATCATCTTAGGGGCGCCGACGTTTGAACAAGGGCGTGACCAGGATACGCCGGCAAAAGAATGAGCTACGAAAGATCGAGTGGTGCAACGGCGTGGCATTAGTTGCATCTAATCATGCCCTTCTTTATTTTTATACGTCATTTTTCTTTCGCTCCACCTTAGTCATCCGTTGGCTCCGAAAATTAAGTCATTCCAATGCTTCTCGTACGATGCGGCAGTGTTCGCTATCCCGTCCTGGTTTATAATAGCAATACATTATGGTTATTTTTGAATGAGAATGCAGAATCGATACCGAAAAATTTCAAACATTGTTACTTCGTGTTGTAGTTTCGCATGAAATTTTTAGCTGTGAAAATTAGTTGAGATAGAAATTAATTTTATATTGTTGTCCATTGCTTTACAACTCTATAAGAAACGAATGAACAATATTTAATCACCGATAATCTGATTTCCCACGTAAAAACCGATCTCTGGGAAATGATTGCGTTTGCACTTAAATGCTCGATCGATAACATAATTTTCGGACTAAATTCGCATCGAATATTCCGCGTTCGTTTGAGCGGGATGTCTCAATCAAGGGAGCTGGAATAGCGGGCTTACGAGGCCGCGCGTATCGTGGCTCGATCAACTGTCAAACCTCGGAGCAGTACGGCGTACGGTGTGCGATAGGTTCTGCGCCATTGGGAACCTTTCGATTTTATAGTTTAATAATAGAGCGGCGTGGCCGAGTGTTTGCTTATCGGGACCCTGATTTTCGGCCACGAAGACACGGCGCTCGGCTCGGTCGTACGGCTCGTACGTGTGTAGGAGAAGACGAGAGGAATCGGGATGAAAAGGTAAGGAAGAAAAAGCGAAAGGAAAGAGAGAAGAGGGAGTCTAGGGTAAAAAGAAAGGTGAAATAAAAAGAAACCAGCAAAAAGGGAAGAGCGGCATGGATCACGTGCAAAGAGGAGTGGGGATGACTTGTGCGGAGCTGCTTAGTCGAGTTATGCCTCCCACCTGCGGCTTCCTCTCCCTCTCCCTCATCCTCGTCCTCGTCCTCATCCAAATCCCCATCCCCATCCCCATCCTCGTCCACCACCACAACCACCAGACACGAATAATCGAAGCATAATTTCGGCCCGTGGGCTGCCCCTCGCGTATTTCGGACGTTCCTTTCTTATAGGCTATGTACGACCCTCTTTATTATACAGGGTGTTGCCTATGCACAAGTAGCAATTTGCAAGACCAATTTTTATGCGTTGAATATTTTTCTTTCGTCTGTTATTCAACGCTTGGTTTACGGACCTCTAGAAATAATAATTAGAAATCTAGAAATAACTATTTCACATTGTTTTACACACCAGGGACCACAAATAACAGTTATTCTAAAAAATTCTAAAATTTTCAATATAGGCCCGCATGAAAAATTGATCATGAACAATTGTAGAAAATCAATTGTTCTTAGTTTTCAAAAAAGTCCAAGTCGTATGGTCCAATATTAAAAAAGTTCTTGTCTTTTTAAGAGTGTCTGAATATCGATGGGATTCGCTGTGCATCGAGACATTGCTGTACAGGGTGTCACGAAGGTTTAGCCGAATCAGATGGTCTGCCCTTGGAGGTTTTTCAATGGCTATCGAATCGTTCGAAAGCCGACCAAGAAAATCCCCTGTGAGTAAAATTTCAGCCCTCCAGCTTGCCCGTGAGGATTATTCTGTTTACTGCTTTACCATTGGATGGGGGCCTATCAACCCAAACGAACCCAAGTACCAAACGGTTTTGTATCATTTATTTTTTCGTAATTTTTTAATCTAAATTGTTTTTATTTTTAAAAGCGACACGAACGCACAAAATCCGCTGTCTAATAATTGCTATCTGGTATTTCCATTATAACATAGTATAATTTCTATATCACAGATCCTACGGGTAACGATGACGGTCGTTGAAAATTTGACACACTGTACATTATTCAAATCGGTCGCGCTAAAGTTATCGATTCATGGTACACACTGTATAGAAGCTCGTAATCGTAGTATCGATACACGTATAGACATAACGAGGATCGGCGTAATTTAATGTGCTTCAGGCGCGATTTTTATTTCTATTCGTCTCGTAATAAACGATTATCATAATAACCGCCATTACGTTGAGGGTTTACCGAGAGGACGAAGTTCGGCCAGAGGTAAGAGAATAATACACTCGCAGAAAAATGTGGTTCGGACCACAACTATATATATATATACAACTAAATATGACTCATATGTTTTAAGCGTGAAACTTTTCATTTCAAAGCGTTCGAATACTTTCGTGACTCACCGTATACTCCATTATGAAAATTCACGAAACGCCGACCGTTTTGCTACTTGTTTTCAGACCTCGCTATAAATGACCTGTTCCAACTGCCATTGCGAAGCGTGGATACTGGTAATGGTCCCGCCATTTACGAAGTGACAATTTGCATATTTAATCTATCATCGATAAGCTGGACAATGATTTGCATATTCGGCAATGTTCAAACCTAGTAGGATTTCTGTCATTATCGCTCATTAGCTGCAACATTGACGTAACTTCACATGCGCCGTTTTTGATTTATTAACGGAGAAAAAAACAATTCTTAAAACTTTACGACACGGAATCACCGTATTATAATATTTTAGTACCGGTTTAACATATCTTGGTGTACCAATTTTCCATTTTAAAGTAATGGCACCGAAGATTATAAAAATTCGAAACTTTCATCTTTTTAGACAATTATCGTTCGAGTTATTGTCCCAGGAAATAAATAAAACATTTTCGTGACAGGTGGGAGAGTCAGTAATAATAGTAAAAATATGCTAAATAATAAAAATATTTAAAAACGACGAAGACGAAATTTAGTCGTTACGTATTCTAAATTAGACCAGTAGGTAGATATCAGCGATGGTTTTTAATTTTTATCTGTCGGAAGTCGTTTCGAGATAGAAAATACTGTAGAAAGCATAAATGGATGCAGCGCAGTGTCGCCGGATCAGGGGAATTGACCCGAATCGAGGGGAATACAGTTACCCTCTCTCTGCTATTACCGGGTTAGTTACGGCGCAGACGCAACGCGCATTGGTTGCGCCCACGCGTCACGTGACCGGTCTGGAAAATAGAAGAATAACGTCGTGGAAGGCGGAAGGTAGAGTGGGAGTAAATCGACAAAATACCCGTTGGCTAGTCCACTGGTTTATAGTTTTCAAAAAAGGGTAGAATATAAAATTCCACAGAGTTTAGTACAATTTTTATTTATTTCGGATCTGCAAAGACTACTACCACCGGAAATAAGATTCTATTTTATTCCACTTTCTTAAAATCCGTCTACAAAAATTGCAAATTGCATGAACATCCGCAGTCATATTCTTATTCTACCGAATTATTTCATACAAATCTGAAGATTTCTCGCATCTGCCAGAAGGTTTCTTGTTGTGACAATTTCTATTGATGTGACTAACTTGCACATACCATACATACATAAAGGTGCTCGGTCTGCTCGTCGCATTTTGACCAACCGTTTAAATAAATTAGTATAGAATACAATTAACGTTAATAATAAAATCAGATTCATAGACTAACCATGAAAAAAAACTTTATGTGAAATAACAATTGTTCGTATATACAGTCGGCGTAAAAAGTGTTTGAACACTGTTAAAAAGACAATAACTTTTTTACAATTGCACAAGTTTCGATAAAATTTTCAGCACGTGTACAACTAACGTAGATCCACAAAATCATTACGTGCTCAAATAAAAAAGATTTGAAAAATGCCTTTTTTAGTTTCTTATGTAATTCCTGCTAATCGCAATTTGTCAAAAACATCTTTTTTCACGACATTTAGAAAACCAATTCTTCTAATTGCTCACAGTAAATCATGTCATTTGGCACATTTTTAAACAAGTTATCGTCTTTTTAAGAGTGTTCAAACACTTCGAAAGCTTACTGTAATTTACGGTCCCTTTATTTCTTTCTCAACATGTAAAATCTTCCGTATCGGATATTGCTTTATGGATATCGTGCCTTAATTACGGTCATTATAAGCCGACAAGATTGTGTCGCGTTTCCTTTAATACCGATCCCGAAGCGATACTTTGAATACCGAAGGCTCCGGTCACGAATTCCAGGAATATCGAAATCTTGTTCTAATATCGACTACGTGCAGGACCCTTTTCCCTAGCATTCAGAACGGTAGAGCAGTTAGACGTTTCTAGAAATCGGTATTGTTCGCGTCACGAAAGCCTTCCACCACTGTGATTTACAATTTCGAGTCAAACTATGCGTGACGTAATGTGTCTTTGAGCATTCTGGAACAACTTTAATGGCACAAGTTCATTTTTACACGCTGTCATTTTTCTATCGAACGCTTATTAGGAATTAGAATGTGTGGAAATAATTTGAAACATCTTTTAAAATAAATCTTTCGGTGCACGAGCAACTAAAAAATCTGTTAAAATTTAATAACTTTCTTAGTTCGCATTCATTTTAAATATTTATTTTATGCTAATCAACGTTTAAGGTCGTACTCTCTTATTCGCCGAGTCGTATTTTTGAATTGCAACATAAATTCATTCATTGGAAACGTAAATAATTGTGATTAAATAACCACTGCTTATAGACAACAATTTTATAATTGCTCGAACGACATTTTCTACTTTATTATTGAATTTATACCGCGACCCAATATTTACTGTGTTCAATAAATAGTGTCGCTTACTATATTGCTAGAAGTTGATGCAAAATAAAGATTTTCTACCCGAATTGCAGCAAACTGGTGTGTAACAGAAATTTCTTTTCTTTTCTAATATATATATAATAGGTAGAAAATAGCGTAACAGTTTTTAACAAATTTTAATTCTTCTAATGTGTTTACCGTTTTAAATTACACCTACACACTTACGCATTCGTTTCAAAGTATGTCCCCCATAGATCAAATTAAACGAATCAGCCGCCGCCAAAGTATCTGCGTTAGGTGCGGTCGAAGCAGCTTTTGTCGGTACGAATGTTTTCTGTCGTGAAGTTTGGGGACTACTTGACGTCGAAAGAGGAAGAGCAGACCACTTTTGTGACCGGGAAACTTAGAAGAAACGACACCACCCGTGGTCACGGTAAGTCGTGTGTAACTGCAGGGTGTATATAGTCACCTGCTTGACCGATTAGTTTCATCCATCATACGCCATAAAGGAAGTCGAGGGCTGAACAATATCTGATTTCGGGCTCGTCCTGTGTGGCGTTTTGGAATCGTGGTGGGGCCCCGTGGTTCCCGGGGATACGAACCCTTTTGTGGGACAACGGGGCCACCCTCTTTAAACGTTTATCCCCTTTTCCCGAAAGGGAACACTGGCGCGCGACACAACCTGCCCTTTTTACAACGCCTCGCCTCTATTCAATAACGTTGTCCACGGATGATCGTGTAAACACCGATACCCGGTGAAACACGTAGGTCGTACAATGAAACACCTTTACAGCTCCGAGTTGTCCCGGCCCTCATTCTTTTACCCGGGCATCGTAAACGGGAAACAATGCAAACAGGAAGTGATCATTGTTCCCCGCTTGGAACGCCCCGCGAATCATGTCAAACGCTCAGATTAGACGGCCGCCCGGTGCTCAGGTTTATTATGCTAGACCAGTGACGAGCAACCCGCGCACTGCATTGGACCAAAAGTTGATCTCTAAATCGCAAACCTGAGGCCAATGGCCAATGGGCATTCTTGCGCAACATGTTTCACCGCGAATTATAGTGATCGACGAATCGCGCAACTGGCAAATACGAGATTGAAAGTAAAATAGCAATGCGATGAAATCAGAGTTGTGCGGTATTACAATTGAATTACTCCAGGAATTATAATTACAAAGTAATCGAATTACATTGTAACACAGTCACATTGTAATTTATAATTCGGATCTTCGTTCAATTAAATTACAATATATTTCGTAATTGCGATTGGAGTACCGTTATGAAACACTTTATAATTAAATTGCATTAATAACGAAAAAATAACATGTAAAAAACACATGTTAACACGTACATCGAATTTAGTCATATTTTTTTGGACAATCGAAGACTGTCTTTTCGCGATCCGTTATTCAGTGTTTCGGATAATCTAGGTTCGGATAACACTGTATTTGACAAAATCTTTGCGGATTTGAAGCAGAAAATATTTCTTGTCCGGCGGTCGCGATCTAGCAGTCGAATGAAAGGAGGATTTCGACCGGGTATGTGATCTAGATAAAGTAAAACGAGATAGCTTTCCACGAATTCTGGAATCCCTCTATCGGGGAATCTAGGGAAACGCGACGCTGAACGCCTCTAATGCGGTTCAATTTGGAATTCCAGGACGGGTATAGAGTTTCGGCTGGGAAACGCCATCGAAACGATGGTGGCACCGAAAAGGGCCGGCTGGGCGCGATCCGAGCGAGAGAACAATTCTCTTGCCAACCCTTTTCTAGTGATTAATGTATGCAAAGATAGGGCGTCTCGGAACATGCCCATCCGCCTGATTGGACGGAACGAAACCAGACAAGCAAAAGCAATCTCTTTGGCGAGTTCATTTAACTGGTTCTCCATTGAAACATTTGCAGGCTCTTAAAATGATTTCCAATTAGAGCAAGGTTTTATCAACGTTATGTTATCAACATTGTGGTGACTCTGAGGCGCCACTAAAAATTGTTGTACCATCGTTTGAAATTTATTTTTATTGAAATAGTAAAAATGATTTTATCAAAATTGATTGTACAAATATCGTTGGTAGAACACGCATCATAATACGAGCCACGCAAAGTCTAAATAGAATCGATCTTGTCATTTTAATAAGGGAACATGTACCAGATCATTTTAAGGGTCGGTAGGTTTAGCGTTAAATTATTGTTTACATTATTAAATCTGTTGGTATCTAATCAATTGTTAAGCATTTAACAAACTTTAAAAACCATTCAGAAAAGAAATATTCTAGGTCCGAATAAATGTTTAATTTTCGTGTTAAAATATCACCGAGTGCAAAGGGTGAAATAAATTCTTCTATGATTCTATGATCTGAAATTTGTATTGGTTTATTCGAGGGGAAGAAATTAATTTTAAAAAATTTGTTTTAAATAATCGTTGTCGTAATATATTTTTGTAAGCCTAATTGTAATTTTATTAGATATCGAAGAATCTAAAAGAGTTCGAGGTGTCATCGATACGATCAATTTTAATCCTGCAATTTGGGTCTCGTTAAACAAATTCTTTTCATTTTCTAGGACTGTTCAAGGCAATTACAATGTAATTCTATTACACTCGTGATCAGCGTATTTAGCATTTAGATCAATTTAATGGTATCAATTACGTAATGTAACTCTTACAATATAAACGTGTTTATGCGATGTTAGAAGGGCGACCGTCTTCGTAAAACAGTTTTATAAAATCGCGACGAACGTTTCGAAGGTAAAGTTCCAAATTCCGGAATAACTTTTGGTGCCGAGCAGAGTGGACAGAGAGATCTCTCACGGAGGGAGGACAATTCTCTCGGCAACCCTTTCCGCATGATTAATGCGCGCGCGAAGATAGCGAGTTCGTGGGCATGTGGGCAAGCCCATCCCCGTGTAGAACGTATTAGTTTAAGGGAAAGAAAGAGAGAAGCGAAGGAAGAGCGGAAAAGAAAAATAAAAACGCTCGCATCCGACCTCTTTCATTATATAGATGCCCCCGTGTGTTTATTGTCGGGACCAGTCTTCCCTCTTTCTCTGATCTTCTCTTTCCCACCCTCTGGGTGTGCGCGCCGAAAATCGTAAACTCTTTCGGGGATTTTTGGGGGCTGGACCCTGAAAACCATAGGACGCCTTTCTTACAAGATACCGAGAGTCCGATTTTCGACATCGGGACTATAGATGCTGCTCGCAGATAAGGACCGTGTAGGTACGCCGATTTCTCGGATCGACGATCGTAAGTCTGCACGTACCTGCGCGACTCTTGTCTAATGAATCCACTGAATTTCGGAGACCTTTTTACGATCCACCGTGATTCTTTGTCTTTCGGTCGGTGGCACTGATCGGTGTTAACACGGCGAATGCCGCGTCGCCGCAGCGCACAGTGAGACCAAATCACGAGGACATGGCCGGAATAGGAAGGAGTACTCCAATTTAATAAAAATATCGATACTCTGAGGTTTTTCGGGCCGTTGATTATGGATTACAGTGACCCGAATTAGTATTCGGACGCTCTAAAAAAACCGATAATGTTTTTTAATATTGTACTACACGTTTTGAACTTTATCGCGAAGCTAGAGCAATTAGTTTACTACAGGATGTGAAAAGGAATTTTTTCAAAAATCTGTAACAATTATATGCTCCGTGAAAATTTCATCGAAATCGATCGATGCGGGGAGAAACGACAGGCATTGAAATATGTAAGAATCCTTAGATTTATTGCAGTTAGTGGCCGAAAATCATGAAAATCTGCAATTCGGACACGATCATCTTTAAACGATTGTAGCTCGTTGCAACGACGTCCGATTTTGACGAAATTTTCAGAATAGGTTTAATCGAAATAGATATACAAAACGTATCTCTCAAATTTTCAATGTAGGCCCATACGAAAAAGTTGTAAAATGCAACTTTTAGTATTTTTTCTACAATTCCGATCAATTGCAATTTTTGAACAAATTTCTTTTCACATCCTGTGGCAAACTCTCTTCTGTAACATACAATCTTTGTGTATGTCACTTAGGAAATTTTTACGGAATTTCAGAAAGGCCTCGGTACGATACTTCGTAGTCTGAACAAACATTGTATAGCGCGAGGGTTAAAAATTAACGACTATTATCATTCTTTCCGGGATTGCGATGCTTAAAAGTCTAGTCTAATTGCATTAGAAAAAGATTAGATCGTAAATATTGAAGGAAAGAGTAACTTATAAAAAAATCGTTTTTTCCAACTTGTCAGTTGTCCAAGCTCTTTCTCGAAGATCGGTGAGCCGGTCTTATCAAAGTTATGATTCGTACCCACCATGAAGAACTCGTCACCGCTCGGAGACCCAGAAAATCTCGGCTGAACGGTCTTCGCCGGGACTGATTAATTGAAGGTTAAGGGTTTCGAGACGTTAAGTGGTTCACTGAAATGTTTCTATGGGCTGACGGTGGGAGCCACAAGAGGCCGCGCGTGGATTCAAAGACGGACGAAAGGACAAAGGAAAAAGAAGGAGAAGAATGCGACCTCGACCAGTTGCCGGTTCTTTCGTGTCAAAACACGGCGCTAATACATCATTAAAAGAACGCGCCCCTAGCGTGAACGCCTAGCGCCACTGATTGCGAGGGCAACGAGAGGACACCGTATAATCGATTGACTTAGTTTCGATAACTATGGCATCCTTGACTCCGACGCCTTTCGTTTCTACAGAATTTCCGTAGCCGATATTACATTATGCTATGGACTAGACTGCGAATTTTATGCTTCTGTAACAAAAATGATGTAGGTGTAATTTAAAATATTGGGTTGGAACGAAAGTTCGTAGCGTTTGTAAATTAAAATTGAAAGCTAAAATTCAGATATTTATTCATAGATTCGTTCGATAACGTATTTTCCATTCTGTTCTATTACTTTCTGCCATTTTCGAGGTAACCTCTCGTGTCGTTCAATAAACATACGAACAAATACCTAAATTTTATCTTCGATTCTTAATTTGAAAACGCAAAAATATGTAAGTAAAATGTTTGTTTAATTTTTAAAAAATACGACCATAGAAATTCTATAAGACGGTATAATATTTTTACGATAGAATTCATTATTGTGTTTGTTGTACTGTTTGAGAATTCTTGTTATGTTAATACCTAAACTAGATATATGCTTCTGCCATAGGGAAGCTTGTATCGCTATAATTTATTCGCTGTAGTTAAACGAAAACTATATTTTCTCAAGAATATATCTTTATGTATATTCATCGATGCCAATAATATAACTATCTTTAAAAAGTTCCACATGTAATAGCTTTCGGTATAACTTGTGTTTTATGTTCCACGAATTCTAAAAATGTACAACATCCACGGTCCAGTCGCGTACAATTTATATGAATTATTTATTTAAATTTTCCTATTGGATATGCAGATAACCCTTGTAGAACGCGATTTCGATAAAACGCGGTCCATAAATTCTAGCAATTCTTACACAACGCTGTCAATTTCCTGTAACGATATGCACAGACTTGTATAATAAAATTGATACTGGCACTCGCGAAAGTACAAAATGGTGAAAGTGGCAATTTATTGTCGAACTTTACAATCTGCAGCAGAATCAAACGGTATTGTTCATGCACATCTCGGAAGATATTAAACATTTTACGGTTACAGTATATTACTCTTTTGTTGTCTTCACAGGTGTACCTGAAATGTCTTTATTTTGTGCATAAATACATACCAACATATTTTTATTATCCAGTGAATATTTTTTGGATCCAAATTTTTGAATTCGATAAAAGCGTATTTGTAATCTAACGATTAAGGTATGTATATGGATTTTGTACATACAAAAGATTAGTTTCTGCTAAAATGAGGGAAACGTTTTTTAAACAAATCTGATGTACAAATATTTAATTGACATTGTTTTATAGTTATCTTTTGACGTGAGAATGTACTTACATGGTAGCAATGTACCACCAGAAACTAGTTTTTTTTCGCATGTTTTATAACAAATATTACCGTGTTAATAATATCTTTAAGATCTCATGCATAAAAAGTGAGCATCCTAAAGTATACGAAATTTAAGTCCTAAGGACGTCCATAAGACTTAACAAATGGACGTCCCAGGGATGTCGGAAATTTTGGTCCTAAGGACGTTCATAGTAAAAAAGGACGTCCGAAATGAACGTAGGAAGTTTGGTCATAGGACGTTTGGAGATAGTACGTTCGAAGGTAGGGCATTTGGACGTGGAAAGTTTGGTCATAGGACGTTTGAAGGTTGGACGTTTGAAGGTAGGACGTTTGGAGATAGGACGTTCGAAGGTAGGGCGTTTGGACGTGGAAAGTTTGGTCATAGAACGTTTGGAGATAGGACGTTTGGGCGTAAACTGGACATGAAACGAACGTCCTGTCAATGTACGATGCTATCTGGGACACGATTAATATTAAATGATATCTTGTACAAATATCGTATTAAAAATCTTTGTTATTTAATAATTTTATTTACGAATTAAGAATTTTATTGTATGTTAAAAACGTTAATGATCTCATAATACATGCAAATTTTCTCTATACGGAACAGCCAGTGCACACGCATCGTTCAAACTAGAGAAATAAATCTTACTTCGTTGAACGTACACGCATAACGTGACCAAAGTGTGAACGCCGTCATCGCGGTGGATCAGTATAAATGAATATAATTTATTATACGGTGATAGCACATAATGCTTTACAGACGTATATCTTGATTTATGACAGCAGACTAATTCATTTAATAAAACACGGTATTGACTGGGAGTCATCGACGCTGGCATTAATCTCAGCTGTGCACAACCGACATTCGCTCGGTGTGTTTTCAACAATACCATCACCGGTGTACTATACATATCCAGCTTTCAAATAACAACATTTAGAAACGTAATTTGCACTGCAATGTATTACATTGTGAAAGTATCAATGAACTTAGCGTATGAGGTTACATAAATCATATTCCTACGAGAACATTAATTTTGATAAATGAATTACCGTGTGTATTCGGTAATTACTTTTTGAAAAACATTTAAGAAAAACGTTTAAGATGATATTTTGGTATAAAGTACGAACCACTTCCATTTTTTGACGAATATAACGATCGTGAAATACGACAATACTTTTCCTAGGAGGTTGCCAGGATCCATCCCCGATAATAGATTCTAATTCGCGTCCAAATAAACGAACACGATAATAAACGGGCCATCTCTATTACTTAAACCATTCTAGATTGATATAATTGAATGGCTTTGAACATAGGGTTCGCCGTATGGAGAAGAATAGCGGAGCTGAAGGAGGCAGAGCCGTGAAGGAGCTAAATGACAAATTGATGCACCGTTAAATTGGCGGGCGAGCCGATGCAAGACGCAGGTAGATGCAGTCGAAGATACACTCGTAACTTCTAGGTACGGGTTTTGCCGCGGTCTCGCAGTCGAATTTGCGATGCCCTCCGGCACGATCGTTATACATCGCAGTTCCTAAATTAGTCTGAACTCACACCGATTGAACACCAGCCCAGGGAACCCTTAGCGATCGCGCGCGGACCGCTCGATCGAGGATTTATCGATCGGTTCCATCGACGAATACCAAAGCCGAGCGCCTCTTGTCGATGATCATCGTGTTACGTGTTCAGGCTACGTCGCATCGTGTCACGATCGAACATCTTTCGAGAGTCACGAAGAATATTTAGAGGAAATTAGCGTGCCCTTCGCATGCTGTCTTACGTGTCCTCTCATATATAGAGAAAACCGCCAAATAATGGTGCTGCCGCCTATCGTGGCTGTCGATATACCGTCAAACAATGAGAATTACGCGTCGTAAACGTAAAAGTAGGACTTTTGAGGCAAACAGCCGCTCAGATTGATCTTTCGTCTAACGATTTTGCAGACAATTTTTATTTTGCTTGAAAAATCCTTTGAACAAATTATTTTTTAAATATTACAAGCATTTTTATTGAGAAATCAAGTCTTTGCATTATTATTGAGAAATCAGGAGTGGAATCCCGGACCCTTGCAATCCTCGCGTACGTATACGTGGTCTAGCGGTGCGCGAGTGTACCGTGGTGACTGCGCGCGGTCACACGCACGAGTGTCGTCTATCTGGAAGAGTGTCTTGGAGTGAATTGGTGCTTTTACCTTACTGTTTCGAATGAAATTACATACTTTTCTACATCATCGACCTCTATAACCATGTGGTCGTATTGTACAATTTATGCAGACAATTTTTATTTTGCTTGAAAAATCCTTCGAACAAATTATTTTTTAAATATTACAAGCATTTTTTTATAGTTTGTAATATAGTAAACCGAAATACAAAATCTAATCGATCGAATTTAATCGATCATTCACTTTTTTCTATACCGTTGTTTAAACATCTTATATTTTGTCCACTCGTTACCGTGTCCTAACCCCTTAACGTCGCTACTAAAAATCGGACATTTCGTATGCAACAACCGAATATAACGACCACAATAAGCGAATTAGATTTAAAATAAAAAAATTCGAACTGCACGTGCAGAGTACAATTCAAACGGTTCAGGCGAAAAAATGCGTATCTGTCGACGAATAACAGACCCCGAGGATCGTATCGTCCAGCTAATTGGCGATTAAACAATTATTCGACGCGAACATTGCGAAACATTCTTGCCGGCTGCGGACGATAAACAAGTTAAACGGGAAGACAAGAAAGCGGCGTTGTATCCTTCCCGGATTAATCCTCTTCCGTTATAGGCCGCGTACGCAACGTAACATTCGCCTCAGCCTAAAAACTGGCAACTTTGAGCCGGTAATATCCCGAGATCCGCGTAATCGATACTTTTCTCTTATTTCCCGTGAATCAAGCCTGGATGGTTTTCAGTCTTAAATCATACCGTGGCCGGTCTTGGTAATACTTAAGTAATATACTACGGGTAATTCAGTGCCAGTAACGACAAGCCCCACAGAAGAATATCAGTTTTTTTTTTACGGCGGGCGAAGGGGTAAAAAGCGAGCGGAAGGGAAAAACGTACCGAACTATTATCGGCGTTCGACCGAGAATGCGTTACTGATCGCCGGCGTTGCAATTTTCCATATTTCGATTTCACGATAAATAACCTCGACTCGGAGGAAAAAAAGTATCGCGGGACCATGGACGCGGTGAAGTCGTCGTGTTTCTTTGGCGCCGTATAACCGACGATCACACGGAAAAATTGCGCGGCGGTGTTACACTTTGAAACGATCCCGATCGCTCGCAAGGGAAACGACGGCAAAAAACCGTCGTCCGCCGATGGTTACGGATGCGAGGCAATTATTCTCTATGTCCAAAGCAGCATCCCATGATAATACGGGGCAGCATCGGGATCATCGATTTACGACAGATCGATGAATACCCATTACGTCCCGATACTTCCAGCCATCGATTATTGCAATTAAAAGGAATCGCTTTAGCATGTACTTAACCGTGTACGTGTCATTTATATAACAATGATAACGTCGCTAAGGACCTCGCGCTGCTAATATTGATAGCGAATTGCCCGTGCATCGTCTCCGTGCGGAACGGTCACAAAAAATGAATTTAGGGGTTCTAGTCTCGTAAGTACAACGATGCGCACCGATCAAAGGGTATTAAGATTCTAACTGCTCGGCTATATAGTTTTTTCTGCGAAAATTATGCGAACCAAATAACCCGTTTATCGGTCATAAAAGAGTGCCATTGGTTTTCTGCAATCCTTTTATTAGATCAATGATATAGGCATCTTAATACGAAAAGAATCAAGAAACATCGAAATAATCAATTTTTCTTAACGACGATGTATAAGAAGTTCTGCAAAAAATTCAGAACAATATGTATCGACGCGAAATATGCATTTTCTTTGAATCGAGTTGAGAAGTTGAGAAAGCACAACTGACGCGATAGCATGAACGTGGTACTCTGAAAACTTCGTTATAAAATCGGCAATTTTATGCTTTCGAATTTGTTTAAAAATCGATTTTGCAACCAAAAATTCTGAAATAATCTATTCATCTAATTTATCATTTATCACATTTATCTGTTTTACACTCGTACAAAGAAAAGAATTGATATAGAATGGAATTATTCTAAAAAAGGATTAAATAAAGTATTGTATTTTTTATCCATAATATATTGTAGATCATTTTGAAACGAATTCAACGATATTTGCTGAAGTTTCTAGGACATGCATAGATACTTCCATGCACCCTGGGGACACGTTTTGGCAAATTGCAATTCCCGCCAGCATGGACATATCAGATTCCAATCGATATTTATTATAGTAATTTTCTTGGTACATGTAGACTCGCGTTCATTTGCATGTCGCGCGTTGTCCAATCGGTTCATTAAAATATCGACTTCGCGATGCTACCGCACAGCATATTGTTCATAAATACCGACGAAATTGGAGTAACTTGTCTCGTAATGTTCGCCGATAGTCGTTTCACGCAAATTTTTCAGATCATGCGATAAGTTACCGCGCAATTCCTTGCATTGTGTATGCAAATTTCCGTCCGATCAAATTGACACTTTCTTCGAGCAACATTTATCCTATACGCGCTGTACACCTCGCGAATTCTGGAATACGACAAGGTTATACTTATCGCGTTATGTGGACATCTATACTTTTGAGATTTGTTAAACTTTGTAATTTTCGCAGTTGCGTTGTAACAGTACACTGTCTACCGTCGAATTATCGTTTGCTCCGATGTTAATTATTTCAGTATTATTTATGGAACTGGTATGCTCCTTTTTCAAGGAAAGATTACGATTACTTAATTTTTTTCTGGGCCTGGATATCGAAACCTAAATCTACAAATATTCAAGGTCTCGCTCTTTCCCAGTAATAAATTCTGGCCATTTGTACAAATTAATTTGAATTAAATCACGTCTCGACTTTATACTTTATCTAATATTTACATTATACTTGGTTTATACTTTACTAAATACTTTACTATACCAAATACATTACTTTATAGTTTATTTAATATTCGCATTATACTTAGTTTATACTTTACATAAATGCATGACTAAGAATAAATTAAATTTCCGTCCGTGTAAATCAACTTAAACGGAACCTTGTAGTTGTCAATAGTCAATACCGTAAGCAGTAAGGTGAAGGCATTATAGATACAATTACTAATTCAATAAAAACACGAACGCCTACGCATTCATGCTTGCGGTCTCGCCCACATTCAACAGGTCTTTATAAATATGTATTCGCGATTTCAAGATCGCTACTTTTTCCCAGTTTACGCATTCGGTGTCGTTCGATGAAAATTTTATGCGATACAGTCACGCGATTTTAACACTGCAGATTTGTTCGCTTCCCTTTGCATATTTCATCAGAATTAAATCGTTTATTCCATATTTGTTTGAAATTCGAGTCGTTCTAATTTACTTGACTCTTTATCTACCGGTAGCCTATCGATAGGCTTCTCAATAATTGTGCTGTACCAAATGGAAGCTTAAAAATATTCTTTAACACGATAATTCCAGCGGAAATTATTGGATTTTGTTATCGAGGATAAGTCGTTTTACGATTAAAGCTGCTATCGCTATTTATTCTTTTAACACTAGGTTCACGGAGCTGTAGAAATAACTATTTCACATTATTCGATAAACATAACAAGCACGTGTCTATCCAAATTTTTTAGTCCAAATAAATTTGGTAAATAATTCCTCGGGGAAGTATTTTTACCATCTTAATAATTGCAAATTAAGAATATTAGAACCCGTCATTATGACGGGCCCCGTAAACCTAGCGTTAAACGCAATATTCAAAAAATATTTGTTTCGTTATCTGAAAACGAACGCTTAAATCAATATTTGATTATTCCTCCCTTTGCCTCGTGAAAACCTGCAACTTTGAGTCTTTTTAAAAAAATCCTCAGCCACGAGCCTTAGCCTGTATCCTCTGCCAGAAATAAGTTGGTGAAAGTCCCATAAAAAAATAATGAACAATAAAGAAGTTTTGTTTTCGATTAGTAGCGGTTCGCAGCGATACGCTTCGGCCGCGCGATCCTTATTTGCATGCTGTCCTTTCTACGTTCGGCTTCGATTGTACTCTCGTCGCGGTCGGCGCGGTAGACGCGGTCATAAGAAAATGTCTCTACACGATACAAGCCTCCGTGCAGAGCACAGGCCTTTGGAAAAATATCGCGACTTCACTGTACATGATTTCTGTCTATTGAAATTATTAAGGGAGGAAATAGCATTCCGTTTGGCTTCCATTTCTTGCAATCGACGCAGACAATTTTAATTTTGCATAAAGATCCGCAGTCTACTAATAACACACGGAGTAAAATTACGTCAGGACATTGCGCACCCGGCGTAATTTGCATTGCGAGGTCGACCAAGTGTCCGGTGACTTATGAACGGCGTGGCGAGGCGGCGTGGTTCATTGTATTAACTGGAAGCGAAATCATCCCTCGGCTCGAAGTGGTCGTAAGACGCACACGCGAGTCGTTTCTATTTCTGACGGAGCAGTTTTACTGAAATTCCAAGGATTCATTCCGTCTCCCGGAAAGCTTGTAACTCGTCCACTTGTTGTCCAGTGGCCGCTCTGTCATCTCCTTTACGGGCACTCGTAATCCCTCGATTGACATGCAACATTCCGCGAACAAAAAACGGGCCGGCTCGTCCAATTTACGTAGTTCCCGCGCATAAAATAATAGCGGGCATGGGCAAAAGCCGCCGCTTTTGCGCCTCCTCTAAAAATAGTAATCCACGGCATGAGCTAATCCCATTGAATTCGCTGCGAGTGTTGAACGCAAAGGAATCTACATTAGGAGCATGGGTGTAATGACATCTCGCGAAGACGCGCAACGAGGAAAACGGTTTTCTCCGTGAACGTAATCAACCGTCACGTTCCAACCACCACCGTCTTGCTTTTAATACATTCGTCAGATTCGCCGAATTCGTCGCGTGTATTCTCCTTATTCGTCCGGGGAGCAACGACGCGAGGTACTTTTGCGGATGTACGTAGATGGATCTTGCTGGTCACTGTCATGTCAGTGCAACACGATCACGCTCGTCTTCTAGACATTCCAATTACACTCCGAGACAAAAAGATAGCGCACATCAAGATCTACAGGATTTTCATATGTATACAGTGAACCACGAAAGTTTTGAACGCGCTTTAACACTGTATAACTATTTTGTCATTGTACCAAACGAACCGATGTTAAATATGCAGTTAGAAGCATCGGTTCCCTAAATGATCTGCGAAAAAGATTTTCCAAAAATAACAATTTACAAGGTTGCATGCAAAAATAGGAAAAGCATTTTTAAAACTATTTTATTTGGGCCCTTGATGAAAATTTAAAATATATGTTTTGTAGATCCATGTTAGTTATACGCATGCTGAAAATTTCATCGAAACCGAATTACATACCCAAGAGCTGCGAGCGGTTAAAAATTGTGAAAATCGTGGTTTTTCGCGACTTTTAGAAATGTTTCGCTTATACCGCCGTATCAGTTTTAAAAATTGACTGTCAGAAGAAATGTCAAAATAATTCAGCAAAACTATTGAAATTTGTATTATCTTTGGAACATTTATTTAAAATATAAAAATTTGATTCTAAAAAGTCGAGTATTCGGTCACGACTAGACCGCAGATCCATATGCATATAATAATTTCGTTTGGGATTATTATGTAAAAAGAAATTGTTTTTTGGTATAGCACAATTATTCAGAATCCTATTAACCCTTTGCACTCCTTCGTCGAGTGTGACTCAACATCGGTAAAGGAGAAATGTAAATGAAACGGGGTTTTTATACGTATTTGGTTATTCCTTTATTTATTTAATTGTCGTATTTTTTAGTTAAAAACAAATATGAATTCCACAAACATAAATTACAACAAAGTTTGAGAGAGCTGTATTTTATGTAATCGATGAACAAAATTGTTTAAAATAAGTAGCAGTCGTGGTACTGTCATTTTAAATAAATTTCAAACGAAACACTTAAAATAGTAGGGAGTTGTTGGCAATAAAATTAAAAATAATTTGGAGTGCAAAGGTTCAATGGGCTTCCGGTAGATAAACTGTGTGGTAAAGAGAGAGAAACATAAGTTGGCCCGAACTCGATCCTGATTGGTCGAGTCACTGACGCGGAACAGGTAACCAAGCGTGACCATGCGTGAACGCGACCAAGGGTATATATACCCGAAATTTGGCACAGCGAATCATTCGAAACCCTGAATCTGCAACAGTAACATGGAGTTCTTCGGGTCGTTCCTTCGCGAGCTAGGACCACTGGATCCTACCAAGGTGGATTTCATTTCTGAACTCCCCCCGGAGGTATCCCAGCTGATTCTTCGCAAGTTGGATCCTAAGTCTTTGCTTCGCGCTGCTCAAGTGTCACGGAAGTGGTTAAACGTCTGTAGAGCCGACAAGAGCCTAAGACAAACCGCTAGGCACCATAAGCAGCGTGCAACGCGGATAACGAATGAACGTTTTCTAGGGGAAGCTGTGGACCGGTCGAGTACGATTGTGCAGAGGGACCTACCAATTCATGCTCAGGTGAGAAGAGTTGTTCCTCTCGTCGGAACCAAAACTGGAGCGGTTCGTAAAATTCCTCGAAATCCAGTTGCTCGGTGTGGCGATGTAACTTCGAGGCGTAGCAGATGTATGAGAATGTAATGTGTTGGTAAATTTTATCCTGACGTACTCCTTCGAGTGAATCGACTAGTTATTGTTAGGATAATGTTGCCTTAAGTAAGTACATATAATCCTTTTAGGATTAGGATAAGAAAATAAGTCTTGTTACAATGTTCCCCTATATAATTTGACCGATGTCCAAGCGAGGACAGTTTCTTATTTAACTACTGCTTCCCGCAAGCGATGCAGAATATTTTTCGTTGACGAATTAAATTGACATTACAAAGTTTAAGTTAGTATCTAACGAAACTAATTTCAAGTAGTTCTTAATTTTTCAAATTGAAAACACCTTCCGCGAAACGTATTACATTCAATTAAAATAATTTTTATATACGATTCTACATATTTCTCCTATACGTAACGAACAAACGAATGAACAAATGAAAATATATATTAAATGATACATAAAAATGTAATATCTTTACAGCACTGATACCATTTAAAGCGTCTAACATAATTTAAATCAATAATTTCTTGATCTTGTATTCTTCGATATTCCGCCCTTTTATTTGGACTCGTATTTTTTATTCTGCAGGAGAGAGATAACGAAAAACAAATTCAGTTCATGCGAGGCTCAAAGTGGAAGATTTGTAAATAACATTGCCATCGCTCGCTTAGTAAATACGAAACCTTTTTTCGAAACTAAAATACCGATACAGTGACCTCGAGAACCTTGAATACGAATCAACGTTCAGTGGGAGAGACAATGTTTACACGAGAAATTATGTGCGATACGTGCTCCTAAAAGACCGTTTGCATGAAAATCGTGCATCGTTAGCAAACGTCCAAGGTTGGGAATTTTACTCGTTTACCTCGGAAAGAATTATATCAACGCGTATGTCGGAATTACAAACTACAAAATTGTTTAAAAACATATCTTTAGTATTTTGAAGATTCTATTTCAACGGAGGTTAGAACTCGCATCGATTAAAACTTAGTTAGAACTCGCATTGATTAATAACGATGACCTTGAAATCTGTCGTCAGGCTCACCATTCTGAAAAACCCTTTAAAGTTCTTGTCGGTTGGTTTTAATTTACGTGACAATTGCACGAAACTTTACTTGTAAATTCATGGGTTAGGACTGGGTTTCCTGAACCTAAACCTAATCCAAACCTAGTTTGTATCAGCGCTACGAAGAACACCCATGGATTTACAAGTAAAGTTTTTTTGCAAATATCTGGTAAACTAAAGTCGATCGCGAATAACTTTAAAGAGATGTTCAGAATGTTTATCTCGACAAAATATTTCAAGGTCATTGAAATTGGAGACGTTTTCTACAAAAGTTCGCTAAAACTTACATACGAAGCATTGAAATAGATCTTATACATGGATCATAAGCTCGGCACATAGGTTAAAATACTTATTTATTATTAGACCGCGGATCTTTATACATGTATAGCAAAATTGGTGAAACCCCAAATTGTTGAAAAATTTTTTTAATTGACGACGTCGATACATAACGTTCTCCTATATTAATGATGCAGAGAATTTTTATTTTGCACGTAGGTCCGCGGTCTACTTATTATTTACCGCGAAAGGGGCATGGATAGTTTTAACACTACCTACGAATTATACATTTTTCACGACCGAGGTCGCTTTCAACTCTCTCCTCGAATCAACATTGTCTGTTGGTACAGAGACGTCACTCATTTCCCTCAAGTCAATAGGGCTACGTCTACGCAATGCGCTCAAACTTCTTATACAGTGCGCAATGAAAGAGAACATAAACGCAAACTATAGTTGTGCAAAACTCAATAATAAAACGTACTAGATATTATAGATATTATAGGTAATAGAACGTACAATTTAAAGTTATAATTCGCTGTATCGAATAAAAATAGAAGAAAATTGTCTGGAAAATTGATCGATATTGTAGATTACTGTAGATAGAAAATAAAACCGTCGATTTTGATTTCCAGAGAAAAATTGAATACCAGAAGAAATTAAGTCGTCAAATTTTGCGTACAGTGATTTTAAGAGGATAAAAGGGAGAAACTGACAGGAAAGATAATAATCTTCTATATTAATACTAGTTTCCGTGAAAATAGAAAGGTGGACAGGCTGGTTTATGACCCTATGGTTTCACACGGAGAGCGAACGATGTTCTCGGAGAAACACATAATTTCAAGTTTCACAGGGTATATACAACCCTTGTCCCCTACTGTTTTCATCGCATTTGTTCCCTGGCACCTGTCGAGCTAATCGCTTTCATATTTCCGAACAGAATTTAGTTGGTATTTATTATTCCCGCACGATACAACACGTTCAAGTGTCTGTGCTTCTAATATCCAATACAAAATGGAAAATTCGTAAAACTTTTTACCGCAACGATTGTTCTGGAAGCGCGTAGCATCAAAAATAGTACTAAAATATATACTGTATAAAATACAACATTAAAAATCTTTATTACATTCACACTTTCCAATGTAAATATTTTTTCTGTTTATGTTGACGCGCAGAGGTTATACGAAGGTCAACTTTGTTTTTTTAAACGGAATCGTATATTCTTCGATGCACTACCACGTGGCGATGCCAATCGTTATTCGTTATTGAAATCGAAATATCTTCTAAACTAACGATGTTTTGCAATAAGCGATCTGGTACTTTTATGCGGGCGATAACGAGTGGCATCGAGGTACCTTCAATTGATAAATCAGAAAATAAATAAAACATTCATTTAAATTCTCTGCATATAATTTCACGTAGCCACAAGGATACAGTTGAAACAGAAAGTGTGTTGTCGAGGCTCTGGAAACAAAAAGTGTGCAGGAATGTGTCGAGCAATATTTTTTCATCGAGTTTTAAGAAAAGTATTTCTCGTACAAAAGTCGGTCACCTAATTCCCGTCCGAGTGATATACGAAAAATAAGCGGTCAGACCGCTGTTCTTTTTGGGATTTGAAACCGTAATTCGCGTCTTGTCTAAATCTTAGGGATTACCGCAAACGGCTAATACCATTACGAGCCGAAACGCAAGCGCGACCGAGAATATTAAGGAGCTTAGCCCATTAAAATTATCTATAAAACACGACATCGTCGTTAGACGGCAGTGGCGTGTTTCACAACCGAGTAGAACGCATCGTGCTCGTCCCTGTCAATATTCAACAGTTCCATTTACCGGTTGAACATCCATTATGAATATCTTGACTCGAGCAACGTTCATTGCCCGCCAGAGTCGCGGGAACAAGTATTATGAGATCGCTCATCGATAGATGCCTCCAGTAATTGTTCAAATAATTCTCTCAATAATTCTTCATCTTCGACAACTGCTGCTGGATTTCGTGAACGGTGTTTTGCCGAAATGATTGCAATCGGTGACTACCGTGACTGCGGATCTTTATGCAAAATAAAAAATGTTTGCATCGATTCTTCTTTTAATTTTATCTGATCAACCCTCGCCGTAACTTTTCTTTTACAGTTACCGCGATTAGAAATATCGTCTTTATCTCGAAAAATGTTGTAGAAGAGAAGAGAAAATTTATATCTTTTGTATGGCTACATTTACTTTGATGCTTAAATATCGATTACAAACGAATCAAATTTCATTTCATCTAAAATGTAACTACTGGTAACATTCATATTTGTTAGACTTTGTTGAAAACCTTCATCGCGAGTCTGGCTCGTCAAAATACGGTTCGGTGTAAGTAGTGCCGACCGACATTTTTTCGCAGCTCCCATTCGAGCCTTTTATCCCTCATGGGGCCTAAACTTGTCGGGCCTCATCGAGCCGAGGTACATGTAAATTTATTCCAGCGAGGTGTGGTGCGACGTGCTGTACATATATCGTGCATGGACAGCAGAACTCCGTCGCTTGCCGCCTCCACGTAAGTTATGTACCCACCCGGTCAGTCATCCACGTCAGGTTCCTCACCACTCTCTGGACCACTTTCGCTTTTGGCGTTCCGTTCCCGTCCGGAAAGAATAATTTCGATCAGTCGCCGACCCCGTCGGCTTTACGCGTCTCGTTAGACCCCCTTTTCTCCCATTGACGTTAATATCTTCCTTTTGCATCGTCATATTTCAACGCGACCCTCGTTCAACGTTTAATCGTGAACTACAGTGGTTCTGGAACGTGACTTTGTATTTATTGCACATATCGAAATCTACTACTAGAAAATTTATAAATGTATTTTATTGAGTTTTTCTTATATTTGTGGCCATGCAAAATATAAAATATGTTAGTAAATTATGGTGGTTCTACAACGCGATTCTAAATTTTTGTACAAATATCAAATTGCGCAATCATCAAACTTTTAGCAAAGTCAATCTTCGATCGAGGTTTTGTTACATTTTTGTTCATGTAAAATATAGAATATAACGTGACTTTGTAACATGTATATCCAAAACGGAAACACGAAGAATCGACAATGGAAAGAAGAAACGACATAATTATGGAACTGGAACGTGAGAAATGTACAACGAATCTATCAGAGGAATATGATGTTGCAAAATCAACTACAACCGATAGAAGAAACCGGAAACGTATTATTGAAATCTATTTAGAGCAAATGCAAACAAGTTACTTCGACAAATCGAAAGACCAAGTGGCAGAAAGAATTTAAATGTCGCTGCCTTTAATTATTTTGTGCAGAGACGAGAGAATATCCTAAATGGACCTACGCATGTGTGAGAAACCACGAAAATTTAATGGAAAATCGATAGAAAATCCAAATGTTAACGTTTTAACTAGTTAATTGTAGGAATAGGAATTAAAGGTTGGAATTAAAAAATGCTGTATCATTTTTCCAAAAATTGTTTTTCCGCAAAAGAAGATGTAAGTTCCCTGACGACTGGTTAGTTTGTTGTTCCCTTTTCAAGAAAACGACAAGTGGACTTTCAGTCTTTCTATTTTTCTAATATTCTAATATTTTTTCTTTACTTTGCTATTTTTCAATGTCATATATCGTTTTCAAGTTGTGATAACTACAAATTGCAATTTTTTTAAGTGTCTCTGAAATACATTGCATTCTTACAAAGTTTTACATGGATTTTCCTCGGAATTTTCGTTTTGGCGCTCACAGCCTTTTTTAATTCCGGTCTTCAATTTACTTTCAGAGTGGTCGCAGGTATAACTTCCGGAGTCATAACCAAGACATTCATAGTCCACCCACTATTCGCACATGCAACACTGCACCCACTCCTTTCCTCTTTTCTTTCCGTTGTAATTCACATCGCAGAAGTGACACGCAACAACCTTCTCAGTATTCATCGTCTCAGTATTCGTCAATAAACTTTGTATTCTGGAAATAATCACAGCACCGACACGGAAACATGAAATGAACATGTAAACGCGCAGATTAAATTGTTTATTCTAAAGTTTTGAAACGTTTCAACGGTGTTCGCAGTCAGTGAATACTTGCTAGAAAACGTTTACATCTCTATGCATTTATGGCTTGTCAAAATTTTCGAGAAATACTGAAATATAAAATTCAATTGAATTTAATATTTACAATTTTCATTGATTTTCGATCTATAGACGCTGTTCCTTTTCAAAAGAAAGTCAGGCCGTTTGGTCCAATCATAAAAAAGTTATACTGTTTTAAAGCGTGTTAAAATACTTTCGTGGTTCGCCGTAGCTATTTTCATAAAGCTGTGACAGCTACGTGCTGCCGAATAATGCAAATTACGCCTTATAAACGTAAAAATAGGACTTTCGAGGGCGATCGCGGCCTAGATTGATCTGTTATCTAGTGTCTTTGGCTACCGAAAGCTTTCATCTTTGCTTTATCGAGAAACGAGAAGGCGCATCCCAAACCCTAGCAACTCTGAAAACGAGTCTACCGCCTTGAGATGGTCAAGTTAGGTGATATACTATGTATGTGTATTAGTAAATTCCTGGTTAAGCGTGGAAAACACTGAGAAAAGCGTGAGCTACACCGTTGCCGCAGGAAACATTAGAAAGGAAACGACAGAATAGAACACGAGCGGAAACGCCATAGAGATAAAGTCATTGCAATGTTGCATAGAATAACAGGATGCGATTGTGATAAGCTCGGCATAACAGAGTAGTGCCCATTCGATAAAAATTACCATGATCGAGCACATTCTTTCGACAAAGTTGTTTCGCAAAGTGTCTTAAATAATGGCCAAGCAGTGAATAGTCAAGATTAGACTGCGGATCTGTACGCATTCGTGGCTTTTGAAAATTTACAAAAAACTCTAAAATATAAAATATAAAATTCAACAGAATCTGGTACGATTTTTATTTATTTCGGGTCTACAAAGGCTACTACCACTGAAAATGCAACTTCGTTCGATTTCATTTTCTTATAATTCGTTCACAAAAATAAAAGCTAATTGCATAAACATTCGCAGTCCGGTCAAGATGAATCTACTAGCAACCGTAACAAAGGTACACCATCGGATTTTCAGGCCCAAAACAAATGTGATACCCCAAAACTAATTGTATCGGCGAAATCATACGATAGAGCCAGGGTCGCGGTAAGGAAAAATTGCCAACCCAATATTATTTCATGATAAATTGGGAATAGTATTAATTTAAATTACGATCGAAGCATGATACCGCGGTAATCGGTACGGTTACTCTACAATGACGCTTGATTTGTTCGATGGACTAATCGTTGCCAGGGCTGATGAAACACTAATTGTGAGTAGACCTTGCGCAGACAAAGAAGATCGGCTGTTGTGCTTTCCTGTTAAGAACGCCAATAAATTCGGCGTATCAAGCCTCCGGATCTACACGTTGATCCTGAAATACGTGTAGACGAAGCGGCTCACGAAGAAATCTACGAAAAAGGAATCTACAACTCTCGAATTTCGCCGGCGCGCCGCTCGGTGGATCTGTTGGGCACCCACCACTTCCGGCGCGATCGGAGCCTGCACAAATCCTCCGGTTTTACTTCTTTTTCATCAACTACAGGTCGTACTGTCTGGCGATGTCCGCCATCGATCTTCGGACAACGTTTCAGATTTCAGTGTTGGGTTTTACGGGCCGTGCAGACAATTTTAAAGCTGCGCGGCAAAGGCTCCGTGACACTTCGATCCTTCGAAGAAGATCAAACGAATCACAGTCGCGTCTCGGATGCAAACAGGAGTGCGGTATATCAATCTCCTGTCAAGAAACGGCCGCCATGTGTTACGAACGATCACCTTTTTCGGATTTACACGTCGATACGCGCTTGGTTCTTGTGTCATTTGACAGATGCGAGGGGCAAAGCGATTTTTACTTATCTTTTTTTTGTCGTCTCGTGAACGACAGCGAACCAGACAACGAGCAACCCCTAGCTGACAGTACTCTGTCGAATGCACCGATGAAAAATGGTGCGCTGACAAATGTTGGGGACAAACCGGCTTCAACATTATCGAAATAATTTGGAAAATAATCGTTGAGATAATATAATATCCTATTTGGCTACGCGTTGTTCGAAATACAGTCGCTTCTCGACTTACGACGGGGTTCGGTTCCGCAATTTCGGACGTTAGTCGAAATGGTCGGCAGTCGAATTTCATAGAAAAATAAATAATATACGAAAACATTCACATTCGTAAACTACTTTAGAAAAATCAGAGTTTGCCAGAGCAATTCGCTCGGCATACCGTTGATGCGATAGAACGAGCAGATTGTGCGAGTTAAATTATACGTAGAGGCGGAATGGTGACGTTACAATTAAGACAGCGGACCGAGAAATCAGATCTCTAAACGCAACAAGATAGTATAAAATTATGCTTCTGTGAAGGGAATGATTAAAAACGACTAGAATGCAAGGTTTGTAACAAGAAATAACGTCCTTCCATCTGATCGCTTGAACGCGTTTTCCCACAATGATCGGCGGTCTGTATGAAATTCAAAGAACAAACGTAACACTCGACAAGAAACATATTCGTGTTAATGGGAATCGATGAGACAGTGACCGGTTATTCGAATAACGAACCGCGTACGGCTTGTAACCGGAGAGTAACAATTTGACTACAGCTTATTATACGGAGCCATCGCGCTGTTCTAACAACTGGGAGACGGAAATTATAAATAGCGATACAGAAATTACAAAAGAGTTAATTAATCGACCGATCCGTAATCACGAAATTGTTCGCCGCTCGCTGTGCAGTTTCTAGCGAAAATGTTTCTAGCGAAAATGTTTTTAGCGACACGATGTCGATAATTTTCTGTTTTACCGTGAGATATTATAAGATCTTTTATTAAGGCGTCGTTAACTTTTTGCACAGAATTTCAAATAGACTAAGGAGTTCCCACAGTAATTCCTATCCAATCGCATAGTATTTGTACAATGTTCGTGATAGGGAGCCAGCAGATTCCTTGCCATATAAAATTATTATACCGGTTTCTAAGCATGATTGATAAGAAAGGACCGAGTCCCTTCGAGTCGGTTCAATCTTTCGCAAGGCAATGACTTGATACCACGTCAAAACAACTGATAAATGCACATGGTTTTTCACAGTTGGACGGAATGCAACTGGATCCATAACATCGACTGTCGTAGACACGTAACCAGATTGCATTTCCGATTAGCAAGCTTAATCAAGTTTCGATATTGGATAATCACTTTGCTGTATCGACTGATGCGTTATTAATATGTACAATTATGATTGACTGACGTTTTATCAATATGTACAGCTACGATACGGATCTAAGCATGCGATTTATGGGCTGATGGGCAAAGATACGAAACAATTTAAATTAAAAATTTAAGAAAAAAAGAATTATACATCAATTTATGGTACACGAGTTAATTTGGGTTAATTGGATAGACTCCCAAACAGTGTTAACCCAGGGTCCCAACATTAACCATCCGCTCCTGCTTGATAGTATTTTTAGCAAATATTCAAGTTTTACAGAAATCTATAATTAACTCGTACGGCGTAGGAAATAATTGGAACAGCGCAAAGTGGTAATTTTGTCTTTCTTTATAATAAAAGTGATTTATGTTTTTGAAAGGTATTTATACCAATTCGAAGAAATGTTTAAACGAGTTGCTGTATAGAAGTATTCGATCCAAACAAAATTGCTTCCGATTAATATACTAATTTATTTACTTTATAATAAACTTTGTAATAAACTTTTCATTCTACGAAAGATTCATGGAATTGGAAATACGTGTCCAACTTCGTAGGTTATTCTTAACATACAACTTTTTTTAAATTTTTCTGATATTTTTGCTGTCTCAAGTTGCTCCTACTCATTTGCTGTCTAGTCGTTACGATGATAAATGCAACATTAGAATTTATTTCCACAAATGGAAATTATTTATGATTCGTTCTAATATTCTATCGAAAAAAATGTATCTGTGTGTATACGGAAATAGTGCATATCGAATAATTTTCTAATTACCTCAAAACCACCTTTGCACACATTGTTAGAGTGTGCAGTCTACAGGTAAGTACGCCAATTCAGAAGGATGACTTAGCGACATCTACGAAGAAGTGGAACAAGTATCTTGAGTGGTACGAATTTGTGAAAATAATTAAATTTAGCATTTATTTCAAATTGTTAAACCATAAGTTACTCAATAATATAATCATTTTCATAAAATTCATTGTTCTCGTAAAAATGTTTGATTCTTGTAAAAGTTTTATAATAGCTTTATTGATTTAATATCAAAAATTATGATTGTCTGCACGATACACACGAAACTGTAGTAAAATAATTACTCTGAAATATCAATTATTTATAAGTAATCAGGAAAACAAACTCAACACGCATATTTAACATCAACAATTGCATCCGCAAAAGTGTATATTAATTAGTAACGAAGAGTTTAGAATTTAATTTCATAATTTTTAGCCAGCTTTCAATCCATTGGAAACAAATTTTCTCTTTGCTTGAAAATTATAATTTTTTGCTTGTTCGAAGCAACAGTAGGTAACAATTTCTCTGCTTACTCTACAATGTAGAATCTACGTTACAACGATTTTTATGGCCACCAAAACTCGATATCGACGGGACGAAAATATGCAATGAGAAATTTGTTTGACAACAAATGAGATCCATTTAAAAAATTCAATATCTCTGAGGTTTACTATTGGACTGTAAATGCATTTGTAAATGGACAAACAGAATGAAAAATGACATAGGTACAACTTAATTCTCAATTTATCTAAATTCTAAATGAAGAAAAAGAAGAAACAAACTTTGCCTAATTGTCTGTAAAATCAATTGAAATTTAATGTCGCTTCATATTTCTTTTATCGCGTCCATTATCGGAGGAAAAAAGTTGAACCGAAATGACACGCATGTAAACGTAAATTAGCATAAAGTTTCACACACTCCGTTCGTAACATTTCGACATATTGATCGTAAAATACTGACCAAGCGTGAACCATCGACTCTTTGAGGATAAAGTAGCAAATCGAAAGCATGCGGAGGCATCGCCGACTCGGATTTCTTGCTCAAGTTTCCGACGCGACGATATCGGCGAGATTAAATTTTTCTTAATTCGATTATTCGTGCGATTAGAGGCATTTGCGTATCAAAGATTCGAGACTACTTACGCTCCGGTTATAGTCGTCGTTGTTGGTCCATCTACTAATCCGGCTGGCCGTGGACGGTCGTACGGGTACACGTAATTCACGTGATAAGAGTGAGTTACGATGCATTTTGTCGTGCCGGAACAGGACGACAAAAGGGTCACTGGCGTTGGCTGATCTGTTATTCGTGCGCGCGTAGCGCAAACGCGCATTCAGGATTTATTCATTTACATATTTACAAGGTGCACTTAAGTCCCTCGGATGAGATGCGCGCGAGTACGATAACTATCGTACTTCGCTATTACGTAGGTGTGTCGCGGCGAGCCCACATAGCCGTATACGCGCGAGTTACCGCTCTTCGATAGGCCGATACACTGATTGGATCGACTCGAATCCATCCAGCAATGTAAACATCCGGATTCAGATTTTTTCAGTTTCGCGGATCAGTAATATCGAACATCCCAAAAATGTCGTGAACTGATATATTCTCGATATATTCTCTAGGCATCGACGATCCCGCATTTCAATTTTTGTGAAAATTAACAAAATGGCAGATATTTTAAATTTAATGACTGAATTCCGGTAGAAAAATTGGTGAATTTTTTATTTACTTTTTAATGAAGATAACCGTAAAATTTTAATTTAATTGCTAAGGTAGAACTCGAGATATCTTGTACACCGTTTTGAAAAACACAACTCTGAGAAAACGCGTTTCGAGTTTACGAATGTAATTTTTCTATAAAAAAAATGTTTGATTTTTTTTAAATATTACCGTGTCCTAGCCCCTTAAACCAGCTGCAGCAGTATCTAGGCCAACGATCCGGAAAGGTAAACATTTTCCAGAAAGATCGCCGAGAGTCTGAATAGATCGAACCGTCTAGCGTCTGTGCGTCCTTTGACCACGGAAAGCAACGATCTACGATTGGGTCGATACACGCGCCAATTCAAGGAAACGCTAACAATTATAAAATTTCCCGGTTAGTTCTGCGCATCGATTCCGAGAGAAGCTGTTCGTTGTAAGCATCAGTGTGCAGCTTGTTCAACTTCCCGGCCGTTTCTCCGATCCGTCTGCAGAAACAGACTGTTATTGGGTAAGTGGTTTCGTTCATGCTTATTGGGAGCCTATAATTTTCGCAATGCCCCGCGATAGCACGATTGTCTACGTGCCGCTTTCCCCTGTCCGTGTACGTGGCTAATTTCGTGGTGGGGAACCTAAATAAACCCTTTAGTGCCACCTGCTCATCTGGTATGCGCTTCAATTAATTCGAGCACGGAGTGGAAACAGTCATTGCACCGTCTTCAAAGAAAGTCAGCCCGGTACTTATCCGCGGCCGATACGCGTGGATAAACGAAGGTAAAACCGGTCCGATATTAAACGACATTTATTTGCTACGGTGAATCTAGCCGCGGCACGGCTAGCGATGGGTCCAACATTGCATCTTCCTCTACAGGGTGTCCCAGAATCAGTGTCGGAAAAAGAAAAGAGTGATTCCCCAGATGGTTCGAAGTAGAAATACCGTGAACCGCTACTTTTTTTGGATCACTCGTCATTCGATCACGTTCGCTCCCAATCTCGGTGATTTTTCACAGTGATTCATCATTTTCGTAATCGCTTCTGATTGGCGGAGAGCATAACTGTTCTTCGCGCAAGTCACAGAGACATAACCCTGTATGTTTTACGCAGGGTCTTTCAATTGAACATGTTCAAATATCAATGTTTTGATTTTTTTTAAATAAGTTTTATCCATATTCCAATAGTATCGGGTTGGAACGAAAGTTCGTAGCGTTTTCAAATTAAGAATCGAAGATACGATTAAGGTATTTATTCATATGTTTATTCGATAATACGAGAAGTTACCTCGAAAATGGCAAAAAGTAATAGAACAGAATGGAAAATATGTGATCGAATAAATCTATGAATAAATATCTGAATTTTAGCTTTCAATTTTAATTTACAAACGCTACGAACTTTCGTTCCAACCCAATACATCAATAATATTTGAATAAACATTTATTATCTGTATTCGAATGTAGTATGATTTCATTACAAAATTCCTCAAACAGGTTACAAAGCTCGCACGTACAGTGAATTGTACTTACTCAAATCCATCGCTACTTCGATCAGAACTACTCGATTACGTATACTTTATAGGACACCGACAGCGTTTGATTCCAGAAATTTCGCACAATTCATTGTACCTATCTGACATTCGTCCATCGATTTACCGTCCAATCTTCAATCGGAGAAACTTCTTTATATTGTTGTCTTTATATTATATCGTGTTAATTTACACAATGCCAGTTCGGAAAGGCCTAAAAAAGCGCGCCCAAACAAGGCGGAGCAAGCGGACAATTTTAATGATGAATGCTCCGAATAATTTCAGAGTAAACCCGCGACTCGAACAGTTGTGCCACGTTAATCACTATTTTTTCTTCCGAGGAATTACGTGTGTTCCGATTAATTACTTGATTCAGCGCTACACGCTTCAGCAAACGTATACCGGTTGGAATTTGCGCCAATGGAGATGCCACGTATTTTTTAAGCTAATTTTTATAGTAACCATTTCTTGTTCATATGATAAATGTAGTGGAACCTCGGTACCTGCAGTCACGATGAAAACCAAGGTGATAATTATAGAAGAGGGGGAAGCTCAGATTTCATTTTCGCACCGGTTTCATACATCTGTGTGTTCCAACGAATAAAACGTACACCGCAAATATGTAATAAATTATCTGTCATAAAAAATAATGAACTCTGTATTTGCTATGTAATGGGGGCAAATCCGTTGCAACGATTACACTTGTTGGTGTATTAAATTTCCGAGTGTTCGTGCAAGCAATTATTTAGTGTACATAATATATATATATAAACACATTGGTGTTTCCAAAACAGAACAAACACGAAGTGCTAAGCTATTCACCGACAAGTATTATTTGCATAAAATATTTGCAAAATGACTATGCAAATAATATATAATCTTACGTTGCTCGACATTATTTTAAAATAATCGCTATTTGACGAAGCAAACGATGTTTTAATACTATAATATGTATAATGTTGATGGATATAAAATATATTAATATTTACAATTATTAATGTCTATAATATTTATGAATATAATAATAATTATAATAATACTGGGTATAAAATTTGGAACTTTCCAAATTGATATTCTTCTGTTTGAAACTTGTTATAAAAATAAACATCGATGTTATAAAGAAATTGTTTATGTACGCGCAAACCATAGCCCACCGAAATTTTTATGACATTCGAGACAGCGCATTATATGGACGAAAGAAACGTCTTGATTTGTTTTTACCAGTTGGAAGCATCGATTTATTAAATGACGCGCAGAAAAGATTTTGAAAAAATTGCAATTGATAGGAATTACATGAAAAAATAAAACAGACGCGTCTTGAAACGTTTTTATTCGATCCAGTTATGAAAATTTAAAATATGTGTATCGTAGATCTATGTTGATTAATAATATTTTAATAGTAGCTTAACGACAGCTCGCGTGTACGTTAATCGATCTCGATAAAATTGTCAGCGTGTGTATAATTACCACGAATCTACAAGACGCATACTTGAAATTTTCATAAAGAGCTCGATCGAAAAAGTTTTAGAAAGTTTTCATTTTTTTCATGTAATTCCTATTATTGTAATTTTTCAATGCTTGAAATTGATCAGAAAAAAAGGTGAATTCGTTCGGTCCAATTTCGAAAATGTTATTCCGATTGGAATGGCGCTCGAATACTTTCGTGGGTACCGCTGCAGTGCACCGTATGTACTATGTACCGTTAGATGCCCACAAAGCCGATCTTGTACATTTCAATGAAAGGCCTAAAAATGTGTTGCACCTTTTCAAGACAATTATCATCGGACCAAATATCATTTGTTAATCAAATTTATTTATTGCTTGTCTCTTGGCATTCGAGCATTTAAATGATCTTTCATTTCATTTCGCTTGCACCTTTTTAAATATGACTTTCTTCCCGACTTCCCTCTCTCTTAACTCGTCCGGCAGCTTTTTATCTCCTCTCTTGCTTTATCCTGTTCTTTGCGATACGCGTGGCCAGATGTTCAAGAGTTTCTTCTTCTGCTTTGCATAATCTGGACCGTCTCTTTTATTCGTTTTCTTAGAATTTGCTCGTCAGCCCTTCGTTCCGTATCTATATCTTACTAGGCCTTTTTGCCTGTTCTTTCTATTTATTCCATATTTATACAGACTTTTCTGTCAGTCGATACTAAACCTACCAACACCGGTTATAACGACCGGTTTCAGGTTTCTTAATTTACAATTAGAAAAATAATAAAACTGATTTCATAAGAAACAATTTAGTAGTGGACGCGTTTCGATAGGAGCCGCACGAAGTCTGAATAAAATAAATCTTGTCATTTTTGTAAGGGATCGTGTAACGGTTACTTTTAAGGCTCGATAGGTTTAGTGTTAATCGTATACATGTATACGGTACACGTAAGACACTGTCGCAAAGGTAGGGACACCGTATAACTTGGGACAGTGCTTTTTTTCATGTTATTTCTGTTCACGAACAAACTTTCCCTGAACATTAGAAACAACAAGTCGTGTTCGGTGTAACCGCGCCCAACAAAGGCTAAAAATATGCTAAATACACAGTCAACCTGGACACATTGTCTGCGCGAAGAAGAGTATCCGACCGTTGCTTCACTTTTAATTTAATTAATAATCGTATCGATTGTTCCTCTCTCCTTGTGCAAATCAATTTCCACGTACCCGAACGTGTATCGAGATCTAGAGCAGGATTTCAAACACTTAAATCAAGATCTACGCATGGATCAAATAATCTAATAAATCGCATCATCGCAGACCAGCACTCTCTATAATCGTATTGATTTTTTAGTGGGTCTTTTCACACTTTTAAAAGATACCTTTTGTACCATGAGTTTTTGTGCATGTCCCTTCTTTTTTATTTTACGTAAAATCTTTTTTCTATTGCGTAAACATTTATGTAAGAGGGCAGGGCTTCGGTCCGTTTATAAATAAATAAATTAGAGGATCAGGTATGCATTGTATTTTGTTTCGATGATTGCATCGCTCTCGCGTACCTTGCTCTAGAAATAATTTTCTAATTTTTCGTAGAATCATGACTAGCGTAGCTGTTGCATAAGGTTGGCGGCCCCGAGGTTGCACGGTGTACAGCCATTTTTAAATCGATGTTCGGGGTCTAACGAAACGGGCCAGCGACCGCGGGGTCGTCTGGTGTGCGGAACTTGGCGTACGTGCAATTCGAAGAAATTACGATGGCGCTCGGTTGCTCGCCGACGACATTGCGACGGAGCGGCGCGCGACGACGACGAACGAGTAAGACGTAACGCGAACGTAAACGCAAACGCGAAAATTGGTGGGGTGTGCGATGGAGCCGCCGATGGAGAAAGGAAAACACGCGAGAGCACCGGCACCGGCATCGAAACCGGCACCGACGCCGACGCCGACGCCGACGATCTTCTCGCTTCTCGCAGTCGGCGCTCAGCTTCCTTCGCCGAGAGGTGCGCCGATGTTTCGTACGCGCTCCGATTCGATTAATACTCGTTAGACGCGCTCTCCGAATGAAATCTCATGAACTTCGACAAACGAAGCACGACACGTACCCCGCGGCAGTGCTTCTCATAACGTTCATGCTGAAGCACAGTGTGACGTTTTAAATGTCCGTACAGACGTTATCCAACGAGACGAAGCAGTAAATCTCTTTGCTAATAACGTGTCCACCCTATTCGTTGCCAACGGTGACAGCAAAGCACAGTAATAAAATTGTTTGATATTGCGACCATTGTTAAACTATAATTTTTCAGTTGACGCTATAGGTCTCTTTAATACGAAATTAATAATGTGTTCGATAGTGTCCGTTCTATTTATCGTCAACGGTGACAGCAAAGCACGATAATAAAACTGTTCGATATCGCGACCGTTGTCAAACACTAATTTTCCAATCGACGCTATATCTTTTATTTGAGAAACAAGATTGTGCAAATCGATTTTGTCCTTCTTCTAATAATTGCAAAACAAACCCTGCGGGATACTAACCACTTGATAACCCGGACCTAACCCGGACCAATCAAAGTATATGGTATAACAAATTTTTTACTTTGCCAATGTTGAAGAAGATGTTCTGGCGGTTACGCTTAAATGAAACATCCTTTATACAATAAATAACAGAAATGACGTTACCTTAATATACTCCACACTACCTGATATACCGTGCATAAGAAGCGACGAACGATAAATAACGAATAAAGGTCCTCTTAAACGAATAACGAATAATGGAAATGACGCATAACTCGAACGATATATAATCGAATAACGAGTAATTATTTATTCCTTACCGTTGTATTCGAATCGTATTCGAATAGATGCTCAACACTGGTTACACCAGTACGAGTCGGCGAGCACGAGTGGAGCCACAAACGACAAATGACCGTCTTCGGGCTACTCGAGTTTCCGGTTGATATACATACGTAAGTATCTCTCGATACGACCAAACACGTGGTATCGCCGTATAGACGCGTTATACTTTTACAGGAAAAAGTTATATTGTGTAACTTTAGGAATCACCCTTTTCAAGGAAGGACACCTTGTATAGTCCACGTAATCGAGACCTTGGTCGACATATTCGACACTTTATCGATACATATATCGTATTCGATCTGATTTCCCTCTTCGACGAAGATACGATCGTAAGTCTGTGCGGCACCAAGGTAATTGCATCGATAGCGAACCAGCGATTTCCTTTTCAGATTCCTCCCGTTTGACCATACTATCGATCAGTGTCGCTGTTAATGTAATTAATTGCTTCAGTTCTTCCTGCCATTAGTTTTCATCGTTTGGATGATGCGTGCGTTGTACATATTAGGTATATGCGATAGCCTTTTCAGTCTTTTTCAATTGGTCATGCATAGACTGCGGATGTGTACGCAATTCCCAATTTTTATAAACAAATTTTTAGAAAGTGGAACGAAATAAAATTTTTCTTTTAATGGAAACAGCCTTTGTAGATCCAAAACAGATAAAAATCGTACTGAATTCTATCGAATTTTATACTCTCGCTAAATCCCGCGATAAAGATTCGCGGTCTAATGTATAACGGCTTATCATACATAATGGCTATAAGGCTTCGCGCGTATGTAAAAGAAAATTAAATCAAATAATTGTGCTAATTATATATTTATCTGCTTCGTTATTTGCATTATAAACAAATACATTCTTTCCCTTATACATATGTACACAGTTTATACGTATACCAGCCTTTTTGTCTAGTTTAATACGAAATTAAGAAATTTGTATCAGATAAAATTCCACGGGGATATATTTGGCACCGCGTATACAACGTTCTTCAGAACTGGCTATTGCAAAAATGACAGCCAGACCCCCTTCAAGTTTGACCCCTGAAAATTTCATCGAAATCGATTAACGTACACACGAGCTACAAGCGGTTAAAAATGGTAAAAATCGTAGTTTCGCACGACTTTTGATCGGTTCCTGCTTAAAATCCACAGAATCGTACATCTTTCGATGCGTGTCGTTTTTTCCCGTGTCAACCGATTCCGATGAAATTGTAAGTATGCGTATAACAAACATAGATCTACGAAACATATATTTTAAATCTTCGTTGAGGACCCAAATAAAAAAGTTTAAAAAATGCCTTTTTTATTTTTGCACGTAACCTCGTAAATTATAGTTTTTGAAAAATCTTTTTTGCATATCATTTCGTAAACCAACGCTTCTAATTGATTATTTAAAAAAATCAAGTCGTTTGGTAGAATTATAAAAAAGTTATTCTGTTTTAAAGGACGTTCGAATACTTTCGTGGCTCGCTGTACATGTATGTACATATATTGTGGATATCTGTTGACGAAACTTGCGTTTCCGCTGATAGATGTCTACGACCGGGGCCTTTCTCGCTGCTATTCGATCCGTCACCCGTTTGTATATAACCCGGTTTCGAAGAAGTTTTGTTGTCCTGGCGTCTAAGGCAGGGTCTGCTAGAGAGAGCCTTACCGATGAGTCCTACTAGCAGACTCAGGACGAAACGACAGCTCCATTTCCCGCCGCCTCTGCTTTCCTCAGCTCAACAACTTCCCCATCCACTGCCGCAAGAGGGAACACTTAATCAGAGGACGGGGAAAAGTGCTTACGAAATCTTTAAGCAATAAAAACACGAGGACTTACATGCCCAGCGGAGGGAACATCGCTCGACGTTTGCTCGATGGAACGTAGCGGTCCACGAATCTTGCGACCAATAAAATCAGCTCTTGCCATAAGCAAGGCAACGTCGCTCGATTCGTGGAGCCCCATCGAAAAAAAAAACCCCCCCTCGCAATTACATCTGTTCTCTCGGCTTTCGCTTTGCTCGATATCGTAGTGTCACGGTGTCCTGCTCCGTCTTCGCTGTGCGCGGTACTGGTAATGGATTGGTACGGTATTTCGCACTTCGTTGCTTAGCTTGATATCGTATGCTATGGGATCGTGTCCCCTTCCGTATGGGCACGATGCGTGACAGCTACTGCCTAACATTGGTTACGCGATACAAAAGTCCTCGTAGAGTCATTTCGTCCTCTAATCCTGACCATACTTCATCCAAGTGTCTAAGGCAGAGCCTGCTGGAATAGCCTTACCGACGAGTCCTCCTAGCAGGCTCAGGACGAAACACGGGGGGCCCTCCCCTTTTTTTTCCTCCATACTTTTCTTTTTTTTTGCAATCGTAGCAATTATAACGTTTTATAAATTCTTAGCTAACATATTGGCAACGGATGAGGCATAATATCTCTGAATATAAATTTATAAGAACCGGGACCAGAAACATTGAAAGCCACGATGCAAAATGTAGCGCGGTACTTGCGAAGCAGAAAATGGTGTCACCCACGCGACGTTATTTTCTGAATTGAGAATATTTCATGTATTTTAAACTACAGTAAAAATAAATGCAGATCGTTCGAACATGAAAATTTCACTTTTTAAACTTGCGCTTTCGCTGATAGATGTCTACGACCGGGACCTTTCTCACTGTTATTCGATCCGTCACCTGTTTGTATATAAGCTGGTTTTGAAGAAGTTTTGTTGTCCCGGCGTCTAAGGCAGGGTTTGCTAGAAAGCCTTACTGAGGAGACCTACTAGCAGACTCAGGACGAAACGCCCCTATTCCGCCCTCCTCTGCATTCCTAACCTGAATGGGCAAATACGTGCCTTAAAAGGGATAAATTATTCAGAGGAGGATGAACTTGTCATTATTACATCCTTAAGCAAGCTATATAAACACGAGGACTTACGCCCTGCGGAGGGGATATCGCTTTATCGATGGATCGTAGTAGTGTTCCACGAATCTTGCGACATCATAATCAAACCTTGTTACGGCGCAGGGCAAGGTCACGTCGCTCGATTGGTAGAACCCCATCGAACACCTTCTATCATGTTCCCCTATCCTTCGCTGTGCTCCGATAACATAGTGTCACGATAACCCGCTGATCGACGTTTTGCGCGATACTGTGTAATGGATGGTCACGGTGTCAAGCTGTACATCGCTTGGCTCGATATGGTATGCTATGGGATCGTGTCCTCTTCCGTCTCGGCGCAATGTGTTAGCATCTCCGATACAGTGTTCACGCTACAAAAGTCCTCGTAGAGTCATTTCGTCCTCCAATCCTGACTATACTTCATCCAAGTGTCTAAGGCAGAGCCTGCTGGAATAGCCTTACCGACGAGTCCTCCTAGCAGGCTCAGGTCGAAACACGGGGGACCCTCCCCTTTTTTTCCTCCTTACTTTTCTTTTTTTTTGCAATCGTAGCAATTATAACGTTTTATAAATTCTTAGCTAACATATTGGCAACGGATGAGACATAATATCTCTGAAAATAAATTTATAAGAACCGGGATCAGAAACATTGAAAGCCACGATGCAAAATGTAGCGCGGTACTTGCGAAGCAGAAAATGGGTATCACCCACGCGACGTTGTTTTCTGAATTGAGAATATTTAATGTATTTTAAACTACCGTAAAAATAAATGCAGATCGTTCGAACATGAAAATTTCACTTTTTAAACTTGCGCTTTCGCTGATAGATGTCTACGACCGGGACCTTTCTCACTGTTATTCGATCCGTCACCTGTTTGTATATAAGCTGGTTTTGAAGAAGTTTTGTTGTCCCGGCGTCTAAGGCAGGGTTTGCTAGAAAGCCTTACTGAGGAGACCTACTAGCAGACTCAGGACGAAACGCCCCTATTCCGCCCTCCTCTGCATTCCTAACCTGAATGGGCAAATACGTGCCTTAAAAGGGATAAATTATTCAGAGGAGGATGAACTTGTCATTATTACATCCTTAAGCAAGCTATATAAACACGAGGACTTACGCCCTGCGGAGGGGATATCGCTTTATCGATGGATCGTAGTAGTGTTCCACGAATCTTGCGACATCATAATCAAACCTTGTTACGGCGCAGGGCAAGGTCACGTCGCTCGATTGGTAGAACCCCATCGAACACCTTCTATCATGTTCCCCTATCCTTCGCTGTGCTCCGATAACATAGTGTCACGATAACCCGCTGATCGACGTTTTGCGCGATACTGTGTAATGGATGGTCACGGTGTCAAGCTGTACATCGCTTGGCTCGATATGGTATGCTATGGGATCGTGTCCTCTTCCGTCTCGGCGCAATGTGTTAGCATCTCCGATACAGTGTTCACGCTACAAAAGTCCTCGTAGAGTCATTTCGTCCTCCAATCCTGACCATACTTCATCCAAGTGTCTAAGGCAGAGCCTGCTGGAATAGCCTTACCGACGAGTCCTCCTAGCAGGCTCAGGACGAAACACGGGGGACCCTCCCCTTTTTTTGCAATCGTAGCAATTATAACGTTTTATTAATTCTTAGCTAACTTATTGGCAACGGATGGGACATGATCTCTCTGAAAATAAATTTATAAGAACTGGGACCAGAAACATTGAAAGCCACGATGCAAAATGTAGTGCGGTACTTGCGGAGCAGAAAATGGTGTCACCCACGCGACGTTGTTTTCTGAATCGAGAATATTTAATGTATTTTAAACTACAGTAAAAATAAATGCAGATCGTTCGAACATGAAAAGTTCACTTTTTAAAAATTAGAATGTAGCTTATGGGTCACCCTGTATTATCTCAACGACACTCTGGTGTTTTGTTTACTCGCTATCCTTGTTTTGCATTCGACGCTGGCGACAAGAGATCAAGATATAAGCGAGCAACGGTTTCACCTACATCCAGGGAACAACAGTACTAGAAGCCGTTTTTTTACGTGTATTAATATAACACACTTGTATTTACATACATACTTTGGTGCGTATGTTTGCAACTCAGCGCCTTACAATTTCGAATCAGTCTCCTGACGAAGATTCTGAACAGAGTCTAATAAATATGGATGCCATTAATTTCCTTCAAATCGAAATCAAATTCTACATTGGTTTTGTTAATGTATAGTTATCGAAGAACATGTAGGCATACAATAGATATAAATTTTCTCCATTTTTAGGAAATTACGAACTGCAAAAATAGTTCTAAAACCTCACTAACACCGTAAAATAAATCGTGAGGCAAAGGGTTAATTGGTAATAACGACTAGACTTTATGCATTTGTGACAAAAATAGATCCAATGCAAATGTGAAAAGACTACGAATAAAGTAAAAAATAAACAATACATTTTCATTCAACTGCACCTTCTTCCAATCGATTTAGACAATTATACTAGGGGTCTCCGCTCACCAATACCCGCTGTTCGCGGCTTCGCCACTCGGAGTTTTTGCTTGACAGAACTATTTGATATAATAGAAATATATTATATACCATATACATTATTGTAACCGCAAAAAAATTGATGAATTTTTTTTATTTGTCAACCACGGTATGTAACTCCTAAAACCATTTTGATTGACCCAACCGACGGTATACGAGTACATACCTTTGTGAACCTCCTTCCTATAAATAGTCTTATTTATGTATTTCGATCATTATTCATGAGTTCCCATTCAATATGGTCAATGGGAGTAATCGCAAGCGGGAACACAATGTGACGAGACGTCGTTTCCGGTTAACGGAAAGGGTCACAGACTAGAACGGAGAGAGAGAAAGAGAGAGAGAGAGAGAGAACGACTCGTATATCCTCCAGCTACGCCTCGCTTCGTCAATGAATTATCATAAATCGACGCGACGTAACTCTCGTGATTCCTACCACCAGCCACTAGAGAACAATTATATCGGCGACTTGCGGCACGGAATGTCGACAATCGTGCGCGTTATTGCAAATGGGCTGGCGCGGCGTGGCGGTCCGTTGCGGCTTCTGATAGAAACAGATAAAAACTAGCACGGTGAAGACGATCACGTCATAAGTCGATCCATAGAGCAGAGCATAGAGCGGCGACACCAAAAAGAAACATCATTACTGGAGGCGCGTAGATACTTACGCCAGAAATACGAGCCGATGCCGACGATTAACGAGCTACCGGCATCGCCGGTAAGCCGGTCACGTTCGGCTGACTCTTCAGAGTTTGCAGCTACTTAGTTGGTGGCACCTTGCACGCGTCCAGCCGCGTCAGATAGCGCAGCAGGGCGCACTTAAATTTGCAAAGTTTTGAACCCAGAAGTCAAATTCTTACGTTACAGGATAGCGTTTCTCTTTGAGGAATCAACGCGGGATGACGAGTAAAATCTTCAGAATGTGTATTGCCAACGCTAAACCCACCAGCCAGCTGACCGGTTTTTTTATTTTACAATTATTATTGAATTTGGAAAGACGCTTTCGTAAGAAATGAATATATCGATACGAAATGAATATATGAATATATAATATATACTGGAATCAAAAAATATATTCAATAAATTCCCATGAAAACATCTTTACAATTTCAATAATACTCAAATAAAAAATCTAAAACGTGTCATTTGATCCTCGTGGTAGGCTCAGCGTTAAACGTATAATGTTCAGTCTCGCGGATGAAAGCTCGCACGCCCTCAAACGAGGGTGAACATCTTCCCGGGGCCTTCAGTTTGAGTAAATGTGAGGTAAATTGTAAGGAATTGCTCATGGTCGGGAAATATATTCCGAGTTCACAGGGTTAATCCAGTATAAGTTTCAGAAAGTGTCTAACTACTGCCATACGCTAGACTGTCCTTAACAATTATACCGTCGGACACATTTAGCCAACACGCTAATTTCTCCAAGTAGTTTTAGATTGACGTTCACGATATTGCCGCCTTGGATGAGGAAACGAGGAAAATGTTAAGTTTTAATTACCAGCATTCGTCAAAATCATTCGTATTAACTTGTCTCGGAGTACGTACTTCCTTGTTACTTTGCTCAGAATCTTATAATTACAGTTGGTGTTCTTGTTATAAACTGACGTAGATCAATCGCATATGTTTAGACGCGAAGAATCAATTTCTAGAAAGAGGAATGAAACTTTTTAGAAAGTGGAATGAAAAAAAAATCCTTTTTTTTTCTAGTGGAAACAACCTTTACAGATCCAAAACAATTGTTGTTATAAAAAATTTGTTACAGAAGTTTTATTACAAAATCAAAATTATGAAAATTAAATTAGTAAAAATATTGAAAACTATAAGTAACGATTTAATGCATTTTTTACGAAAATTAGTAGGTGTAATTTAAAACGGTAAGCATATTGGAAGAATTTAAAAATACCGATATGTTATTTTCAATCTACAAAACAACTTTCTATTACACTCCAGTTTGCTGGAATCCAGATAGAAATTTTTTATTTTATACATATAACGATCCGCTGTCCAGCGATAAATGACACAAGAAAATGTTATACCAACAATTGAAACGTTACTTTTAATAACCCTCTCTCTGATTGCCCATGCAAATCCGAGTCCTACCAATTTCGACAAAGTTCGGCGGAGTAATACGAAGCTTTGTTTACGGAGTTGCATGCCTCCTTTCGTTTTATGTTTGTATAAGATAAATATTATTTCAAGTTTTAAATCTGCAACGAATTTCCGTAACCACCGTCTGCGTTCGAGAAAATAGTTACGACCTGTTCTACTTGTAAACAAACATTTCAAACATTCTGCACTCGGCAAGCTAAAGTATTCTGTATACTATCATTTTTATTGGTAAATGTGAGAAAAATAAATAATTCTGTAGAAACATGGTTGCGCGTAAAGAAGATGTTTTACATTCTGCCTTCTGTATCGGTATTACGAAAAATATGAAATCTTCGTTTATATACATACGAAACATTTAAAAACCTCTGTATCTCCTATTTCTTTCTATAAGCGCGCAATTCTCGTTGCACATTTGAATTACATTAAATTTCCAACAAATTAGACATACTTAAAGGATAATTTAAAAAGGAATCAATAAGAAACACGATAAAACTTTTCAGAAAATATTTTTAGCCTATGCTTGGCACAGCTACACCGAACTCGACTCGTTGCTTTTACAACTCCAGCAAATTAGATATATTTAAAAGAGAATTTGAAAACGAATCGATAAAAAACACAATAAAACTTTTTAGAAAATATTTTTAGCCTTTGCTTGGCACAGCTACACCGAGCACGACTTGTTGCTTTTAATGCTCGTGAAAACTTTGTTTATAAATAGAAAAAAAGTTTACAACCATGACATTGATGTTTCCAGTGAGTTAATGGGGAAAAAACGTACTGTTGCCACTCATACGGTGTCCCAACCTTTACGACGGTCTCTCACTCTGACAAGTGTCGCGTGGAATGACCCCAAAATATGAGGCAGGATGCGCAGGCAGAATGTACCTCCATAGGTAAGTTTTTATTTACGTTGCCAAATATATTCGCTGTAACGAATATATCGTATTTCAATAATTGTACAGTGAATTTATTGTGATCACCGACTCCGAAGGTGTCTTGAAAAGAATGCAACGCTCAACACTAATTACAACCGACAAAGGTCTGTTGTACAGAGTGTCGTGAAATTATATGTCGCGGACACCGTACCGCGATTCCGATCGCCAAATTGTTGATCCGGTCAACATCGTTTTTGAAGGGAACGGTTGAGTTGCGACCTACGGTTCCTCTCACAAAGTTGGTCCTCTCGACCAATGGAACCGGATTAAAAAAAATTTTGGTTTATTTTACCTTGTTTTTCACGTTGACGGTCAATTTTGTGGAGAGTTCCTTATGTGATTTTCGACGGTGGTGTAAAATCGCGCTATGGTGTCCGTGACATATAATTTTGTGACACCCTGTACTGCTAGGTTGCATCGGCATCAAAAGAAATACGGAAGCAATTGCAGCAGCAAAACGAACAAGCACTGAAGACGCATCCGAAAGGGATTCTACGCTATGGATTTTCATAAGTATCTCGTCGAAGGTACAACAGACCTATGGGATCGAGAATGGGAAAAAGTTGAAGACTTATAGCCCCCTTACATATTATTTTATAAATGTGATACCGTCGGTCCTCAGGGACTGACAGAAGTGACGGAAATCTTGGAAGCACCAGGTGAGCGATGCCTAGCGGCGGGGCTTGGCGCGGCTTGGCGCGGCGTGTACAAATCCGTCATGGGATGCCGGTTAAATCGGGCAGAAAAACGTGTTATTAAATAGATCAGGGTAGAGTCCCGAGTGATCGGACAACGCTAGAAATCCTATTAACTCTCGTATGGGCCGAGGAGAGTGGCCTAACGACGCGACGTTCGGAAAATAATCAACGAAACGATCGCCGGGACGAGCAACGACGCCGGTTAGCGGGATAATAAAAGAAGCAGGACGCGAAGGGGAGCTGCTACTTTCCCGGAGCATCGATCCTAGGATCCCAGTTCCCGCTGCCAGGAAGGACTTCTTTCGTTCCACGTACAGAGGCATTCTTAGCGCGTACACCCGGCCAGGGGACGAAGGAGACAAAGACACGGTGCACCGGGAAAGATAGAGAGAAAGAGGGAATCCGGAGAGAAAGGAGCAACTTCTATCTTCTGGCGGCACAGTTCAACCGCGAAGGTCGGTCAATGGCCAACACGCCGGCTAACAGCCGCTACAGCGGCAGAAAGTGGCAGGGGTACAGAGGGCAGGGTACCAGGAGGAGCAAGGGGGGAGGAAGAAAGATCAGGGGGATGGAAAAGGAGGACGAGAGACAGGAGCGAACGAGAGGAGAAGAAAGGGAGAGGAGCGGGGAGAGGGAAAACGGGCGACGTAACTCGCACGATACCAGAATATCATTACGTTCAATTGCTATACGGCGACATCCACCGACCAGATGGTACATGTCGATGCACGTGCGTCCGGAGAAAAAAGGGTTGACACTGGCTGCCAGTCCCGGCTACTGTAACAAGATTATTCGAGCCCGCGTCAACAACACCCAGCCACCGCGGATTCCTCATCGTTCGGAACGCGGAAATTTCTTCGTCACGGCAAAACATTACCGGACGACGACGCTGATCTCCACGCGATAGAAATTGCTGTTACCTACGACGGCCCGCAAACCGGTGGATCCACATATTCTGGAAAAAAATTGTCTGCCTGGAACTTTTCTGAGGGGCGTTTCTATTGAGACGACTGAGGCTGTCTCTCGATAAAGGGAAGACATTTATTGCTACTTAGCTTTTAATACGGCCGCGAATCGAAGGATAATCGCTTTAACACCAGAGCGCCGGGAACCTGAACCAACCTGTCAGGTCATTCCGAAAGATCCTTCGCTGTGATAAGCGAACTTTGACGTAACGGCGCTAGCACCGACGCGCAGTGATGTAATCACTGCTGATAACCTGCTTGCTGTCTAGGGTAAAGCTTCTTAACAGCAACAGCAAGTTTGTTAAAGCCGTTAAACAGTTTGCAATTTGTTTGGAAATAACTCGAAGACTCGTTATCGAGGAGACCACCTAAATATCTCCTTCGTTTCTAATCGTCAGTTATCGTTATATTTTTTTTCAGGAAAAACTTGTGTTCTTTTGTTCCATCTTGTAGCGACTGAAAAAATACATTTTAATATGCTCGAGTCATGACCTTCGAGCGACCTCGAGGCCCGAAAATTAGTATATTTTGTAAAAGCACAACCGCGTTTCTTTCAAATTAACAAATCCTAATTATCACCTAATCTATTCCCTCGACGAACGATCCGCTTTGATTTCACGAATGAGAATTCACTGAATTGCGAAGAGTCCAAAGTAGGCCGAGTTATTTCATTGATAACTCTTTCCGACACACACACAAAATCGTATTCGCGTCGATTAAAGATCGACGGAGTAAAAGGCATTTCGCGAACGCTTAGCAACGATTACGTCAAACTACGTAGATGCCTGTTATCTAACATGATAATTTTCAGGCTCAACGGATCGGCACAAATTGAACCACAATACGCAGAAGCAATTGTATTTCTGCATACCCAGAAACGGTTGTCGTTATCCCCGTTTCGAATACCATGTCACAGAAGATTATTATTTGCATACGGTATCCGCGAACTTTACTTTCTATGGATTCGATGAATTGATTTGTTTATGCTATATTATATTTCTATAAGAACTATTGTTGCATGTACAGGGTGAATCACGAATCGGATCGGTAAAGATTACTCTACGTTTGCACCTCGAATGTCTTTGTTGTTTTTAAAGATACAATGGTTCGATGCAGCTCGTACGATGCCATAAAAATATTTGTTTTTGTTATTCTTTTTTTTTAGAAATTTTCAAGGTCGCCTTCATTTTTTAACCGGGACAACCCCTTTTTAAACACCTACGACGACAGTCCCTTTCGTTAGGAACTCGGTGACTAGAATAACTCAAGGTCACGGACAGAGGAAACTGTTTTAAGAATATTTATATTCGTCAACGCTTTGCCTTACAAAATCGAACCACCATCTTCGTAACGAGGTTTTCGAACTAGCCGCGATAAACTTGAAAACTGGATAAAATAATTAATAATATGTAAGCTGGATACAATAAACTTGATTCATTTCTTTTGAGTGGAAGTTGCACAGCATTTTTCACATTTACAGCGAACGTAGTCCACGGTATAATGTATGGTTCCTGTACTATCTATGATGTCCGTGTCCGGTCTCGCTGCACCGTAATGAATAACTATAATGAGCATGCGCGAGCCTATTCAAGTTTATATATGTTAAACAATCGCTAGCAAGGGCTAGCACGCGAACGAATAGGAGAGCCATTAATACGGATTAGTTTATTATATGTTCGAGATATCTTGCTCTCTTTTTTCTTTACGCATCAACAACGTAGATGCAATTCTATTAATTTCAGTGTATTCATTTCGGTGTACATGTTGCAAAACATATTAATATCGTTGCTTTATGAAACGATCACGATTTCTTTGCGCGGAAATTGCAACAAACGATGCAGCGAGCATTAATCAATTATTTTTTGCTAGTTATATCGAGTTGTACTCGCTCAGGCAGTACTGGTTCCCGAGTTTCGCGTTCGAATAAATTTTCCTGAATGCCTTCTTTTTCCTCATTTTCTTCTTCTTACACCGTGTTAACATTCCTCCGTAGTGTCTGCAAACGGAAGATCCATACAATGTGTTGTTTATTAGCTGAGAAACGTTATTTACGATCATACCCCCGATCAAACGAGAGTAAAGTCTTATTCGTAATGTAAATAAAAAGTAGCAGGTACCACGCGTAAGAAGCATTCGATCGATCGGAGTAATCCGACTACGGCAATCATTATTCATGTATCAGCTGTTGGAAATACTCGATATGCCTTCAAGCGAGATGTTGGTAGACAAGTTTATCGAAAAAATGCAAGACGAATGAGCGTAGCAAATATTTAGAAGAATTACGTTCAGCCATCTCGATACGTCTGCTTAGAACTAGATATAGAATTGTAGTATTCAAGGGGTCAGGACACAGTAATATTTTGAAAAAATCGATAATTTCTGTTCGATAGGAAAATTACATTCGTAAACTCGAAACGCGCAGATTCAATTTGAAACGGTTGAAAGAGACTTCAAGAGTATTAATATATTATTTATACTCCATTAAAATGATTAGTGAAAAATATAAATATACATTTAGCTCCTGTGTCTTGGAATCGATGCGCATACTGGAAAGCGCAATTGAAAACAGTTGAAAGATTAAAAAACGTTAACGGTATTAATATATTATTAGACTGCGAATTTTATGTATTTATGATCAAAATGGGCAGGTCCAATTTTTGACAGTAAAATAATTTGAAGAATTCTAAGAATGATTTATGTACTACTATATTATTTTCATGCAATTTTTAGTGTCATGCAATTGATGCGCGAATTTCTTATTTTACATAAAGGAGTCTAGTTATCATAGTTGTCGAGCATCCTACCGATGAACACGATTCAAAGTCAATTGTCAATAAAATATTAGGTTCGAACTAGGCTCAGCTAATAAAGTATATTTTCTTCTGACTCCGTTTACGTTCGTACGAGCTATCTGTTTGCTAATTATCGACAATTTGCAGTACATCGTCGACATGTTCTCGAAGCGAACGAAAGTCAATGTTTCGCGAACCTATCGTGACACGAATAAATAATATTTCGTTTTGTTTAATGCAAACGGGCAATATTGATACGTTACAACACATACGGACAAGCGTAACGACCTCTTTTCGAATAAATTTCTTTTCTCGCATTCTTCGTGCGTGCTCAAGAATTATTTATGCGTTTTACAGATACTTCCGAAAACAATGATGCATATTTGAACACGCGTAACTCATCGTCCATCCATTTTTTCGATATAGAAAAAGAATGAATTAGTGGAATACAAGAAAATATAATATGTGTATCAACAAAAATTGATTAACGATTTCCTTTATTTTCAGCACGAGAAACTTTTTAATAATCAGAAAATAGTAGAACTCCGAGAAAAACGCGTTTAAAGTTTTCGAGTGTAATTTTTCTATAAAAAAATTTTCGATTTTTTCAAAATATCATTGTGTCCTAACCCCTTATATTACGTTCACCTGAAAACACAACTATACATATAGTATTATTATACGTAAATTTTTTGTTAATTAACTAACTATAATAATTGTGGCCCAACATTGGATATTCGTTGGGAAATTGTTACAATTTTTCGTTGGGTATATTTGTAAGCAAAACAACGAACCGTATCCCAACCGACGGCCAACCATAATTGCTATTAGGGGAATTCTGCATGAAACGTATTTCGAATGATAAACCATTATAAAGATAATTTCAGTTACGATTGGGATATCCTGTATATTATTCGTAGACTGCGGATGTTTAAGCAATTTGCAATGTTTTTGGACGTATTTTACGAAACAGTAGTCCATTAAAATTTTATTCTCAGTGGTAATAGCCTTTGTAGATCCGGAATAAATAAAAATCCTATTAAATTCCGTCGAATGTTGTATTCCAGCTAATTAAACATTTTCAGAAGCCATAAATTCATTAAGATCTGCAGTCTAGTTATAAGGTACATTCGCTCAAGAGTATAAAAAGCGGTAGCCAGTTCGAACGAAAAACTTCTTCACGTTTTTATAACACGCTTGACGATGGTGTTACAAATTATATAAAATATCTCTGTAGAGATTTATGATACGTAATCGATAATAAATTCGAGAACATACTATGAATTAATGAGGCGCAACGCCGCGCCGCACCGGTGTGGTTCTGTCACGAGCAAATATCTGTTCGAATCGATTGCACAACGCGCTGTCGGTAATTTCATCTGGATCTCTTAGAATCTAGGTCCTAGATCGTAACTGTTCTAATTGCTGTTCGTGTTTCGTTCGATTAGAAAACGCAAAAGAAACTGGAAAGACCTTAATAGATTCGTTAGACGGTTAGTCGGAAATCATGTGTACGATTTCACGCGAATTATGACGGGAATGGCTGTATATTAGAGGACACGTTCGAAATGTAAGTCACTGAAACGGATCCGAAACAGACAAGTGAAACGGTACTTATTCGGCGTCTCACCTGTCAGCTTTTAATCGTCGCGTCGGCGCAAAAATGCGATAAAAAATGTGTCGTAAGTCGACGTAAGCGATGACATGGGTGTTCCTCGGATGTCCGCCGAGGAAAAAAGTCTCTGGCGAGCAAACACTTCGAGGGTGACGAGAAACGGAACGTTTCAGACAAGATCCTAACAAGGTCGTACCGAGACCTCCGATTTCAAGTGCAACAAAAACTTGCTGACATCTGGGAAGGATTATAAATAGTGGGCTTCATTAGCAGCCGATCGAACCGATGGCCATGATCCTTCTCAATTACACTCCGAGATCAAACTGTGAGACAGTCTCTATTAACCCTTTGCGCTCGGAGCTGTTTCAATTCGAAAATTAAACATTTCTTCGACCCGGAATAATTCCCTTCTATATGATTTTTATGGATATTAAATGTACTGGGTGTTCGTTTGAAAACTTTCCAGCCGAATACAGTAATGTCCACATTACTGTCCAACAGCCGTATTTATGGTGGACAGTAAGATTGGTGTGTACACGTATGATCGTATTTTTGTTCCTTCAAATGCGATTCCGAACATAGAGAAGGATTGATTGAAATTCAAAGGTGAAGCCGAACATAGAGAAGGATAGAATGGCATTCAAAGGAGAAGTCGAACATAGAGAAGGAAGAATGAAATTCAAAGGAGAAACCGAAGTGTCCGAAGTCTCTTTCTTTCCAATACGCTGTCGTTCCTTGCGACCGAAACTTGAATCGTCGATTTAACCACTAAATACAGTTGGAATTATATCGTGTTTGGTCTTATATTAATCAGAAAAATGCCAGAAATACGATAGTGAAATTTCATTAAACAAATAATGAAAATTAAGAAAGTTGAAAATTTCGATTCGTTCGAGTCAATGCGTGGTGTTTACACCGATATACCCGAGCCGAGATCAATCATCGCCGCCTTCGGCGCGGCGCGGCGTCGGCCGCCAGTGGAGTGAGAAGGCACTGGACAGTGAAATGGATATAAACAAAGGACAGTAATGCGGATTTTACTGTATCTCGAAAAGCATGAGAGATATTAAAAAAGTGCAAAACACGTGTCCAAGGATTTCGAAGGGGAAAGAGACGGGCGTATCAGTTTTTTATTTGGGTGGCGTTTTCCAGGTCATTTGAAGGTTAATTTTGTTTTTTTTCAAATGGAAACCTATATTTTTTATTAGAAATTTAATGTAGTTTAAATGTGACGCAAACTTCTTTTCTTTGTTTTGAATATAGACATCGTTTTTATGGATGGTAAACCATGTTTTAAGTGTTTTTATGTAAAATAATCAAATAGTTAACGCGAGGACTGTGTCGAGACTGCCAAGAAGTCCAATCGCGGACTACACCTGATATACAGGGTGGCCCATTTATCTTGAGACAGTCAATTATTACGGACACCAGCAGAAATACGAAAAAATGTATTATATAAAATATTCTTCGTACGAAGGGGCACATTTAATGACGCTATGCACATTTTTCCATAATGGCCCTTTAAGGGTCGGATGAAGGGCAACTTCATTTTTTCAAATGGAAATACATATTTTTTATTTTACATTCTTATTCCACATCGGGAAATAATAATATTTCGTGTAAAACATTTTTTTCCTGAACTTACCATTTTTTAACGATACCGTGATAAATGTTGCAGAGCTTGCATAATGGCGTGCAACATTTATTGTGAATCTTCATCTAGTAGGCGGCAATAAGAAGTACGTGCTTTATCAGATGATTTATGTGCGCGATTTATGTGCGCGCTAGGAAAAAATGTTTTATACGAAATATTATTATTTTTCGATGTAGAATAAGAATGTGAAATAAAAAATATGGATTTCCATTTGAAAAAATGAAGTTGCCCTTCGTCCGACCCTTAAAGGGCCATTATGGAAAAATGTGCATAGCGCCATTAAATGTGCCCCTTCGTATGAAGAATATTTTATATAAAACGTTTTTTCATGTTCCTGCTGGTTTCCGTAATAATTGACTGTCTCAAGATAAGCGGACCACCCTGTATACTGCTCATGGGATGAGCTTGCATATCTGACAAAACAATAATTTTCCGGTGGTCATTATTGATAGTTAAGCTACGGTGAATCTTATAATAGTAGTACTTAATTAAAGCAAACAGTCGTCCAATCGCGGAAATGTAGATAAAGTATCTGTACATGTGACATGGAAACGATGCAATTGAACTACAAATGAAGTACAAGCACGGTGGATTTATACGAAATTGCCTGCCAGAAGTGGCAGTGGCCGATGATTTGCAAGCCCAGCAAACAGGATTTTCAAGACGCTCGATATTAATTTCGACGATGCACGCCGATTCATCGAGGGTACCGCAAAAAGAAGATCGCACGTTTTTCGCGCGCCATAGAAGTTAAGGGGTTTGAAACGAAACACTAAGTAAGCATATTCTTGTTTTATTCGCGAGTATCGGCCGAATAAAACCTTTCTAGAACGTTTTGCTTAGCGAGGATACGAGTGAATACTCCTTTCATTGAGTCAATGCTGTGATTGTAGGCAATGCAATTTTTAGCTCGCACCCTTGTCATTTTCTCTTTATTTAGACTGGGAACCATTCTAGAGATGTTTTTTAAAATATCATTTTACGTTTTCAAACATTTAACTCGTGGTATTGTTATCTTAGTTTGCTTACTTATTGTCGGTTATCAAAAGTTAACGCTAAACCTACCGAGCGTTACAAGTAGCCGGTACACGTTGTCTTATAAAAATAACAAGATTAAATTTATTTGGACTTTGCGCGGTTCATATTGTAATATCTGCTCTGCTAAACATATGTATTTAATTATTTATCATGAAAACATCTTTACAATTTCAATAATTGTGAAATAAAAAATCTAGAACCGGTCATGTGACCGGTAGTGGTAGGTTCAGCGTTAAGTACCATATTTATTTATGTGTAGCGAGAGACAACGAAAATGTTGACTATTTTTCACTTTATTCGGATTTTTAATGCAGTTACTTTACGAATAAGTGAAAATTTAAACAAGTTGTGTATCCGTTGCTAGGGGAGCTCCTCCATGTTTAAACGAACATAATAAAGAAGAAAACCATATATAAAAAAGGCAATAACAAAATGATAAATATTCTTATTCTCTCGTCGGATATAAAACGGTACATTGTTGCCGTTATGTGAAAGTTATAGAAAGTGGCTGACAAGAGATTAGAATGTTTTTGAATAGTTCGACGATAGTCAAACTATTATAGAGTGTCGTAGAGTGTCAAATTTGATCATTCTATATCGTATAAAACGAAAACGAACATATTCATTTTTATTAATAATTGTTAATAATAATTAAAGTCAATATTTTGTACTTTCTCGTACAATCATATAAAGATTTGTCGGTTTAACATTGTCACACGGAGTATTTTATAATAACGCGCTTACCACATTACCGAAAGTATGTAATTCATAATGTTAATTATTTTTCACGTATCTCAGCTCTGATATACGAATGATCGGCCGCTACCATAAAGGTTAGACAAAATCATTGAGTTATTATTAGTAACGGTATGGAGTGAACTTCTGATACGTTAGAAGCAACGATCGCTATCGTAAAAAAATGTTGAAAAATGATACATGCGGTTTGAACTGTCGGTCAAGTCACGATAAACGATATTCTCTGAACAATAATGTAGATTTCATATTGCACATGGAAGGAATATATTGTGTATACATATAATATATACAAGTTATATACAGGCACAAAATATTCAAAAATTAAAACAAATATTTTAAAATTATACTTGCATTAATATTAAAATCCTCGCAGTCAAATTATGAAAAATTAACTGTCTCTAAAACAATTACCATGTGAGAAAAAGTGATTGGACTGCTTCCATATCGTTTAGTAACTAAATCAGTTAGACCTGTTAGCCAATTAGAACCAGTCGATGTTGATAGCAATAAATTAATTAGATACACGATCGTGTACGGCTAACTTTACACGTTACATACATGTATCATGCGCCATCCTTCATTTCATATTCGGATAGTAATGAAACTTGACAGACTATAATGTACCGAAAAATATATGACACGTATTCTTTTGTAGCTGCTCATTTTCATGTGTGACAAATGAAAATAGTTCCCAACGACAGATATGGAAAACCTATTTTACAAAATATCTGGAAGACTGGGGTAGATAAAACAATGATATATACAAAAATATATACAAAAGTTGATCGTCTTTTTGTTGGAAATTAAACGACGCAAACAACATTTTTAACGATTCTAATATTAAGATAATTTGAACAATAGTTATTTCTCTTTTGTATGTATAACTAATTCTTTGGAAAATTAAAGGGTAAACTTTTCCTTGCGAAACCAGAAATTTTGTCAAACTTGTCAAAAACGTATAACTTTTGAACCGTTGATCCTACAGGATCGAAACTTGGATGTCTCGCATCGTCTCGTCCAAATCTACTGGATAACGTATCAGGAAAAAGGCAAAACTTTCTGGTTACGCACAGAAAAGAGCAGCCTCGATTTGTTTTCACATTAACGATCAAAGTATCTAAAATCATTTAAGAAATGATCTCGTCGGCTGCTTAAATTTAGCGATGTACGTGTTACGGTAAATTTAATAAACTGGTGATTATGTATAATTGCCGGTTATTATATACGATCACCACTAAACTTGGTAAATGTGATAAATTATTCAATATTTATCAAATTAACCGACGAGTTTATAATAATTCCCAATAAAATAAAACAGAATGGAAAATGTGTTATCGAATAAATCTATGAATAAATATTTGAATTTTAGCTTTGAATTTGAATTTACAAACGCTACGAACTTTCGTTCCACAACGCAATAGTTATTCATCGTAAGATGTCTACGTGAAGAGATACGACGCGAGGCGGTCAAGGTGTCTGGCCATTTACAGAGAAATAAAAAGAAAGGGGTGGAAATTCAGGCGAGAGGTAACAAAGACGGTTGCATGTAATTATGTCCGGCAATAAGATACTTCCAACGATGTAATCCCATTTCTCTTGATCCTATCCGTGAAAAAAAATATCCCATCCATCATGGTACCAACGGCCCTCGTGTACGAAACCACTCGAAACTTTTACGCAGTGTGAACAGAGGCTGGAGATCAAGATTCATGTCGAGATCTATCCCGCCGGACGAACGCATCGGAGTGTTCTTAAGTGGCTCTTGACCTCGCACTTCTAGAACTTTACATGTATGCAAGCATGTCTAACCTCGGCTGTACGGGCCTTTATTAGTGATAACGTCATCCCTTACATTTCGAATAATTTCAATTAAATAAATATTAAATAAAAAACAATTTCGAATTATTACCTGCGTTCCGCGTATAGTGGAAAAATATTTTTAATTTTGATAGCTTTTTATTCCCTTGTGTAATCACTACTATTTGATCAATAATTGGGGTTATCTCAAATGAAAATTACTTTAAATTGAGGAATGGAAACTGATCATTTCCTGACGAGCAACAACATATCTATTAAGTTATACGTGACCGATAGTACATCTCTCTCGACTAAGTTATTCGTATTACGTGTTTTATGCATCATACGTTATCATTATATACACCATATTTTTATTGCATCGCGATATGAAACAATGTATTCGGAATGGAGATTAACTGAAATTAAAGGAATGGAAACTAATAATTCTCCGTCTAGAGTAATAACATATCTATTAAATTCTACGTGAGCGATAGTATATCTCTCTCGGATCTTAAGTTATTCGTGTTACGATTTATGCACTATAGGTTATCGTTATACATATACGTAATACGTTTATTACATTACGATATGGAACAATGTGTTCGAAGGTTATCAGGTTATTTATACGAAGACACTTACAATCTGTATAAACAAATCAAATCCTTTTTTAATTCTGACATTGAACCATATTATTTAAGTACTCACCAAAGTGGTGTAAAATCACATAGAGCAGAATTACTTTCAACTTTACGATGCGATAAATAATCATTTACTAACGGGCCCGTTAATTAAAGAGCAAGAAGTAGAAGAAGAAGAAGCAGAAATAGAGAAAGAAATATAACTCTCCTGCTCTGTTATTAGCGAGCCTGCAAATAAATACTAAAAAAATTTTAAAAGTTATCATTGTTTTTAGAACGTCCGAATATTAATTCGAGTCACTGTACTTATAAAAGTATTCATTGACATAAACTTCCACAGTCCAATAATTACGTGAAGAAAAATGAAGTTGAAAATTTGAAAACCAAAGGAGACAAAGTACCATCCATGCCTCAGATAAAAGGATGAATTTTATTATTTAATTAAAGTGAGATAGTTCTGCAGAGGCGATAGGGTTCTGCAATTTCCAGATCCAATTAATTGAAAAGCACCTAGTAACCGTCACAGATTACCGGTCCTTTGACGCGTTAGCGATAACAAACCAGTCGGGAAAGTAAAAGATCTGACCTTGCGTACGCGCGTACGCGTTGGGTCCGGTTTCCACAGAAGTCTCGTGACCACATTGGTTACGAAAGAAATCCTCGTCTGTGCAAAACACTGGTCGCTATAAAAACGTGATCTTCGTATCTCGAAAAAGTCCACGTGGCGGATATCGTCGGTGATCGAAGAAGGGGTTGCTCAATGGGATCCGAGATGTTAAACGCGGATTCGCATGCAACTAATTGTGGGGAGATGGGAGATCGCGCGACCGTCGAGTTACATTTATGCAGACGCAAATCTGTAACTCTAATCTCTAAATCTCTAACTAAATCTCGAAACCGAACGACACGGTCTGTGCACATTTGTTTCAACGTGTTTTTGAAGGTCGATCATGTATCAGGTTATCTGTTGTTCCGAACAGTTATTCATTTAAGAGGACATTACGCTTTCTCGGTCGAAAATTTGAATAATTTTTATCGGACCGATAAAGTAATGAAAGAACATTTTTTGAATCCGTAATTTTTTTGACATAAGGTGAAGTGGAGTAAGCGCGCACTAGTTTTTGTAAAGTTGGACTTTAAACTGATGTATTTTCAGTCTGGTATGTAAAAACTTAACGCTCTTGGTGTCAAACTCTTGCCACAATTATTACCGATGAATCAGTATTATACAGGATTCTAATATTGCTTGAAAATTATAATTTTGTTAAAAATGTCGTCGAAGCGAAATGTGCTTTATCGTAAACCGTTTTAGCTATCCGCGACGATATGGCTGTTTATGATGTTGCGTTAGAGACTTCAGTTTTATATAACAACCAATATATCTACGAAGGTGACTGACCTATTTACTATTACTCGTGCCCGTGTTATCTGCGGTAACCAGCGGACCTGTGTGGGTTATTTTTTCCGGTCAACTTGTCTAGGATGACATAGACTCAGGTGTAATTTACGCCAAGCTGGCGATACGGTCGACAAATTGTAAAAATATGCATTTCCTAGAACGAGTTTCATTCTGCTACTTAAAACTAGAGGACAAACTGCATAGAAAAAAAATCACGTGAAATAGATTCCTTTCATCGTGAATATTCTCGTTTCCAGGCAAATGGAAATTCCGTGTTATCTTTCCCAAATAGAGCGTGAAAGACAACTCTTATTTTGAAATGTTTAACGCCGAATAGTTTTACATTTGTACAGGGTGGTTCGATCATTGTGACCACCTTGAATATTCTCATTATTTGTAACAATATCAAAAAATTATACATAGTATCTTGCACAGTTTACAGGGAGAAATATTGTAATGCAAAAATGTTTATACGGTTGAAGGCGTTTCGGAGATTTCAAAGTCACTTTGATTTCTTTGAATGGAAAGATCTACCTTTTGTATTATGAACCGATAGATCATTAAATTTTGCGTCAAAATCTGTTGACCTTCATGTGTTTGTAAAACATGTGAAAAGGGATGTTCCTAGAACATGCGAACGTTTGAGGTGAACGTTCCTAGAACGTACAAAATTTAAGTTCTACGAACATCCATAAGACTTAAGAAATGGACGTTTCTGGAACGAACAAAATTTAAATTCTAAGGACATCCATAAGACTTAAGAAATAGGGCTGTCCGAGATAAACTCAAGACGTCCGCGCATAACCTCAACATGAAACGGATGTCCGGACATAACCTCAACGTGAAAGGACGTCCTATGGATGTAGCTATCTTTTATTTCTAACTATTTTTTAGTGGGTAAATGTTCTGAAATTGTAATAGTTACAAAAGGTATAGTAAAGTTTCGATTTTCTATCCGGGAAGAACTAATGTTTTCGATTACGTTTGTACACCGTCAATACAAGAATCTTATCTGTGGTTACCCGTGTCGATCGGGTGACGTTTGCACGAGTGGCTGAGTTAGGTCACGGTGAAAGTGTGCCCTTTGCTTAGTTTTTACTTGTGCCTATGTAAATGAAATATTTTTATCGGCGATTGTTTTCCACGTTTAAAGTACACTTTGCGGCAGCAATAAACCGGCCACAGTTGCGCCAGTTACTATTATCGATTTATCAATTGTGAAAGTTTCTAACTAATACCCTGTCGTTAATATCGAGTCCCCGATATGTAGTATTTATTTCATACGTGGGTTCTTTCAATTCATGTGTGAGTTGTAGGTGGACGCGTAGAGGACATATGAAGGTCATTAATTTTTTTTAAAAACGAAGACATACATTTTATATTGCACCACTTAACCTACTTATCTGAAAAAATCATTTTTATTACCAAACTATTGGGTTAGCGAGAAAGTAATTTCGGTATTTTAAGGTGAAATGATGTGTGTGTGTGTGTGTGTGTGTGTGTGTGTGTGTGATGACCTGAAATCGCACTTGGATCAGATTTTTAACAACAAAATGGAAAATATAAAATATATTAAAGTGCATTGCTTGAATAAAAAATGTGGGTTCTCTGTTTCACCTTAAAATACCGAAATTACTTTCTTGCCAACCGAAACCCAATACGTTAAAGTGCGACTGTATAATTTTTGTAGTTTTACTTGAGACAATAGACATTTAAGATGGAAACGAATTTGAAATTGGTATTATTGAAAACATATTTTATTGAGAAATATATTGTAATGATGTTTATTACACGATAAATTGTTAATAAATGAAAATGAAGAATATATCTTTTATTTACGATTTCTAAATAATTCAACGAAATTAATTTCCAGATTGCCAGTATTGGGAACATAGTGAAAACAATCATGACGTTAATCGAACAAGAAAATATAGACAATTTGATAGAAGAAAGTCAAGGATTGAACTTTCGTTCATGGCTGCTAAACGATTCAATAGGTTAGGGTTATCGATACACGCGACTTCTTCCAACACCAAGTTTAATAACCTCGACTGGTTAATACGAATGGCAATGCATAGATACCATTGCATACACGATAGACAAACATTCAACTATTTTAAACACCATTCAATTGCGAATGCTGCTGGTCTAGACAGTAACCAATAATTACGTAACATCAAATAGTGACCTACGATCTATGAACTTTCGTTCAAATACTTCCAGGAAACTTTGATTCTCTTCGTTAACAACAATTCCGGGACATTAATTTGATTTTTATACAATAGAGGATTGCTGCGTAGGTTTTGTCCACTGCTACGTTTGTAAAAACAGTTTATCCACGAGTTATTCACATGCAACAGAACTCTTTGGAAATCGAAACAATGCATCTCCTAAATCTACTACCCTTCTTGTCTATCACTGTAATTACCTCTTTTCGTTGTGGATCGTATGCAAATGCAATGGTAAGACTCGTCATTTATAAAGACAATGGTAAACGTAAAAATTGCGTTTTAAAAAAAACCTCTTTATCCTTAGGAAACAGGATATAAGCAGCAGCCTAATCTCACTGAAACAATTGAAAAGTTCTAACGAGATAGTTACCAGCTAGAGAAGAATTATTACTAACAAGTAAAAAGTTAGAATTGTCTTTAATTACTGTAACCTCTTCAATTGGCCGAATAAATAGGCCTTTATGCATAATATGTAAAGGAAGTTCGACCCGAGCCAAAATTAAACTGCGGGCAGTTTGCCACTTATATAAATTACTCGTTGGACCTTTAACCTCGATGCTCTCTATATACTGTCTCTTTGAACCGAGGTTGAGTTATGGTCGCGAGTAATTACTCTTATATGTGTAGAACATATCTATTGTAATTTACCTGAAACGTCTAAATCTGTTCGTGTGCGAAATAAATATGTCACTTTCCATTTCTAAAGAATAAAACGTAAAGCAGCATGCTATATCAATCAATAACATATTCTCCTTAAAATTTACGTTTGAAATAATATATATGTATGTAACAGTTCATTTTTCTTAATCCATCGGAAAAATTCTTATCTTATCCATATACAAAGTTAGACTAAAACACAAATTCTGAACGAGAAAATTATAGATTTTTGTACGAAATAGTAATAATATACATTGCATGTCTTTCAGGAAGTTATAAAAATTAGAAAATTAGAAAAATTAAAACTTCAGCACAATAATAATCGTTAATTAGACTAGAGATTATAAGAAAAATTCGGGAAAATTTTTGAGGAATAGAAATTGAGAAAAAATTTCTGGAAAAGATTTGGAGAAATTTGGAATGGAGTCGAAAAATGTTACAGAGAATTCACTGATAAATAACTATATAGGTATGATCGATTCGACAGAAGAAAGATATTTTTTTATATTTTTTGGACAATACGTATAATTCACAACGATATAATTAAGAGTTACATATTAAACATTTCTTACTCTCTCTTCTTCTATACAATTTCTCGTGTTTTATTAATTTTTGTTCGACATTTAGATTAAAAGGAAGTGTGCATAGATGCACATGAATGTTATATTGATTTTATTAATTCTCTAGTAATTTTATCAGCCTAGGCCTAGATAATCAGATAATCACGTAATCTTCGACGTTCAAACAGTTCATTGTAAAGTCATGAAAGATGTCGTAGTTATAATTTTATCTTAGATACCATTTCGCATTAAAATACCCGGGAATGAGGAAGTAGCCAGAAATAACTAATGAACCAATTAATTAAGCCGGGTGCATCCAAGCGTTTCTCTTCTGTATTAATCCGCGACACTTTTAGATAATCTTCGATGAAACTCCAGATAGACGGGAAAAGTTAGTGAAAATCTTCTATAAATGTAATTTAAATATTCAAAGTTGTCACCGCAAAAAGGGTGTATAGCGACTGAGAAATATTGATATCAATTTAATAAACTGTGCAAACAATTTATAGAGTATTCATTTATGTACAGAGTATATTTACGGCATGACCTTAATAACATATATCAAGGTCATTGAAATCGCCGAAAAATGCCCTATTGTAAATAATTACCAATTTCCCAATTATTTTATTAGATCAGATGCTAAATTAAAGGGACAACGAAGCATCCTATTCTTTCCTTCCAGTATAAACGTGCATGTGGTTGCACTCTTCTCGAAGAGGGTTTAGAAAAAGCAAAAATACATTGATCAATTTAAAATATACAAAATAATTTGTTCCATAAATATTCTGATTATGTAAAGATAAAATGTTTGTCCCAATCGAGGATGAAACTGTTGCATCGAGAGAAAGACTACAGTAGAATGAGTCATGCTGTGACCACTATCCGCAGCTAACGAAACACAAAATTCTGCAAGAAAAAAGTAAGTCTAGCCCGTCCGAAAATATCGAATGGCCATTTAGAGAATCTGATACCGAGATCGAATGCAACGGCGCATGCTAAGTGCACGTATTACCATAAAAATCGACTCGAAAAGATTGGCGACGCAACAGCCTTTCTCTCATATGGCCTAAGTCTGCCTTTACACGGCGACAAAGGCGACGAAGCTGGAAGGGAATAACTAACGACGTTTGGTCCTCGTTCATCCGCGTCTCATACCACTTAAATCACGATGTAAGAAGATTACAATCAGCGTACACGACTACTTTATCCGTGGCACCGTCGAAAACTGAACACAATAGGCCCCGCTACAAGGAATAGGTTACCGATCAGCGACTGCAGTTACAAAAAGAGCCTGGTAAATGTGATTGGCCGCGCCTAAATCTCGAAATATAGCAGCTTTGAACCTCGCCACTAATAAAATATAATTGAAAGCTGTTCGACGCGCTCTGTGTTAGGATCAGTAGATTCAATAGACACCGGACTGTGTTTCGTTGGAAGATCCTTACGATCCTTTCAATGTTCCTCGTTCAGATTAATTTGAAAACTACAACCGAGCCTGTGTGTTCTATGACGAGCATCGTACCTTTACGCATACGGACACTTCTAACACGGGGAGCGTCGCATCGATGCGCGTAAAGGTCACACAAAATCAAAACAATTTATTTAACACCGAACCTACCACGAGGGGTCAAATGACTCATTTTAGATTTTTTATTTGACAATTATTGAGATTGTAAAGGTGTTTTCATGGGAATTTATGGAATACATTTTTTAACTCCTCATACCTTTAAGTGCAACCACATATAAAAATGAATATTTATATTCGAATCAGCCATGAATTTTTCCATCAGCCAATATTAATAATCGCATGCCCCAACGAAGCGTTTCATAAATATATTTAAACCGATTAATTCCGACTTGTACGACCTGTTACAAGATTGCGACATTGCTCGAACGTTTCAGAGATTAACGACGGAGCAATAAGACCTAAATAATTCGTATATGCTCCGTTACCTTGGAGGAAGTCTAGGTACACTAATTAGCGATACATCCCGCAACGATACACCGTAAATTTTCATTCTATCATATAAATCATGCGCAGCCGTCTCCGCGAGAAGGAGCGTACGCGAAATTTTGATTGTCGTCGGCCTGCGCAAGGCAAAACACGGTACCATACTTGTTACACGCCATTTGGCCGTAACTCAAAATACTGGAAGAGTATAAATATAAACACTATTGTGCGCGACATACGCTATCCCCCAGCCGTCTTCTATTGTGCATTATATCATCGCCGCGTTTGCTCTATCACAATGAAAATGGCTCGTTGCGAGGCACGGTGCAGCGGTTACAATAAAATATGGTTCATCGTGGGGACGCGCCAGGTAAGCCGTAAAGAACAACTCCGTCAAACTGTGTCATTTGAGGCTCCTTTGTTTTTCACTTACACGAGACAACGCGATTCATCTCCCCGTAATGGGCTACATTGAATCGTTCAACGGTACCTCACGACCATGCGAAAGTACCATTTTCTTACAAATAGAAGTGTGGGTTACACAAATACCGGATAATCCTTGGACCATATACAGGGTGTACCAGATAAAGTGTTACAAGCTGTTTTCTCGGAATCTAATGAAGATATCGACTTAATTTTTTTTATATTAAATGAGTAAGGACGGCTAATATTTTATTATAGTTACAAAACCATTTCGCAAATTACTAAAATAATTCCGACGTTTCGATCTACATTTAGATCATCTTCAAGGGTTACTAGAATTGCGTCATCGCAAAGCTAACGTCGGTACAGGCGAAACAGTGTTAAAAATTTCTGTCAATTTTCATTATAAACACTATACCGAAATGAATCGCAAGAAATCCGAAAGAGGCAAGTCAAACAGAGAATTAATAATAAAATGGTACAAGGAAGGCAAATCGTACAGTGAAATTGCAAAACTTGTAAACAGAGATAAGTCCACGATTCGTTGTATCGTGTAGAAATTTAATACGCGAGGTAACGTTGCTACCAAACCCCGTTGTGGACGTCCAAAAAAGCTGACCGAAAGAAAGGAGAAAACAATCGTACGAAAAAGTTGAATGTTAGAATTGTAAGCGTTCGAATACTTTCGCGTACGAGTGTAGTTGAACAATTTATTTGAGAACATTTTTCCCACATCTCTTTCATTCCACCTCACCTTAAGATATATGTAAAGACCCTATGATGTGTGCGTGTGAGACGTCGAAGTCACGCGACGTTACAGATTATAGAAGATTACCGGCGGAATTGAGTCGATAACACGAAGCTTCGTTAAGGCGAAAATCGAGAGAACTTTCTCCGTTTCGACGTCAGATCGGCTCGCGTATCCGAGGGCGTAGCCAGTCAAATTATTCTAGCTCGGTGCAAGGCGATCGTTTGTCGAAGCGAATCAACGAGGAACCTCTTCGAGGGAATAATGCTTTCGGTTAGGGGGTGCGTTGAAGCGGACCTGGACGAGGCTCGTTCATGGTCCGCCGATGCCAATATCTCCTCTAAGCGAAGGACACAATCGCAATCGCGTTTGTTCACCGAGATCACGAGGCCGGAACGCAGAATGCGCCGCGTGCACGCCGCTCTCGTCTTATGTTAGCAAAATGTCGCAGGCAATATTCGTGAAAGTCATTTACATCGGTGCTCCTTACCGAACCGGGTACACCGTGACGTCAACTTCGATTACAGCCGAATTCAATGGCAAGGTCTTTGGCCTCGGTACCTCTCGGTATTAAGGTCAAAGACAGCACGAAAAGTCTGCCAGTGCAGAGGATACAGACAATGCACCCGATGCAGCCGATCGACAGCCTTTCACGACGCATAAAGAAGACATTTGTAATAGTTCCATGTGTAATTTCTTCGTAATCATAATTCAGTTTTAAAAAACAACGGTTTCAAAATGTAATATCTTTTCTTTTAGGCGACTAATAAACCGCGGATGTTTATGCAATTTAATATGATACAGTTAAGTATTTATTCATTGATTTATCTGAAGATACGAGAAAGATTTAAATTGGATATACATAAAGATAATTCGATATATGAAAACAAAGAAATTGTGTTTTATTTTATACGTATATATAGAGTCTATATTTTATACAATATACATATACGATATAAATATCAACTTTTGGCTGAAAAATAGAGTTTAAAATTTTACATTCCACGCATCTTTTACGAAACAATAACTACTTCAAGTTAACGATTCTCAATTTTACACTCTACGCGTGTTCTTCAGCTAATTTGTGTACAACTTTCCCATCGTTTAGCCGACAAGTAATTGTGGGTTTACATTTTCTTGGAATCCGAAGAATAACACCTTATCCATATTTTAGGTATGTTGCAAGCTACCCTAAATTTGGTCACTTTTTAACATCCTCGTTTGGTAGGGGTCAGAAACGACCCAGTATTGGCCGTTTCCGTCAAAAGAGCGGCTTCCTGAGGGTCAACAAAGGCAAATGGAACCACTCAAGGACTCTGCACGTGGCAGATAACAATCCTTGGCTCAATTTCGCGTGTCGGTGCACGCAAAAGAAGAAATTGCTTATCTAATATCTCGTGTGTTTTCTTGACCAAGGACAGAGTAATTCTCATTTGGTACTATGTATCGTCGGTATGGTCGAGGAATAATGCATACGAACGAAGATAAAAGAGGGAAGAAAATAGAAGAGCGAGCGAACCGGAATAAAAAGGGAAAGGAGAGACGAATGAAACGTACCGCGGGATAATTCTGGAGGTCGGAGTCAAAAGCGTGGGCGAGGATCAAGATAAATCATTTACATGCGCTTTTATACAGTGCCGCGTGTTTACACGCCCACGAGCCGGTGTATTAACGATACTTTTACGAAAATAAGCGCGATAACGGGCCACCATTTTTACGAAATCTGCGAACCCCTAATGAGTAAGACATGTTGCCACAGTTATACAGATTGAGTATAACTGAAACAGTTATACAGATCAAGATGTCCAGTTAAATGATAACTTATGTATTGTACACTGAACAGATGACCGGTGATTTATATGCACAAACGAATCATCGATCATAGAACTCGTATTATCGTCGATGTAACCAAGTACACCGCAAGTAATTCGCATCCCGGATGGTATACATTCGAAAAACAGTCGTGAACACACAGGTTAAGCAACAAAACTCTTCTTCATCGAGTATGATGTATTACAAGAAAATCATTAGGGTTACATATTTGACATGTATTATAGGGTTACATATTTGTTTAATACTAGAACTACTGGGTCAATACGACTTGTTTCTGATTCTTTCTTTTACCGTTATTGAAATCACAAAAATATTTTCATTTATTATTTATTTATTTATTGATGCCGTAAACCATGTTTGGTTTATATAGCATATATTCGTATAACATGTTACAAATAATAATGAAGTACATATCGTTATATATATTGGGTTGTTCGGAAAGTAATTTCGTTTTTTCCCGACAGAGGATTTAATTGTATTTTTTTGAACCCAACTTCACGCTTAAGCGCAATAATCATTATATGTTTTGAGAGCTGATACAGCAAGGCTTGTGTGTGAAAAATTCCTATTGATTCTACGCGGTAGTTTTTGGTTGGTGCCCTTTTAAATATGGAGAGCGATAAGCAGCATTTTCGTCATATTTTACTTTTTCACTATAGAAAAGGTAAAAATGCTATTCAAGACAGAAAGAAATTAACCGATGTGTATGGAGAAGATGTGTTGACGGTACGCCAGTGGCAGAACTGGTTTGCAAAGTTTTTTTTTTTATTTTTTTGTTTTTTTGTTTTTTTGTTTAATTATTAAGTCTGCTGTCATCGGCTGGACAAACTGAATGATGCGCTTGAACGGAAGAGACCAGAATTATTCAACAGAAAAGGTGTAGCGTTCCACCAAGATAATGCGAGACCTCATACAAGTTTGGTCACTCGCCAAAAGCTTTTACAGCTTGAATGGGATACAATGCCACACCCGCCATATTCTCCAGATCTGGCACCTACGGATTATTATTTGTTCCGGTCACTGCAAAATTTTTTAGACGGTAAAACCTTCGCTTCGAACGAGGAGGTCAAAAACCACCTCGATCAATTTTTTGCCAGAAAAGACCAAAAATTTTATGAGCGTGGAATCATGCTACTACCAGAAAGATGGCAAAAGGTATTGGACCAGACTGGCCAATATATAATTTAATCAAATATTTGTTCGTTATACGAAAATTGTCTTTCATTTTCACAAAGAAAAACGAAATGACTTTCCGAACAACCCGATATAAAGTTAAATTAAGGGGGTAGACTCGTTTCCAGGATCGCAAGAGTGCGGTACGCGCCATCTCATATCTTGATAATGCATGCGATGGGGTTTTTCAGTAGTCAAAATCGCTAGATGAAATATCAATGTAGGTTGCGATCGCTCTCAAAAGTCTTATTTTCTTGTCCACGAGACGTAATTTGCATTATTCGGCAGCATGTAGTTATGAAAATAGCTACATCGTAATAGAAACATCGTACGCTGAGTTAAGTTTAGATTAGGTTTGTTCAGGACGGTGACCTCGACAACATATTTCAAGGTCATTGAGATCTAAGAGGAGACAGCACATCGATAAGTTCACCCAAAAGATTGCTGTCTTCGTTCATCAGTTCTGCGAAAAAGGTCCATACATATCGAAAATAGTTGTTTCAAACTTTCTTGCATTACTAGAACAATAAAGTGCAAGAAGAGATTAATTTTTAAACCGTTACGGTGTGGACCACCTTGAAATATCTCTGTTCTTCTAGGGTTGTGAAAAACCTTTATTCCCACAAATTGTATGGTATCTAGGTAGTCATAATGATTTCTTTTTAGTCGGTTCATAGAGGTATTAAAGTTACAATTATTTTCTTAAGTGGTATGATATATTTTTTGTGCCGAATAGAATGGCATTTTAGACGATTACAAGGGGCTATAATGCAAGGTCATTCCGCGTTAAATGGTGCGGTAGAGCTACTACTTTTACATCTCTTTTATGGTAATAGTCTATTCTCAAATGGATGCTTCTTGTTTCAAAAAATACTCTTTTGCTTTTCGTTGATAACTCCTTAACCCCGTGCCGTATTTTAACGAGTCTGACTGGTTATAAAAATTTTAACAAAGTCTAACAAATATAAATGTTAGCTTTTCTTCTTGATTCGTTTGTAATTAATATTTAAGCATTAAAATATATATAGCCATACAAAATATATAAATTTTCTTTTTCCTTCTATGACATTTATGGGGATAAAGACGTTTTAATCGGTGTAACTGTAAAGAAAATGGTACGGCGAGGCGTTAAGGGGCAATGCCACTCTAAAAGTCGAAAAAAGATGATTTTCGGGAATTTTTAAAATAAAAACCATACAAGGTCTAGAATCAAGAACAAACAAGCTATGGTCCGTGTTTTTCGTTAATAACTCCTTAACCAAGCCACGCAGAACATTTTCGCAAAGGAAAAAGTTACTTGTAACGACGTCGGGAATCGCCCCTTTCAAGGAAATAAAATAATTTTTGGGACACCCCGTGTATCGGTGAAATGGAAACATTAAAATGTGACCTGAAATTCAGTATCGAGTAAAGTTCTCGATACAAAGCGTCAAAAACCTATCAACCCTTTGCACTCGGAGCTATTTTAACTAGAAAATGAAACATTTCTTCTGACCTAGAATAACTCCATTCTATATTAATTTTTTTCTTGGTATGAATATGGAATTGATGCGATACCTGATACGATACTTAAATGTGTAGTGCTCGATCAGATACCGATATATTTAATAATGTAAACAATATTTTGAATAATGGTACAGCAATTTTTAGCGGTGACTCCGAGTCACCAAGGGTTAACGGTTAGCGTGAAAATATGACATCACCTGTGGAATAATCTGCAACTATACACTAATGTGAGCTCTTTAAAGCAACATTATACTCCATGGAAAGTTCAATAACCCACTATGATAACAAGTCGAAGCCGCGGTGTCTTCGTCCATGCGCGGCGTCTCGAATTATTTAAAATATTTTATGCAGATATTCAAACGTAATGCGCGGAAAAAGAAGAATTGATAAGCCGTATGATGTATACCTTCTCGCAATACCAGCGAAATATTTTGAACGGTATGTAATAACGGCACGATATCGACGATCGAACTTCAAATTGCGCATGCAACAAGCTTTAAGTATAAGGTTCCGTCCGCATGTCCGACACCTTAGCTGCCGGTGAAGCTCCGAGGATCAAATTTATTCGCCGTGCTTCTATAATTATTTACGATTAAATGAATTACATAGCATATTATTAGGCGTCGTTTCAAAATCAAATGCCTTTGTTCGTTTTCCGAATTATTGTGTTTTTCGAGATTCGAGTGCTCACTCCGGCTCAATCGGTTAAGGGTGCAATCGAGATAATCACCGTATACCTCCCACATGATTGCTGCATTTATGCGCCACATTCGAGGGACGCGACCACGACGACGGCCAATGGAAATTGATTTGTGGAGGGAATTTATTCTTTTAAAACGATCATTACGTTACTGGACACCGCTATATACTCGTACTTCCCGATGGGTAATCCCACGTTTTAACGAACCCATTATCGTAATTTCTGCAAACATTTTTGCGTAACTTCGCTCGTATTTTACCTCGTTAAATTTGTCACGATACAATGTGACCGAAACCTATTACCTTCTATTTAATTGCATCGGGACGCTGATCCATCGTTAGACAGCGGATGTTACGCGTTATGGCAGAAACGAGTAATTTGAAACAGCGAAAAGGTTAAAAGACTTTCATGATATCTATACATTATCTTCGGCTCAATAAAATTATTAACCCTTCTGTAGGGCTTTTTAAAAAATTGATTTATTACAAGTTGCTCGGTTTACAGATGTTGATCGGTTTACGTTCGGAGAGGTACTGCTGTCTTCTGTCTAATAACATACGTTGCCCTAAATACCTTGGCAACAGCCATATAAACCACAAACTATTACTCTTTGGACTCGAAGCAATTGTAAGTCCAAGTCAAGACATTTCTTTTAACCCAGATCATTTTTATTCTATGTCATTCTTTTTTTACATTGCGCATTTCAAACTGAACCTTATTTCTCATACAACGGTTCAGCTTTATAGAATTTTTTTTTAACGCTTCTTTGGAGATGTTCTATTTTATCACGTACGTTATTTCGTTCATGAATAAAACTAAACAAATTATGATCCAAGGTGTACGAAGCAAGTTGCGTAACAAGCTCCCCGAAAGTTGAATTTCTAAGATGTACGTTGTTCAATTTTCCCGCGGAAGAATGTTAATTTTCCTTGCAAAACCAGATCCCCGATTGATGCGTTCAGCCCCGATGTACGAGAGGGCGAACGAAGGTGGTCGATTCGAAACCATTGGACATTACAGTAATTTCGTATTTTTTAACACAATTTAGTAATTTTGTAACCAAGCCCACCGTGTGTAGCCGGAGGTCAGCGATTACTGATAAACAAGCTTGCCTACCCACCCCTGGAGTCGTTATCGAGCAGCCACTTAAACGTCGCACAGAGGGACGAAACAACCTGACGCGATCAACAGTCTGTAACTTTGCTTCTGGTTTATACACCGTACCGAATTTTCCACAAGTTAAGAGGTTAGGACACGGTAAAAAGTGGGGATAATATAAGATTGTAACAACAGTACAGAAAAAAGTAAATGATCGATTAATACGAGATTTCGTATTTCGGTCTACCATATTACGAACTATAAAAAAATGCTTTTAATATTTAAAAAATAATTTGTTCTTATGCCTTTCGTCGTCTTTGCTCGGAATATTTTCTCTTCCAGATGGCCAACTGGGGTACAAGATTCCTACAAATCGAATTAACGCAATAATAAATAATAACGAGTGTATCAGAAATCTCAAAAATGTCATAAACCGCGAACATTTATGGGATGAGGTGGAAAGAAGATTGAGAAATACAGTTATTACTTCGAAAGAAGCGTTAAAACGAAATATTATTGCAATATGGCGATCGGTAGAACCAACGGTTACTTCTAAGTTAGTTCACTCAATGGAAAACAGACTTGATCATGGCCGTTATAAAAGCAAACGGTGGTCCAACTTTCTATTAAAACTTTAAATTATTCAATTTAAATAACTATCAAATGTTCCGTTCGAATACTTTTTGCGTCGCTTCTAGTATGTGTTTATAATAAATGTGTTGTAAAAGCGCTACATATTGTTGGATTATTTTCTAGTGTTACTTATGTAGCTTTAAGACCAACCCCTTGTTATATGTGGCAAATTACATCAAATACTTCAATGCAACATACATATTTCATTAGTTGAATGTTAGAATTGTAAGCGTTCGAATATTTTCGCGTTTGAGAGTATAAAGCAGAAGCAAAGTTACAGATTTTTGATCGCGTCAGATAATTGCGAACCGTTTCCCTAGCCATTTAGGTTTATCGGGTAACAGACAAATGTGAAATAATTCAATGTCCGTAAGAGAGTTTATCGCACGATGGGAAGGATGTTTATCGGGACAGGTCGGCTTCATCGGGACCGAAGAGGGCGCCACGTCGTGTCGATCCCCTCGATGCAAAGTTATTCGAGTAATCTGGCCGTCGAATGACCGCCGGAGCCTGACCCATATTAGGGCGTGGACATGAAACGAGGGTTGAATGCGAGGAAATGAGTCTTGAAATATAGTTTGACGTAATAGATATCCTGCCATGCGGCGCGGCGCAGTGCAGCCCGAGGAAGTTGTGTACGAAACGCGGTAAAACTAATGCAGAATTACTTCGAAACGGGCGTGTCTAGAACTGGTTTCCAATCTGATCGAGAGTAACGTCGCGTCCCCGAGTGCCGTTTTATGAATGAAAGCTCGGCTCTCTCTACCGTTAGGAACTGTCTCCGGGTTTTGAGCCGCGAAAAAATCGAGATGCCTCGTAGAGTCGTGTACATGGTCGCGGCCCGGCACCCTCTCGCCAAAAAAGGAACGACAGGGTTGGTTATCGATGGAAATACCGTCCCCCCTTTCAATTGCAAATCATTCACTCTCAAATATCGATTAACGATCCTTTCAATTCTCCAGCTATCACACATATCCCGATAAGCCGACGTTGCGCAACGATTCCCGTTTGTTGTTCCGTGTCCAGTGAATTGCTGAATTATAATGTGACCCGTGAAACAGATATTGCCGACGCATGAAGTATTGATGAACCGGAATAGTAAAGCACCGCTGTCACGGTGCGGTTTATTAAATTAAACAAATGATTTATTACGCTGCAAATAGCCACGTACATTAAACTCTGTTTGACGTGCACGTGTGCTATACCGAGTTACGCAAAAGTGAACAGGACTATTTGTACGTATCGTATTTACAGTGGCCGACGACAACTTTTTTAATACTGGAACATGCGGTTTGGATTTTTTTAAAGAAGTTAGAACAATTAGTTTGCCACATCTCGAAGAATTAATGCAGGTAAATGACGTCTAAACGATATGTTGAAAAAACGAATTTCTTCGGAATTGTGAAAAACAATAGTAAAAATTAATTTTTATAACTTTTTTAGCTGAAACGATAACGAAAATTTAAAAGATGGGTTTTGGTCAACTCGTACAGATTATATGTACACGTTTCGAAAATTTCATTGAAATTGGTAAATTGGTTTACTAGTTATAAACGATCAAAAATAGTAAAAATGGCAGTTTTTCAAGATTTTCGGCCTTTTTACCACTTTCGATCGTTTATAACTCGCAAACCAATTAATCAATTTCAATGAAATTTTCAGAAAGTATATAATTTATACGAGTTGACCAAACACATATAAACATTACTAAACCGTCCCAACAGTTTCGGTGTGCATAGTTGGCAGCCTGACAAACGTGTGGGCAATACACGTAATAAAGGAGTCGCTGACATTCGTGCGAGTACGATTGGCCGTCGACTTTTCACGTTTCACGCGAGTGATACGCATTCCAGCGCGACGCGTAAAAGCGAAATAAAAGTATGCAAGTTCCGAGAGCGACGCCGCCGCTTGTTGCGATACCTAGAAACGAGGAAAGGCTGGAAGAACTCTCACTTCCAGCTGGCTTTTGTAGGACAAATATAATTGATCGGGTTGCACAACCAACAGAAGTTTCAGATCCAAATGACTCTGTAACGCGAACGTTTGTTGTGATAACGCGACACGATCCCATTCGTCTCGATGCAGACATCATTTAGCATATCATCTATTTACAGTTATACGACGCGTCTGATAGATGACTTCGCCGACGCCCGACAATCGATCAGCCGATTCTATCGTAATCCGCGATTAAGGGGACATTACACTTTCTCGGTCGAAAATTTTAATAATTTTTAAGGGACTGATAAAGTAATGAAAAACATTTTTTATATATAATGTAACGTAATGTTTTTGACATGTATCTTAAGCAGGGCTATTTGGGCCCTTATTGAAAACTTAAAATATATGTTTTATAGATCTATGTTGGTTATACGTATGCTGAAAATTTCATTAAAATCGATTGACATACCCAATACCTACAAGCGGTTAAATGTGGTGAAAATCATAGTTTTTCGCGACTTTTGATCAGTTTATGCTCAAAATTCACAGATTCTTACATCTTTCGATGCGTGTCGTTTTTTTTCTGCGTCAACCTATTTCGATGAAATTTTCAGCACGCGTATAACCAACATGCATCTACAAAACGCATATTCTAAATTTTCATTACGGGCTCTAATAAAAAAAGTTATAAATGGTGCCTCTTTTACTTTCTTATATAATTCATAGGAATTGCAATTTTTTCAAAATCTTTTCTGCATGTCATTTGGTAAATCAATTCAGGTTATACCGTTTTAAAGTGCGTTCAAATACTTTCGTGGTTCACTGTATTTATTTTAACACTCAAAACGCGCGAAATAAGATAATAAGACTTGCGTAATGTTCACCCATTGCCTACCAGCGTTTCGAGTGTCCAACGCTGCTTTCTCGTCACAAACGGCGCAGCGAACGCCGCGCGCGTGTGTTTGCTCCTTTTCAACTGATAGGTTTTTACATGACTGGACTATTGTTTCCCGAGGACGCCGGGAATGAATGAATTACACCCAGAACAATCCTCGACGCCAAAGAATTACACGAAGCGCTAACTTAACGGCCCGCAGCCAATAGCAATTCTTTTTGCTTTTGTATTTACGGTGGATTAGCGAGCAGTTACTAACGAGCGGTCTTCGGCGCGCGTAACAGACTTCAGGCAAGTCTTTCAGGTTGCTAGACGAAACTCAATATACAATTGAATTTTTGAATATTAAAGATTATGTATTATGTTACATAGGGGACATAAGAATTTTAGAAATGCTCAGGTGGGGCATGTCACAAAAAAGGTTGGGAAACACCGTAGATATGTGACGAACACCGGGGAGTGAAAAGAGGGTGAAAACAGCCCTCAATGTTTCGGGTGGAAACCCTATTTTTGATAATGTCACGGGAACTAGAAGATCCAGGACAGTGGTCGGCAAACTCGTTAATAGACTCCGGATTTTATACATTTATAACAAAAATGAGCAAGTGCAATTTAAAACGGTGAAAACATTAAAAGACTTTAAGAGTATCAATGTTATTTTCACCACATTAAAATTACACTGTCCAACAAATTTCAACTTTGTTTTGACGTTTCGATTCTCGCTATGCGATTCTATTTCATTTGATCGATGAAAATAAGATTCGATCGATTGATAAAAGGTTGAAATTAATTTGCAAAAGGGCGAAATTGATTTGTAAAAGGGTGACATTTTTTTTCAAAACGATAAAATTGATTTGCAAAAGGGTGAATTTGGAGTGCAAAACCTGTAGTAGGTAGATTATTTATTATTCATTTTTAATAATATATCATAGTGTACGATAAAATAGATTATGGTTAATATTCCAATTTTTTCAAATTAAACAATGGAAACTAGGTGTGCTCTGTAGTTGTTGTTGCGTAGCACAACATAGTTCGGTGATATAAAACGCAGGAGATAAACAACTTCGGTTACACGCACGGTGTACCATAGAACAATAACTCGTTACTCGTTACAACGTATTCTACAGCGGAACAATTAACTTTCACAAGGAAGTCTCTCGACCCAACGGAAGTGTCCTTGCGAGTTCATTAAGCCCCTTGATCTGAAGTTGATCATTGTCCAAAAAAATTGGCAGTCCATTTATGCACTTAACGCATGTATTCTTACGCTGGGTAATTACCGAGTAATTAGCAGTGGCCACAAAGAATGGCGTCCTCCCACGCTGATTGCAATCGAAAATTCCTGAGGCGCGATTACCATCCTTACCTGTTACAATTATTTGTTGAATACAAGCGAAGCTACAAAGTTTCGTTTAGAACAGGGCCGCAGCAAGGTAAACATGCCCCTTACAAAAATAAATACAATTATTAGGTGTACAAGTAAGTTCTCGGCGTTTTTTCATGAAAATAATAATAATTTATTTACTTAAAATCAAGGCATATTTTAATCGGGAAAGTAATCTCCGTTTGCTTCCGGCATTGAATCCGCAGTCCATTTATAATGCAATTATTTTGTAAACTATTCTTTGGTACCGCAAAAATTAACCGGAAACGATTTTCACTCTTCGCAAGATTTCGGCCAAGATCTTGGTGGAAGTGTGCAAGTTAATCTGCTTCTTGAAAGTCACTCAAATGATCGATCCATTCGGGATAAGTGGCCGACGATACAATCCGATGAATCGAAACAAATTATCGGTCTCTAACATCTACATTTTCAATTAGCTCTTTAACGCTTTCCATACAACGCGCAATCTCTACGGTGATAATAAGATCAAACACAACTGTGTTTAGATTATTCTGAGCGAACGCTATCAAGGCGGATAGTGGCAAGGTACACACGCCTATACATATCTAGAAGGCTTATGTACCTCTAAATTGAAATCTAAGGTTGCCTTTTCAACACGAGTACGAGAAAATGTTGCAATTTTTTTTAACGTTCTGTCGATTCTTTTATTAGACCATTGTATTATCTGCAATTCTTTGTCTAAATTTATAAATCATCTTCTGGTTAAGTTTAGTAAGATACGCGAAGATTAAAAGAGATTTTTTAGTTAATACGTTGCCTTGAATAAATTATTTTCGATTTTATATAATTTTGGTGGATATTAGTTCGGCAGCGTCTCCATCGTTGTGCGATCATCTGATATTTAGATTTCTCGCAATTTTTATACATACGTCTCAACGAAGAAATTGGTTTCATCGTTTCTAATGGCAATAATTAAAAAATAAAAAATTCGACATCGTTCTTTTGAGCGGTCATGGCACGATTAGTGTTAACAGGACAGCTTTCTGATTTGAGTTAATGAGAAATTCGTAAACATTTATTCTTATACGCGGCGTATAAGTGTGTGCTGGCATTACTCCCGACCGAACGCGTGACATTCGAAATCGATTAAAGAGAGAAAGATTAATTTGCTTAAAAGCACGCACATTCCTTAAAACATAATGCACGGTACCTTGCAATCGCAGTACATACTTCTTTACTGGCAGCAACGGAAAAGTGTGCCAAGGCGAAATAAATAAACTACTTGGTCTCGGGCAAGCTGATACGCTTGTTAATATTTTCTGAAGTATGCGCATTTAGTGTCGTACGAAGGAACCACAATATGACAGCGATCCATATTATTAAATCCAGTTACGACAGAAGGATTATATAAATTGCGTACGGTTTCGAGATCAGCTCGCGGATCCCTTATTTCAACTAATTTCTTTCAAAATTCTGTCAATTTTTAGAAAGTCGTCAACAATATTATAATTGTTTCTAACAAGATCTCAGAGTTGGTAGAGAATGCTGTCTCCGAGCAAACAATTTGCAAACAGTTCTTCCTGAAAGAAAACCTTCTTCGTAAGCATCGCGTGCTCGGTCGCCTAACAGTAAATAATAATGTACACGCTCGTAAAGCAGTAGAATGTGTCCCATTTTGTGACACATCAACTTTTTACAGAGTAACATTTCAAAATATTTAACTTCTTCGTTTCTGAAACAACCAGCGGTTCAATGTATCGTTCCAGTGACATATTTTGATTAAATCTAATCGATAGTTCTTATCATTTCGAGACAAGAATCATCGCATATCAAAAATGCAGTTTACCTCTCTTTATTCTTTCGCTTCGTATACACGGTGTACCAGAAATGTACTTCCTTGAAAGAGGTGATTCCTGAGGTCATTTGAAGCAACTTTTTCCTTTGCAAAATTGTTCTCCGCGGCTTGGTTAAGGAGTTATTAACGAAAAACACGGACCAATCGTGGCGCGGCTACAGCGGCTCGCGCCGAACCGGGCAATGGCATTGGCCGAGCCGGAATCCGTCCACAGTAGCCACGCTGTGATTGATCCGTGTTTTATCGTTAATAACTCCTCAACAAAGCCACGGATAACATTTTCGCAAAGGATAAAGTTACTTCAAATTACCTTGAGAAACGCCCCATTCAAGAAAAAGTACAACATTTTTTAGACACTCTATATAATAACTTATACAAGATCTACCGTAAAAATAAACTTCTTAAGAGGGTAAACTTCTCATTTCTCGATAAAGCAAAGATGGGGTTTTCCAGTAGTCGAAAGCGCTAGATAAAAGATCGATCTATAGGCCGTGATCGCCCTCAAAAGTCCTATTTTTACGTTTACGAGGCGTAATTTGCATTATTCGTAAATCGTAAATGAATAAAACCCGCAGTCTGGTAATGACAATAATAACTTGATTTTGTTTGATCGAGTAATTGTTGCCGGGGGTGTGGGGGGGGGGGGGGCATTCAAAGGTAAACAATGAAGTGTAAACGACAGAGATCTCGTTGCTCACCGATTTCATGTGGAAGCTCCCTGTAATCCACCAAGCACCACTCGACGGGAAGCTTAACGGGATTTGCTGCGGGCCGATACCACAAGGTTTCCTATGAAAGCCGCACTCGCGGGTCGAGAAATCGTGTCGGTTTCCACGTGGAACAAAAAGGAACGAACGAATTTTACGATACACCTGTCCGCGGATGATAAATGTCACGCGCGTGAGTCCGCAGTTTCACGATCGCACAAAACACTCGGCGATGATCCCGATTTCACCGAATAGGACACTTCTCTTCACGATTCGAGAAACACCGAGGGGGCCCGGAGATCTCGACCGGGAATCACCGAGAAAGAGACGAGCCTCGTCCTCGATGTCAACCACGCTCGACACGTGGCGTTTATCGCGAGTTCACGAAAAACCGTCGCTCGCAACGCGGTTCATTCTTTTCCACCGTTACGTAACACCTGAATTCTTTCCAGAAGCTGGAAGGCAAACTCCTTGCCCGTGGAACACGTGATATCCGGATGGTTCTAACGGATCGAGGAACAAAACTGATCGGTAGGTCGTCTAATTCGTCGGTGTCAGCGTTTCTCCGTCGAAACAACAGCCCCTTTCTTCGTTCATCGATGTTACCGTTCGTGATATCCCGAGAAAGTAATTAACGGGATTGGTCGATTATCCCTCCCGCAGGCTAGAGATCCTTGCATCGCAAAGTGCGAACACGTGGTCGATCTCCCGCGCGATCGACGCTCTGGCACTAGCCCATCGAAGAAGTAATCGAAAGAATCGATGATTCGGTACCGATAACGCTAATCGCCATCGATTGATAATAAGAAGATGCAATTAAACCGGGATGCTGAGTCGCGGATATCCGCAGCATCGTTCTCGATGTGGCAACCGATAGGGAAGCACGCAAGATGGATGCAATTTCCTTAGTCACCCCACGCGCTCCGTCAGCACGTATCAAACGATATGCGGCCGATTATAGAAGAATTTGTGGCTGTAATCGGTCGACGTAATTACGTATACGTACGCGGCGAAGCAAGAAACGAGACAGGGACGATGGTGGCGTGTTCGATCGGGGGATCCGGATGATCGAAGAAATTCCCCGGATCGGATCGGATCGGATCGGATTGGATCGGAACGGAACGGATCAACACGGCGCGCGATGCGCGGCAGCATGAAAGTGCCACCAACCACGCGTCAGTTCGAAGCACACCGGAAAGAAAGGGAGAAAGGTGGAAAGAAAGAGATGGGTAGCGGGATGCGTGCAATACGCTTCGCGAACGAAAGAAGGAGTTGCGACAGACGAAGCGTGAGATCGCGCAAAAGGTCCGCGCACGACTATCGACGCCAAGTGACGGGTGATTAGAATAAGGTCTTATCAGCGTGAGCGTGCACGAGATACTGAACCACGGCACGGGGTATCCAGTGCCGGCCCCCCTTTTACCGTGCAGAAGAGTGGAGGGACAGACAGGTGCTCCAGCTTCTGTCTGTCTGACTGCCTGTCTACTCGCTTGTCCGCCCGCTTGTCCAACGCGATTGCTCCAACGGTTAGGCTCCGTTCACGCTTCTCCTCGATACCGAATGGGCTTCGTGTCTTTGAACATCGAATTACACTCCGGGACAGAAATATACCAATTTCGTAACCAGAACGAAACACCGTCTTCCTTTTTCTAGCTCTTCGAGTAAAAACAAACCATTTTTAGGCGGTATTGACGCAGCCATGTACATATCATTTTGGTTCCACTCTGTTTCAATTGCACTCAAATTTTTCGATTTATATTTGTGTACGTTTCTTTTAACAATGTTCCACGAGTTCTCGATCGGATCGAGATCCGGTGATTGCGATGACCATGGTAAAACAGTAATATTTTCTTCTATAAAGTACTGCTTCACGATTTTAGAGGTATGTTTGGCATCATTATCCTGCTGGAAGATGAAATTGTCTCCCATATATTCGCGTGCAGAAGGTATCATGGTTTCCTTCGTAATGTTCGGACATCGAAGCCTTTCCATAATGCCGTTAATTTTTCGAATTGGTCCTGGACCGTTTCGCGAGAACGATGCCGACATCATGCACAACCACCACCGTGCTTGAATATTCCTACGGTGCAGTTTGGATTAGGATCTTCGCCTTTGGGACGTCTGATATATCGAATTCCGTCAGAAGATACTTCATTGAACTTCGACACTTAAGAGCAATCGGGAACCATTACGCATTTAGCATTTCTAAGAAAGTGCGATAATCTGCTGAAAAGATAGTCGTCTTGAACTTTTGTCCGCTACTGTATGTGTATCGAGATCTCCGTGATCCTAAAGAGGTGTAAAACGGAAGGAGTTTACGATATAAGCGTATTGTATGATTACAACCATAACAGTGAAATTTTTGTATGTGGTCTTAATTCGATAACCAGGGACTGTATATTATGATGAAAAGATGGTGAAAGTACCGAAACAATCTGTTCAGGTCAAAAAGTCTCCAGGACGAGAGACGCGGAACGACACAAGAATTCATATACACAAATGCACATGTTATACATTCATTTTTTACAATCAAATGATAAGAATTGTAAGGTTGATAACAACCAGGGACCAAATGACGTTCGTATGTCGAGAGCGCCACGACGAGAGAGAAGCGTGGGAGTGAGTCTCGATTGGTCTCGATCGGACGCTCGATGTGAAGAAACGTGTTTGGTAACCTCACATTTTAATTACCGAGTATTATTCCCTTATTCCTAACCCGGTCTTACAGAATTTTTAAAAATTTTCACAGGGTGACCAAGGTACCCTATTTTATCGAGAATTTTTATTTACCGATGCTAAAATCGCCGCGCGCGTGCGAGAAAACTTGGCCAATATCTCAGCACTGCTTTCGAGTCGTATAATAAATTCAATTCGATTGAGAAAAATATGGTGAGACGTAAATCTGGACCGAGATCAACTGGCAGTTCACGTGCACCTCGTGGAAGGCCCGCGACGAATGTTTTGACAAGAAGAGAACTGACGATACGCAGGCACAAACACGTTTTGAAAGAGATTCGACATTTACGAAGATCTGTGAAGTTGCTAATACCGAAAGCTGCCTTCAGTCGAGTTGTGCGAGAGATTATTTTCAACCTATTCCCTAACCTCGGTAGTTTAAGAATACAATTATCTGCACTGGAAGCACTGCAGGAGGCAGTTGAAGCTTACCTGGTGCAATTCTTTGAGGACTGTGCGGTGCTATCGATGCATGCTAAGCGTGTCACTCTTCAGTATCAAGACGTATGGATACTGAGACGAATCAGAGGGAGAGGTGACGTCGCGAATAGATGATATAGCTGAATTGTTCACTTTTCAAAGTAGCGTGAACTATTAAATCTTCTTTGCGTATAATGTAACGTTAAATTAAAACCTTTTAATGTACCAAAGTAAATAATGGAGATTTTCAAAGTTAAAAAACGTTCGCACCATAATCTCTCTGTTTTTCCCATATTCTGAAATACTTCAGCTTTGATTTAAAAAATAATCATCGCTCTATCTCGTTTCTATCGAAAGTTCTTTGATTTTGACACAAAATTCATCGGTTTATTCCACTGTGCGACGCTGCGCTGGAACCAGTGCTCGCACTCTTGATAAGCAATGTCAAAAAAATATTTCTTTACATTGCGCCCGACGTGATTATACCTATTACCGTGCCAGCTTTCTGCTTATTAAATATAAACGAGTGGCAGTTATAACTTGATCGAGCGTCTATTCCATGATTGCCTGTCTGTTACTCTCCTATGGAGCCGCAGCGTGTCAAGGAATTGGCGGAGGACTCGGTTATGCGGAAGATGCGAGGCATAAACCGTTTAAGATATACAGGATCAAATCGTAAATGTTAATTTTGATAAATGCACGATTGATCAACGTGTTCTGCAGACGCCGGATCCATGATTTAATATTCAAATAGCCCCGCATTTTCTGATAGAGAATGTGTCGCGGTATGAAGGATGAACGTGCATCTTATTTCCATACTTCTACTCGACTGTGAAACTAAAGTCGTCTGGAAACGATTCTCTCATCGTGATCATCTATAAACATTTTTCAGTAACGAAGATCAGGTCCGCCGATAGTGAATATTATTTTTAATTTTTTGTAGAAAATGTTTTACTCGCGCTAGATGAGTGTCAAAACAATTTATTTTAATGGAAGGTCGTAGCTAGAATGACGGGATGCTACAGTAACCCCTAACTAGCTGTTCAAGCTTCCGACCTAAAGTCGTCTAACCGTTCCTACTGTTAATCTGCGAATTCTCAACCTTCAGCATTTATGATACTTCTTGACAAGTGGATTCCGTTACTGCCTTCGAAGTCTATAAAATTTACTTGAATCACCTAATTAGATTTCCGAAAATAATTATATGTTATAGTAATAGACAGAGATAGCCTAATTCTCGTGTATCATATTTTATTCTAATATCTCGGAATATACCAATTATTCGTTTGTCAATGCATTTTTTCATAAATGATTGAAATAAATTGAATAAAACGTTTAATAAAAAGATCTTACCAATGCACATTTTCATAAATAATTTGAATACATTTAATAAAAGATATATTGTAGCTACTGTCCGAAAGAATAACAGAAAATTTTCATAACATAAATTCATATAACGCCACTCTAGAATTTTGAAAAACTCAATTTTCTTTTGCTTAAATGCTTAAATGATGCTTCATTATGTGAGGAATGTGGGGAAAAAGTTTTAAGTTGGGAAAAAATCGGGAACACGATTTTTTTTCGTTTACTGGGACCGTGCTGCCCTCTTAAGGGAGTATACTACTTTTTCCAGAATTGCAAGGGTGCGGGATTCGCCCTCTCATTTCTGGATAATACAAAAATGGGATTTTTCGGTAGTCGAAAATGTTACATAAAAGATCGATCTAGGGCGCTATCTTCCTCAAAAGGCCTATTTTTTCGTCTACGAGGCGTAATTTGCATTATTCATCTTGCTGCATATTATAACTATAGTTATTTCATATATACATATATGATAAAGTTTCTTCTATCAATGATTTTATAATGGTTGAAGTAAAGTGAAAATTTTACAAATATATATCCTTTTTATGTTCAGTACAAGATATTTGTAACATTACTTCATGTACACTTACTACTGCTTGATTACTAAATGTCAGAAAAGCAGTTAGGCAGATAAGTAGCTATGGCAGTGACGCGTGACGCTACCACCAGCTGTTGAATGCGTCTATGGACGCGTTACAAACTTTGTTTCGTTCATAATGTTTTAGTTTTAAGTAAATATTTCTGAATCTACGAGGAGGGACAATTATGATATAAATGAACGCTTATACTTGTCTCCTAATTCTCAGATCTACATTACGTAAATTGTATAATACAAACAATCAAGTTAACCTATGAAAAATGAATTTCGTGATGTCAACTCCAATAATTGTATATAAATAAAATTGTTATTTTCTATTGAAAACATGATTTTTATTAGATTACGTACAAGTGTAGAATTTATATAATTTATTAAACAAAATGATCAAAGCTCAAAAATTCTATACAATATTTATTGTGTTTTAAACTGTATACATATGATCAATTTATGAAAAGGTGAAGCTTAATCGAATTAACAATGAATTACATAAATCGATTGTAATTTATTTAAATATTATCATTTTGTAATGCTGTTCGAATAGATTAAAATAAACAATATGCATTCGCTCAATAAAATGCCATCCTTTGGGGATGATACTTTACAAGCCTGTGTTCAGGCTGAAGTTAAAAATATGAATATTGTTTCTAATGAAAGCAATATGGAAAAATATTTCAAAGATAATACATTTCTTTCTAAAGAGATAAATAAATCAAACGACGTCGTAGCAATTCGTTCTAAACAGAACAATATATTGAATAATTTAATTAATTTGAAGACCAGTATAAATCAAGATCAGCCAAGTCTCAATCAATTCCAACAGGATGTAGGAAAAATTTCAAAAAGTAGTAGTAAAATTGGTGCATCGAATCAATTGAAGATCAAAAGCACTACTTTCTTAAAACAGAAAATTAACTTATGTACGGCGGACAAAGAAAATATCAATAGTAATAACACAAAATGTGAAGTTTCGCTGAATTCGGTTACAACAAATCTATTATTAAAACAATCTGATAAGTCTACGTTAGCAGACACACGTAATAACGACAATACCAGAAAATATGATGTTTCGCATAAAATGACATGTTCCATAAAAAGTGGCATTGAAAATTCAACAGAAATAAATCCTTCTATTTCCACTATCGGTACTCAAGATCGATACAAATTAGCATCTTGGGGACTACCTCCGAATATTCTTCAGGTAGTATATATGCTTTAGTTGAAAAACATTTGAACTATCGCTTGTAATGTGAAGAAAAAAATTGTATTTTCTAGAAATATGAAGCTCGAGGGGTAAAAGAAATGTTCAAGTGGCAATTGGAATGTTTAACAAATCATAAAGTTATGGAAGAGAAACGTAATCTTGTATACTCTGCGCCAACATCTGCAGGAAAAACATTAGTAGCAGAGATTCTTATGATAAAAACTGTTCTAGAAAGAAGAAAAAAAGTAATTTTTATTTTGCCCTTTGTATCTGTTGTGCGAGAGAAAATGTACTACTTTCAAGTAAGATCTTCTCTTTACTTGAACGCTTCAATTTAAAGTCTCGTGCATTTCTAATCAATAAATTAAATTTGGTAGGATCTGTTGTCTGACAGTGGTGTTAGAGTTGAAGGATTTATGGGAGGTGTAGCTCCTCCTGGAGGATTTGCAGCTACACAAATTGCAATTGCAACTATTGAAAAAGCAAATTCATTAGTAAATCGTTTAATGGAAGAAAATGAATTAATAAAGTTAGGAGCCGTAGTAATCGATGAATTGCACCTTGTTGGAGACCCGAATCGAGGATACCTTTTGGAATTACTTCTAACTAAATTAAAATATATGACTCTTAGGTAATTAAAATCAATATATTCTTTTTTACTATTATAATTATCTAATTTAATAAGCATATCGTTCTTGCCAGTGTCAGATTAAGCCTCTAGCGGGTCCTAGACAAAATTGGAGCCCCATTTATATAAGTTGCTTCTAAGTAAATCTTAAATAATGAGAAGTACAGCGAAAAATATATATATGTTCATTTCATTTCGATATAAATTTGTTGTTTATTTTTTTCTGTACCGAAGCCGGGCCCTAGATATTTGACTTATTTGTCTATTGGTTAATCCGGCACTGATTTTTGCAGAATTAATAAATAATTATATTATCAACACGTGATAATGAAAATAATAAATTGTTGTTGGTATACATTCTTGTTTTGTTCTGTTACAGAGATGAAAATGTTAATATACAATTGATTGGTATGTCTGCAACACTTCCAAATTTATCACTCTTAGCAGAGTGGTTAGATGCAGAACTGTATAAGACAGATTTTAGACCCATACCTTTAAATGAACAGTGCAAGGTACTTTGTAATGAAAGTAAACAAAAAGATTATGTCAGTTAAAATTAATGAAAATATTTTAACTTTGTAGATTGATAAAAACGTTTATGATAATAAATTGCACCTCGTTAGAACTTTAATACCAATGCCAGAGCTTACTTCAGATACAGACAATATTATTCACTTATGCATTGAAACAATATCAGATGGTCACAGCGTGCTGATCTTTTGTTCAACCAAAAATTGGTGTGAAAAGTTAGCTGAGCAGATAGCAGCTGCATTTTTCAAATTAGGTTCGTTGTCAACAGTTAATGACAGTGTTATGTCTATTAATTTATAGAAACCATTATTTAAAAACTAATATTCCTTCTATTTTTTAGGTCGAGAAAATACACCACTTGGTGCAATTCTAAGGCACCAATTAGATTCTACATTAATCTCTGAAACATTAGAACAATTAAAGCGTAGCCCAACAGGTTTGGACAATGTACTGAAACACACAGTTTCTTTTGGAATTGCTTTTCATCATGCTGGTCTTACTATGGATGAACGTGATATCATAGAAGGATCTTTCAGGTAACTATTTTACTTATTTAGTCATTCCATACGAAAAAGGACACTTTTCGGCGTACTGTTTTGGATTTTGTTCGATTCATGCGTTGTGTTTGAACATTTATAATTTATTATTGATGATTTCAGATCAGGATCTTTAAGAGTGCTTGTAGCAACGTCAACCTTAAGTAGTGGTGTAAATTTACCAGCTCGAAGAGTAATTGTTAGATCTCCAATGTTTGGTAGTAGATCATTGGATAGTCTTACCTATAGACAGATGATAGGTCGAGCAGGCAGAATGGGGAAAGATACAGCAGGTATGATTAAGGGGATAGACTCGTTTTTCCAGGATTGCAACCCTCTTAAATCGTATTACATTTGACCATGTATGAGTACATTATTTAATGTTATTGTTTTGCAATATAGGAGAAAGCATACTCGTGTGTAAACCAAATGAACGAAAGGCAGCTGAATCACTACTATCGGCTGCTTTGAAACCAATTGTATCATGTCTTGAAGACCCAGGACCTTTAATTCGAGCTCTTTTAGAAGCTATAGCTAGCGAAGTTGTATATACTCCATTAGATCTTGAACTGTACATTAAATGTACTTTAATACATTTGTGCAATGAACATGGCACAGAGAATCCTTCAAACGAGGCAATTCAATTTTTAATAGATAATGAATTCTTATTGTAGGTATTTTAATCTCTATTACTGTAAGTATTCGCAGTAACTAAAATGTTTATATTTTATACAAAAATTGTACCGTCTACTACTAGATTACAAAAAACTGAAGAAGATCATAGATGGGTGGCTACTGCTTTCGGGAAAGCATGTTTGGCTGCGTCAATACCGCCTAAAGATGGTTTGTTTTTACTTGAAGAGCTACAAAAAGCAAGACGATGTTTCGTTCTGGATACGGAATTACACGTGGTGTATTTAGTTACACCTCTTAGTTCTGGAAATCAAATTGGAAGAATCGATTGGATGGCCTTCTTGGAATTGTGGAAAGTGCTTTCAGAAAGTGAACGAAGAGTTGGCCAACTTGTTGGCGTAGAAGAACGTTTTCTAACATCAGCTATTAAAGGCATCGTACGACCAGGAAAAACAGTAAATTATACGTTAACTAATACGTCAATCATTACGTTATTCAAAATTGGTAGACGTAAATTGTATTCTTACATTCTATTTTCAGCTTAGTATACACAAACGATTCTACACTGCGTTAGCTTTACACGATTTAGTACGCGAAGTTCCTCTTAACGTAGTTTGCAAGAAATATGGTTGTTGTCGAGGAGTTCTTCAAAGCTTACAACAATCGGCTGCTACTTTTGCTGGTAATATTTCCTCATCATTAATTCGTTACAAGGAAAGTTTAAAGTTACCAGTAACGACACACTTCGAATCTCTGTCTAGGAATGGTCACACAATTTTGCAAACAACTAAGTTGGGACTGCATGGAATTATTGGTCTCCCAATTTCAAACACGTTTACAATTTGGTGTGTGCAGAGAACTACTAGACTTGTTACGGCTTCCAATGTTGAATGGACTTCGTGCTAGAAGTCTTTACAAACAAGGAATTACAAGCATAGCAGATTTAGCAGTTGCCAATGAGCTTGACGTTGAACGTGCACTTTATAAAGCTCTGCCCTTCGAAAGGTATGGTACAAATAGTGATGCAATACATAATAATAATAATCACAATTGACCTTTAACCCTTCCGACCCGAAGGACGTACAGTGTACATTCGGATGCAACATAATCTGAATAAAACCGGTATTATTATTATTAACGTATTGTTTCATATCTTACTCAATCATTTTTTTATTTTCATTTATAAGCCTTTATTTTATTCATAAATATAAAAGTATGAAATCAATTCGCGAAAACAGTGAGTCGTTGGCCATACGAGGGGACAGACGGCGTACCTCCGTCGGGTCGGGAGGGTTAATATTTTTGAATCTTATCAATTCATCAAAATTGTATATTAGTGAAAAAGAACAAGATGGAGAGCATGAATCGGAAGCAGTAAAACGAAATAAAATGAGGACTGTATTTGTAACTGGAAAAGATGGTTTGACACCACATGAAGCTGCAGTAATGTTAGTGCATGAAGCCAGATTACTAGTTCAGGTATATAATTATTCTTATTAATATTAGTTCAGTGCTTCTAAATTATTTAACAACGTCATAATATTTTTATTTCATTACAGAACGAACTAGGACTGCATGATATGTCATGGAAACAAAACGAACAATCCATTACCACAAATCAATCTCACAGTGTAACTAATCCATGCGTACAACAAAGTACATTTCACAACGATAAACATACAATTCTACAAACTACGAATATTGACATTACTACAAGTAATAACACAGAAATTAAAGTTCTAGCAAACAGTAAACTTGAAGAAACACATACTGATTCTGTTTATCAGTGTGAAGAATTGTTAAGTAATAAGTTGAATGAAGACGCAAAGTCTACTATTAAGCCAAATGTACCAGAAAATGTTAAAGATACGAAATGTAATGTGGAGACTAATTTAATTCAAGAAACAAACAATGATGACATAAAACTGACCGATCAATTATTGCAATTAGAAATTCCGGATTTTACCGATTCACCAAATGAAAAATTGTCCTTTGATTTTTTCGAAGACAGTAGTCCAAAAATTGCATGTGATCCACAAAGGAAAAGGGGCAGCGAATCTTTGATCAGTTTTAAGGAACCTAGAGAAAATAAAAATCAAAATACTATTATTAATCATTCATTAAATATACAAAGTTTACAAAATTCAAATAACGTACCATCAAGAAAAATCAAAATCTCGGATGAGATAAATATGCATAACATTATACGAAGATCCAGTTTTGAAAATAACACTAAACAAAGAGTTTCAAGAAGTCCTAGTCTATTCGATGATAGTTTAAATCTTGATACGCAAATGTGTAACGTTCTCGAACAAAACATCATTGATTCTTTACATTTCTCAGAATTTGAAGACTCTATACTGTCTGAATCCAAACCAATATTAGAGGATAAAAGAGAAACAAATTTACAAGCTACTAAAAACATATGTAAGGAAACACTAATTGAACAGGACGCAAATCTTACAAATGTAAACAAAAATTCAATGAATTTTATAATTTCGCAAACAAAACCGAATATAATTTCATGGAAATTTGATTCGTGGAACGAATCAAATAAATTAACAGAAAAGTTGAATAAAATTAATGAAAAGAATACTGCGGATAAATCGATCAAGTGTAGTGTAAGAAACATAGAAAATATAAACTTACAGCAGATTAAAGAATGTGCTGGTATAAACCAATCTACGCCAGAAATGAAAAAGAAACATAATGAGAAATGTTCAGACACTTCTGATAATTTGAAGAAGGTGTCACTGAAGCGTAAACTTAAAGATAATGTGGAAAAATCGCCTGTTACAAAAGTCATTCGGTTTAGCAAAAACCGGACATTATCGGTAGATTCAAACAAATCGGATTCAGACGATATCGTAGTCGCATCACAAAATACCCACACACCTACTACAAGTATTAAAATAAGAAGTAAATTGGATTCCGAAAAGAAAAAGCCAAACGCACCAAAAATTTCAAATCCTCTATCAAACAATGTTACAAAATACTCTACATGTGTTTCAAATGCAATAGAAATTGAGAAATATAAAATTAAACCAACATTGAAGGAAATACTAGCGCACAATGTATTAATTCATAAAGATTGTAGCACAGATAGTGTAATTTCAAATTCAGACGAGGATACCCCAATAAAATCTGCAAAGGTCTTACAGAAATCTAAAATTGGCCTAAAAAGAACGCAAAAAATGGTTGAAACATGTCCTGAATCTAACGTTATAAGTAATATGAACGAGAAAATTCATTGGAATACGTTAAATATTATAAAAGTTGGAAGTGATAGAGGAACATTTAATTTATTCAAACGCGAAGTAATGCAAAGAAGATACATTGGTTTGGCTTTAAATTGTGAATTGTATAACAACGATGCATATGCTATTGGTTCTAAAATTGTCAACTCAACCACTGCCGATAGAAAAAAAAGATCTAAAAAGCTAGAAAATTATGTTCATGGAAATAGGAAAGTGTGTGGTGCCGCTATTTCTTGGGAAAGTAATATTGCATATTATATTTCTTTTGTTAACGAGCAGGGTATGTAAAGTTATATCTGTATCAATTTTTCTTTCTACATAATCACTGAAATAATCATTTTTCAGATTTAAAAGTTCCAGACAAGGAGCAAATGAAGCTATTAAAAGAGATACTTAATAATACACATTTGTATATAAAATGCTTTGCAACTAAGGACACGTTTAAAATCTTGTACGAGTGTTGCGGTATTGTTGCAAATTGCAAATTTTTGGACCCAAAAGTAGCAAGTTGGTTGCATGATAGCAATATTGACGAAAAAAATTTCAATGAAATGGTAAAAAATATGAATGCGCATTAGAACTAATTTTGAATATTATCTTTTTATAATGGGTGCAGTATATATGTATTGAAAAATGTTTATATCGTAAATAGGTAAAAGAATATTTTCCACAAGGATGTTTTATATTAAAACGAATAGGTGCTTGTTCTGATACAGGACCCGGATTAAATATTAAAAGCTCGATACCTGGGGAATTTAGAGCATCTGCAGAAACTGTACTTACGTGGCATATATTAGATATTCTTCTAGATAAATTAGAACAAATAAGTCCAACGTTATTGTATACATTTAAAGGTACGATGTCACCATAGTTTATTGTTATTATTATGTAACTTTAGTAAATTATTTCTCAAGCTTTTTATACTAATGAAATATTAAGTACCACTTTAGATATTGAAATGAAAACAGTAATTCTACTGGCTTGTATGGAGTTAACTGGTTTGGGTGTATCTTTAGAATCGTTACAAGATTTATCCTCTGCTGTCCATCAAGAAATAATATCTTTAGAAGAACGATCGTATGCATTAGCAGGAAGAAAATTTAATTTCTTATCGTCTAAGGAAGTTGGAAAGGTTTGTTAATATATATTGTACGCTTAAAATATATTCAATCTATTTAAAATATTTTGATATAATTGTTGAATTGTTTAGGTTTTAGGTCTGTATAAAGGGAAAAAAATTAGTGTTAACAAAGCCGTATTAGAACAATCTGATCATCCAATAGCCAAGCTTGTTATGTCATGGCGTAAATTAAGTGCAACCCAGTCTAAAGTATGTGTATAAAATACTTTAAAGAGATACAGCTATTTCTATAAAACATACTAAAAAATTTGAAGTACTAAATTGTGTTTTGTATTACAGATTATTAACCCAATTTTAAATCTGGCTCAATCCAGCTCTCGAATTCACGGCAATTGTGTTACGAGCACATTGACTGGTCGAGTGTCAATGCATGAACCAAATTTACAAAATATTCCAAAAGACTTTAATTCCATGGATAATAGCTTTGTGATAAGTGTCCGTATGGCATTCGTACCAACTATAGGAAATATTATGTTGTCAGCAGACTACTGTCAACTTGAATTGAGAATATTGGCCCATTTCTCTAAAGATATGATATTATGCGACATTATGAGGAAGCCGGGGGACATTTTTAAAAATATTGCAGCAACCTGGAACCACGTGTCCGAAGATCAAGTATGTGGGGGGAAAAAACAAAATTTTATATTTACTATCAATTCGATTCATTTTAACAAATTTTTAAGCAGGTCGATGATAAAATGCGTCAACATACGAAGCAACTATGTTATGGAATGGTCTATGGTATGGGAGTGAGAACGCTTGCGGAAAATTTATCTGTAGATGAAACTAAAGCAAAAGAATTTTTGGAATCTTTCCTGAACGCATACCCAGGTATATCGAAATGGTTAAATAGTGTGCACGAAGAGGCACGTGCAAATGGATATGTAACGACTATTCTAGAAAGGCGAAGAATGCTTCCCGGTTTAACAAGTTCTAATCTAGCAGAAAAATGTAAAGTCCCTTCTTTAATAATAGCTAGACTGTGGATCTTTATGCAAAAGAAAAATTGTCAGCACCGATTGCAAGAGATAGAAACCAAATTCCATGTTATTTCTTCCCTTAATGATTTTAATAGAGGAGGAATTATATATTGACATCTTCAAATTTTTAAATTTTCCAACAATTTTCAATTTCATCTACTCAATTTTGCTATAAATGCATAAAGATCCGCAATCTAATAAATAGCATTAATTATAAATTAAAGATAGTTCTACTTTAGAAATTGTGGTAATCGTTACTTTATTATCTATTAATAAATTCATAGCTCAAGCAGAACGTCAAGCAGTGAACACTAAAGTGCAAGGTTCAGCAGCAGACATTGCAAAAAAAGCAATGGTTAATATTGAAGAAAGAATGCGATTTGAATTGCCAACTTCAACAGCTATTATGCCTACTGTTAATCTTAAACGCAAATTGCGAAGTAATAGCAAGGATCCACTGCAAAGAGGTGGTTACTTGGTATTACAGATTCACGATGAACTACTATACGAGGTAAGCATTAAACAAAATTGCATTAATTTTGCAATACATGACTAAACAAAACACAGAATCAGAATCATCAGATCATTAATCCTGACGTTTACAAATCTTGCCATATATTTTAGTCTACAGTTTCTCAAATTATTTCATTTTAGGTGAACATAAACGATTTACAACAAGTCGCGACAATAATAAAAGAATCAATGGAACAAGTATGCCAACTTGCTGTACCGTTACCGATAAAACTCAAAATTGGTCCAGCATGGGGAGATCTTACAGAGTACAATCTTTAATATTTTACATTTATACGAGTGCGTTTTTACACATAACTTTCCCAATTGATCATGTTTGAGATATTTACTATTTATAATATTATATTTATTGTATTTGTCATATTATGCGTATTTTGCATATATTTACATGTAGTTATAATTTAAAATAATGAATTGCATATTTTACTTGTATAAATAATGTATATTTATTTACTGTATTTTTACGGAATCGAACAGAATAATTTTATAAATATTACATGGAATTTGAACTGTATGTACAGATTAGTAAAGATTGAATGTAACACAAAGTTTACAAGTGTTGTATGAAAAATATTTAACCCTTTGCATTCAGAGCTATTTCAACTCGAAAATGAAACATAATTATTTTTTTAATTCATTATTATGAATAATGGTATAAAAAATTTTAGTGGCACCTCAGAGTCATCATTCGAGTACTAAGGGTTAAATACCAATGCATCTTTTATACTTTTATACATAAATTGTACTATTGTATCTATAAAAATGCACAAATAATGTAATCTGTGTCATATCAATCAGTTATAGAATAAATGAAACGACTTAATTACTTAACAATGTGTACTTCTACAATTAGAGTAATATTATAAACAAACGTGTTGCTTTACAAATAATTATAAAAATACTATTTTTTAGATTGTATCACAAGGCGGGGCCAAAGATTGATGTAGTTTAGTTACTGCTGTTTGTACTATTTGTTGAAAAGTTTCATCTTCCTTGCTAGTCACTTCTAAATTTAATAAATCTATGTGTGCTTTTTTCCCATCGACCGTCACATAGAGTTTCTCTCCTTTAAAAATTTTGGGGACAGAATCTTCGCCAAACATTTCTTGCAACATTTCTATCAAACATTCCTTAAAATGCATTCTATCCATTTTCGTAGGAGCTGGTAGTACTTTTGGAGGCTGCTCCATCATTTCAGCTTGAAGTATTGCAGTCAAAACGGAATCTGCGTACATATCATTTACCGGTGTCGCGATCCACTCCATAGTAACAATTTTCCCATCTATCGTAACATCGATATTTTTAAAGACGCGCAACTTTTTATCGTCTACCACTTCTAAATTTCCAGCGATTTGTATTAAAAGGTGTTTCAGTACTGGTAATGATGCCGAAAAATATACGCTTTGTCTTTGAATAACTTGACTCATACTCATATCTGTATATTTGGACAAATCGCAAGGTGCTAACATATGGTAATTGAAATTTCTTTTCACTAAAACTCCGGACAATGTTTGTCCTGTTTTTGGAGTTTCCATTGCCAATGTGCCCATTACTTTAGCAGTTTTCTCTCCTCTGAAGTATAATTCCACAGCTACAGTATTTCTAGGATTATGTATCTCCATTGTTGTATTAGGATCGTCTTCGTACTCTCTTTGTAAAGCAGCTTTTAATCTTCCCATTTCATTTTGCTCTCCATGTACCAGCACAACGTGAGGCGGTTTTAATATGCGTATAAATTCTGAAGTCTGTTGATAGTCTGTGTGCGCAGAAAATGATATGTAATCGACAGACATTTTCAGTGGTAACTTCTGCCCAGACATGGTTGTGATTTCTTCTGGTTCCGATAAAATAGTTTTAGCTAGAGTTCCTTCCACGCAATAACCAGCTATTATAACTCCATTTTTGGCATCTGTACACCAAGATTCAAATAATTCTCTTGATAAACCGCTTTGCATCATACCAGGAGAAGCCATTACTACGCATGGCCCAATGTCTTCAAAATGATCGATACCTTTTAAGTTAGAAATATGTTTGAACACAAAAGGATTATTAATAGCTATTTGTCTTCTAATTTTGTCATTCATTGCGTTCACGTAAGTTTGATAGACTGCCATACATTTTTTTTGCTAAAGAGGAGGCATAATATATGGGAATTTCATGAAGTTCAGGATGTTGGCTCCAATACTCATCCAGAATAAGCAATAGTTCTTGTGCCCTGCCCAAGGCAAACACAGGTATTAAGCATCTCCCTCCTCTATTAACTATTTCATGAACTAAATTTGTAAATCTTCCTTCACGATCCTCCCTTTTTTCGTGTATATGCGTGCCGTAAGTAGATTCAGTAATTAAGACGTCCGGATGAATATTAGGAATTTCAGCAGCCATTAAATGTCTGTCTTCTTGTCGACTAAAATCTCCAGTATATAAAATTTTAACACCTGCTATTTCTATCATAAACATAGCAGCGCCCAATACATGTCCAGCATTATATGCCCAAAATTTTATTCCGAACACATCTTTCTCTTCGTGGAAATTAATCGTTTCTATTTTATCCATACTGGTCTCTAGATCAGATTCCGTATACAACATTTGTTCCGTAGCAATATTGCTAACTTTGATATAATCAGACAACAGCCAACGATAAATAGCTTTGGTGGCATGCGTCATGAAACATCGTCCTTTAAAACTCGTCTTTTGCAGGAACCATGGCAATGCTCCGCAGTGGTCCAAATGAAAGTGAGAAATTAATAGCAAATCAATTTCGTCTGCTTCTACTAAATCTACAAATGGTAACGCATCCATTCCAGACAATCCAGGATGAATACCGCAATCCAACATAATCTTCTTGCCTTTAAATTCCAGCATAATACATGATCTTCCTACTTCTTGCCCCGCACCCAGCGGTCTAATCGACAACAAGTCACTTTCTTCGGCTGGTACCTGAGTGTCAGGTTTTCTTTTGACAGACATTTTTTCAGATCAATTATTAATTATATTGAAGTCAAATTATAATTATCATCTCATTATATATGTATATGTATTATGCTTTTCACTCTAGCAATCTCATTTATATTTTATGTTTGCAAGGTTATGTACAACGGAACGTATTAACTGGATAAATGTAATCTTTTGCTTTCCACGTTGTGTAAATAAGAGTGTCACATTAATAAATAATTTCCTTTAGACTTTAGAACAAGTAAACACAACTTCCGAACGTAACCTCTTCTGTTAGGTTAGGTTCCTATACGTGTAGAGAAAGCACGATACACAACCTTCAATATTTTCCCATGGTTCTGTTTTATGCTGCGTACTCAATAGTATTTTAGATACTCACGGATAAATATCTTTCGTATAGAATGGATGACATATTTTTATATGCAACATGTACTCACGTACATTCATGTCATACATAACACGTTCTAATAGAAAAAATATGTGTGAAAATATCACATCTATATAAATCATAAAAATTTAAATAGTTTTTACTTAAAACATAATATAGAGATGTATTGAAGCCAACAATAAAAAGAATCTTTTTATTTCGTGATCAGAAGCGACATTTTTTGTAAAATTTTCGTACAACTGAATACATATCCACCAATAATTTAGTGTAACATATCTTTCTATTTGAATCTCAAAAAGCTTAGAAATATGTTGTTATTATAAACGTTGTCGATTAGAAATGTGTCAATTACCACACTAGGAAAAATATTAGCCGTATACGCACTTCAAAAAATGGCAAACAATCAAATTTGAAAATTCAAACAACAATAAAGAACGATATAGAAGAAGTACAATAACAATAGCAGTCGATCAGGGTGAACATATAGGACATAGGACATCGATTTGAAGTGTGAGACTAACGTGATGCGAAGAATTATTGGAATCAAAGTTTCTTATTTTATACAGGGTGTCAACGGTGTTCAGGGTGGCATCTGAAGGGGGCTACACTGGGCTACACTAGTACACTACAGTTGACTACAGTAGAGCAGTGCAGAGATATTGTGCAAGATTTCACGCGCATGCGTGCTCAAAACAGTAACGTATCTATATTAGACAGTTATATTGGCGGGAATGTACCGAAACAATCTGTTCCGGACAAAAAGACTCCAGGACGTGTTCTACGAGTTACAAAATATACACAAATACACATGTTATACATTCATTTTTCAGAATCAAATCATACCAATTTTTTAAAATTCTTCGGGGTGCTCAAGGTACTCCATTTTATCGAGAATTTTACTTTACCGAGGATAAAATCGCCGCCCATGCGCGGAAAATCTTGTACAATATCTCTGCACTGCGTAGAGAAACATACTAATTCAAATTTAAAAAAATGACGCTGAAATGAAACGATGTGCATATACGTATTATATCGTAGACAAGCTTTTGGTTCGTACATTATAAATGTTGTACATCGTATACTAAAACATTCAGATATTAGTATTTAGAATATCGATATGTATAATTATTATTTTCAATATTGAGTGTAATTCCTGCTTTGCGGATCGCGCGACCGGTACGGCGGCGCGGCGGCGCTCGTGAGTTGGTATGGGAAAGGGGGGAGAGAGGTGACGGAATTGCTGAAACCATAACAATGACTCACGAGAATAAAGCGTCCTCGTCGTCTCACCCCTCACCGACCCCCACTTTTCGGGCTCAGCTGATCACGCGAGAGTTGTCAGTTTCAGTTGTCAGTTACTTTTCGAACGATAACTTTGCTTGAGCTAAAGACAAGTGCTCCTAGAAGAAAGGTTCTTCTCCTCTGCGGATTACCTCTCGTTGTTACGTCAGGTAATGCTAATTGGTGCTAGGTTAATTAAAGTAATAGACTTAGAGTTTTAATAAAGTGGACCTTGGACTTTTTTTCTTCTTAACCCTTATGTAGACAACTAAAATGTATAGATTATTTAAAACCTTAACGTATTTGCACAAATTCTTATTTTAAGACTATAAGCTTCAGAAAAATTTTGTAATATTTTTAGTGTACCAACTGTACCACGACCGGTTTCACATTTCTTATTTTTTAATTATTGAAATTATAAAGATGCTTCTAGCAGAAATTACCTAATAAATTTCTTTATTTAATCACGTATTATCCTAAAAAATGTGAAAAATCTAAATGAGTTAATTCTTGTCATTTTTATAAAATAATGTGTATCCGACACATTTTGTAGCCGGTACGGTTTGTGTTAACAAGTTGTTGAGAGAAATGCAAATGGCTATCCGGTTACCCGGTCGGCTATACAAGGGTTAACAATTGGGGAATTATAAAATACTATGTATTTTATACTTGTTGTTTATGCAAGAATACAATTGAATTTGAAGATACACTGAAATAGTATTATTATATATGCGATACTTTACACTCTATGCTATACCATACAGGATCCCCCAAAAATGTTGTTATTCCTTGAAAGGACTGATTCCTGAGGTCATTTGAAGTAACTTTTTCCGTAGCGAAAATGTTCTCCGCGGTTTTGTTAAGGAGTTATTAATGAAAAGCACGGGCCAATCAGAGCGCGGTTACAGGGGGCGGACTTCGGCTCAGCCAATGCCAACGCCAGGCTCCTATCAGCAAGATCTGTCGCCGAGCTGACATCCGTCCGCTGTAGCCGCGCTTTGATTGGTCCGTGTTTTTCGTTGATAACTCCTTAACAAAGCCGCGGGGGATATTTTCGCAAACGAAAAAGTTACTTCAATTTACCTCAGGAATCACCACTTTCAAGGAAGCGGAACATTTTTGGGACACCCTGTATATATTATACGCAATTACATATCTATTAATATAAAAAACGTATGTAAAAATTTTTTGTTTGTGCCAAGTCATGTTTCGATAATAAATTATATTGATGTAGTTATCATGACAACTAATCTGACCGTTAACGGTAATACTAATCTTGTTACTTGTTACGCAATGCGAGCAACTGTTCCAAAGTGAAGAAAACGGTAAATGCAATAACTAATATTACTTACCGCAAGCGTAATGTTATTTTTGTTTATGCGATAGGTTATAAAACGATCAATTATCATTACATAATACTGTGTAGTTCCTGCAATATGTTCAGAGCGGTATACATAGAATTCCTTCGCGTTGTGTTTGAACAATTGGTTTAAATGTTACGCGCGAACTGCATGTGTCGATTACGTAGCGTTGTGTACATTTACAGATCATGAATAGTATTAGTTGAATAGTGGATTATTGCTCGTGTCAACGTGAGTCTACAAAAATTGTTAAGCAATTTGAACTGTATTTTGTGTATGAGGTGACACCAAAGTGCATGTACCTCTGATAATAAAGTTGACAACCAATATGAGTACGTAAAGTATAAGTGTATTTCAGGGAATACCAAGAAAACGTTTGTCTTTGATTCTACGGTAACACTTGGTTATCACGCATTTGTATTTGATTATATAATTATCTTTCTGTCGTTCGAATATACATTCTAGGTGGTGCTGCTGCCATCGAGCGAATACGTATACACACACATACAATGTTAAATTAAACGTACGGTGACGCAACGTAGTTAACGCGCGAATTTATTTAATTTAGCAATTGTTACGAAGAGTAATATCGGGAACACAGAATTTCAATGAACACATTTATTCGTAGGTATTTTAATGTAATCTTAAAATAGTATTTATAATATATTACATGCACTTATTGTTCCGCAGTAATAATATTTTAAATTTTCAAACTTTTACTTAAATTGTGGAAGTGGTGAGTGACATGAACTTGGCGCGAGTTTTAATATAAGTAACATATTACATAAATAAGTATCGTTCAGTCGGAACGAAGAGTCATTATCTTATTGCCCCTCTTAGAGTAGCGTGTATCTTCAATTATAATCGCGCAGCGAACCGTCGCAGACATAATCTTCAAAAGTCTTCCATTCTGTTCACATCTCTTTTTTCGAGAGTATGACTCGTTTGAATTTGATTTTAATACTATTCGCTTGTGTATTAGGTTTATTTCATCAATCAGCGAAAGCGGAACTAAGGGTGGAATTACTACAGGTGGTGAGTACAAGCTTACACTCCATTTTGAATAATATTATTTTGCGCAGACATTCCGTTATTTGAATATGTTGAAAATAAATATCTATTTTAATTGTTGGAGTATCTCGCATTCATCCAACACTGTGGCTTCGCCAATACTCTTGAATGTTTCGTAACTCTTTGTGACACGTTGCTTCACGTGTCACGAACGCGTCGAACACACGCTGTCGATGAACATTTTCTTGACCTGCTCATATTTAGTTTATTGTGTTTATCGTATTTTATTAAATGAAGGTCACCTTTGTTTCTAGAAAAATATTAAAAATACAAAACAATTGCGATACGCTATCGTATTGATAGTAAACTATATCACGTGTTTAAGGCGGACCAAAAAGTATAAAATAATTTTTCCTAGCTCCGTACAGATAGTCCTGAAAAGTTGTGATTGTGAATTTTTAATAGCTATGAAAATAAGCTATTTCTAAATCATTATTTTCTGTTTTTTAGTCTTGTGTGTGTGAAATTTTTCAATGAACGAATCTTGTGTATTCGTGAGCATCGACGGTATCGCGACCGCGGCAAATCAAAACAACCGCAAGCGGTTGCGAGAACGAACAGCGGGCGTTGAGACCGTTTACCTCAACGTACGAAAATTCAAACGAACTAAATAGATCTAGAACGTTCGAACGAGGAACCGATAAAATATTGCATTGTCATCCAGTTCTGAGCTATGTTTAAAGTTTCAAATCTCTAGCTCATCCGGAAGTTAGTTTAAAATCAATTGCAACATTTGTACCGAACAGTCAAACAAAGAGACAGGCAAGAAAGCGAGTTAATAAAAACGTGGTAATATACTACAACTTCCTCCTCTTCGGTTTCTTCAAATGTTTGCCGTTTACAACGTGGTACAAATTATCGGGAACACCCTGTATAAAGGAGAGTCCCCTCTATCTAACTCAAACGTGACTCTCTCGCATGTTTAGTTTTCGCGTAACACCTCGTTTTTTTTTAAATCAAAATCATGGATTTTTACGAAAACCAATGTTTTTTGTGACAGAGCAATTCTGCTTTCGGATTTGGCTTTAGAATGGCAAACTCTATAAGACCACCCAACAGATATTGTTGAACATGAAAAAAGTTTTGTTTTGTAGGTCTGTGTTATCAAAGAGATGAATGTCTATGTAGCTTCTGTAACGTGAAATTAATACGGAGTGAACCAAAAATGTCGGAGAACCCTGAAAGAGATGGTTTCTAAGGTCATTTAACGGCCAGTCTATCAATCAGAACGTAGTTATATTGAACGGATTTCAGCTCGGCGACAGGTCCCGCTGAGCGTGGCGTTGCCATTAGCCGAGCCAGAGTCCGTCCGCTGTAGCCGCACTCGGGATTGGTCCGTGTTTTTCGTTAATAACTCCTCAACGAAGCCAAAGCGGAAATTTTCGCTCAGAAAAAAAGTTACTTCAAATAACCTAAGGAACCATCCAGAGTATAGAGAATTTTTATTTTGCTTAACCCCTTGCCGTATTTTAACGAGTCACACTCGTCATAAAGATTTTGAACAAAGTACAACAAATATGAATGTTACGCCTTTCTTTTTAAATGAAATATTTGATTCGTTTGTAATCAATATTTAAGCATTAAAATAAATGTAGCCATACAAAATATATAAATCTTCTTTTCTCTTCTACGACGTTATTCGGAATAAAAACGTTTTAATCATTGTGACTGTAAAGAAAATGATACGATAAGGGGTTAATAATACGCAATCTATTCGTCAATTTTCAATCAAACCGACAATAACATCGATTTATAATTTGTTTGATAAAATTCTTCATTTTTTTGCCAGTTATTAAGACATGGAGAACGAACACCGCGTGAGAAAGAAATGTGGCCGAACGATCCGTATGATGTGTCGACGTACGAACCATGGGGGCTCGGACAATTGTTCAGTGTAATTGTTTTAAATGCGTAAATAAGGCATACATTGTTCAACACTAATTTATTGAATTGTAATGAACGGGTTCTTTTCAGAAAGGGAAAATGACAGAATATCGCATCGGGGAAATGTTAAGAAAACGCTATGACAAATTTTTAGGAGATGTTTATTATCCCAATGACGTATACGCTCACAGCACGGATATAGACAGAACAAAGATGTCTTTACAGTTGGTTCTAGCTGCGCTCTATCCTCCAAATGCGAATCAAACATGGAACTGTAAATTGCCATGGATGCCAATACCAATACAATACATACCAGAAAGGGTGGATCATCTGATGAAACCAGATTTCTCTCCAATGTAAGCTCTTTATTGTTTTCTTATTTTTATTTTATTTATTTATGTTTTGTTCGCCAACAAAAAGCATAAAGGCGAGCGGTAACAACCGATAATCAAGTGTAGCACGTGTAATATATGTACAGTGGAACCAAAAAGTATTTGAACGCTAAATTTCCGATACTTCAGAAATTGTCAATATTTCAACTGATAATTGAAATTGAGTTTTGAAATGATAATTTCGTTAGGTAAAATAGTACAATAATTAATTTGCACTCATTTTGAAACTGGACGCGCCTCGACCAAGTCAACCAGGTCTGCTAATTATTCAAAGCTCAATCAATCGACTAGGAAGAATCGTATATCAAGTTTTGAGCATTCGCTATAAAGGAGAAGCTGCAATCTTTAAGTCTACGGTGGCTCCAGTCACGAGAAAATTTTTCTACGTTTTTCTAGACGTTGCAATTTGTTACATTTTGGACGAAAAAAAGAGTTTTTAGCTTCCCAGCCGTTGTACTATGGAAAAATATCTTGGATTAAGCGAACAATGGATGGCAAAAGTAGAGGCTTCAAACGTGAAAAGCAGTCCGATTATATTGTTGTGCTATATTTTTTACCGAAATGATCACAATTCAAATATCGACAATTTCTCGAGAATGAAAAATTTAGTGTTCAAATAGTTTTTGGATTCACTGTAGACTTGCATTGATGCGTGTTTTTCGCAGATATTTAAAAGCATTGCAGAATGCACGGAAATCGAAAGAAATTCTTGAACAAGTTTCGAAATACGAAGATTTCTTTAAGTTTCTACGTGAAAAAACTGGTGCAAACATAACTAACACTAAACAAGCGTACGAAATTTATAATTTGCTAACAGCACAGGTATTGTAAACTATTTTTATAAGGTGTAAACGAAGATGATTATTATTTCGTACTCTTCACGTTTTCGTTCGCATTACACATGAAATAATTTTACAGAAAAGCATGAATCTGACACTCCCGGAGTGGGTTACCAACGAAGTGTATACAAAGATGCAATGCATTGTAAAACTTGAATACGAGATTCGCTCGTACACGGCACAAATGAGACGGTTAAATGGAGGTCCGCTTATCAAGCAATTTATCGATAACGTTCGACTGAACGAGGAACGTGCGAGGCCTCGTAAAATCTATCTGTACAGTGGACACGAGACGAATATCGCAGGATTCGTGCGAGCTCACAATTTCACGGAACCAGAGTTGCCAAATTATGGAACTGCGATTATACTTGAGAAACTAAGGAACGAAGCTGGCAAGCCGTTTGTTAGGGTATTTTTTTTTATTATATTCCTTGCACAAATTAACCCTTTACATTCCTCTGTCGCGTGTGACTCGACACCAATTTTATTTACAGGAACTCCTTTGTCGAGTGACTTAGTTAGATGAAAAATATTTAGTTATTTCCATAAAACACTTAAAAAATAAGAGTTAAAAATTATTATTATTAAGTTAACATTTAAAAAAATATTCGGACGGCAAAGAGTTAAAGTACAATGTTAATAATTTATCGGTTACTTAGTATGTATTCTTGACTAGTATATTACTTTGTCGATCCAATGTGATTAAGGATCCGTAATTAAGGATTGTGTAACATACATTTATTTTTAGATGCTTCTTTGGAGCGGAACTACGGAAGAACTGACAACTTATAAATTCAATAACTCTGATGAGATTTGCTCGTTCGAGAAATATAAAAAATTTGTAGATGACGCTGTACCATCGGAAAAGGAAATGTATCATGTGTGGGATCATATTTCAAAAGCAGATTTACCTAAATTATTCGAAGAAACCAGGTCTTCTGATTGAAGTATTTAATTAAATTCATTTCATTAATTAAATTCGAAACGTATCCGAATGCTTTAATTTATTGGTCAAAAAATAGTTGAAAATATTGTACATTATAATGGTAAATGAAGACTGATTATAAGATATCACACAGATGAAATAAGTTATCGAATGTATAAATAATAAAGGTATATGCAAGTTAATAGTAGAGAGCATCTCCGTTCCCAATAACGTCCGTTTTATGTCCAGTTTACGTCCAAACGTCCTACGTCCGTTGCGGACGTCCCTGGGACTCGTACTAAGAATAGCGATACCTGTGCAGATATCCATTTCCCAGTGGATCAACGAACAGTGGAATCAGTAAATAAAAGTACATATATTAAATATTTTTTAATGGGCTATGCAAAATTTTTATTCACTAATTCTATTAATCGTGGACTTAATGAGCCGACACTTTTATTTATTAAAAAATTCTTTCCTTCTACCTTAGCAACAATGGTCACAGTACAAATCATCGATAAAAAGATCATTCTAAGAACGTGTACCTACCAATAATTTTGCATTGATTGGAACATTATTTATAAACTATAATAAACTATATATAATATATAAACTTATGAATTATAAGTTATATATAATTATAAGTTATATATAAACTTTATTTATAAACTGGTGTTTCCATTATACATTTCACAATATCGTTGATGCGTATGTATACATTTGAATCGTTCTTACAATTTACTTTCCACGGATTTCAACGTCCCAGGTTGTGAATCGACACTTTCATAACTTTTAGCAGAGATTTCTCTCTCGGAGAAAGGTGTTACTGTGTTATCTTGCGACGGTTGCGACTCTCCATCTTCAATTGTTATCGACATACCCATGAAAGCTGCCGAGTAGTTACCCCTGCCTGGATCATTAAAAACTACACGGTCCTCGACAACCCACCGACTGTAACGTATCTCGGAGAAAAGGGTGAAGCCGGAACAGCGTGCTTTCGTTTGGCTAGCACCGGAAGTGAAAATACCTCCAATCGACATAAAGTTTAGAGACTTAGCTACTTGGACGCATGCATTTAACAGTGCGACTTCGACATCTCTTTCTTGGTACGACGGATGTACACAGACGAGATAGATGCGGAAATATTCGGGTTGTCTAAACTTCTCGTATGGGTCCGTTTGTAGAATTAACGTGTTCATTAAATGCATGATATTGTTGAATTTGGTTCCTTCCAAAATCTAAAAAATTGATCGTCTTGTATTATACTTGCAATGAAATATCGATTTCTGTAAAAAATAGAATAGGTATTGCCACGTCTTAAAACATAAACGTCAACCACACGATGGCATTCCCTCGTATAACTGCGTTAGCATTTCTTGAACTTTGAAATGAGTCGAAATTCATTGTACTATTTTTTTAACGAAATTATCATATTTCAAATATTGGAAATTCATTAAGCAATCAAATCGTGTTTTTATTAGTAACGTGTCGTAGCGTTAAACAGAATTTGCAATAATTATTGAGAAACTTAACCCGTTGCACTTGGAGCTAGTTTAACTCGAAAATTAAACATGTCTTCCGACCTAGAATAATTCCATTCTACTTATATGACTTTTTCATTTTATGGATATATGGATATGTTTGGTAATTGGTAGGATCCCAATATATTTAATAATGTAAAATCACCTTCCGAGAAAAGTTTACAAGTTACTAGGAATCAGCAATTGCAACGGAATTGTTAAATGCAGCCAGTTAGAATGTTGCTTAAATGCATACTTGTGCACGGTTGTACACGTCCGTTTTTTCGGGGAGGCTATCTATTCTGGCGATAGCGACACCTATCACGCGACCGGATTTCGTGCTGCAAGCAACCAAGCTCGTTGTGTCTTGCATCCATGTTCTCATGAGCTCTAAGTAGCCATTTACGGATGGTTGATCATGCAGCAACGCGCACGCTTTGCACATGGGTTCCTCGCGAAAGTAATGGTGCTGAAAGAAATATAGATCTGATTGCGTTGCTTTCAGCTATGTTGCGGATTGAGTAACTGTCTTGATCCATGAAAACTGATAAATAAAACTGACAGGAGATTGTACGGCGTTGCGCACTGTTCTTTTTCATGACTAAACTTTGATCAGTCCTAGAACTTCGTCATATTGCGGCTCCAACAGGTCCTGGATTATACAACTGGGTGACGAGTCCCATACTAAAGGTGCTTTCATTCGTGCTTCAACCTGTAAGCTGAACTCATCCTTGAGGTCATCATCCATTTTATCACTACTTCACAGCTTTGTTATGTTCTTTTTGATAGTATGAATAATATATTTTGAATATGCTTTGGTTTATATTATACTTTATAACGTTGCAAAGAGATTGCAACCTCAGACTCATCTTATGATCTTTGATCCTTGGTTTGACCCCTTTCCCTCTATTTCATCGAGTCAGACTCGCGATGAAGATTTTAAACGAAGTCGAACAAATGTGAATGTTACGCCTTTCTTTTTAAATGAAATAAAATTTGATTCGTTTGTAATCAATATTCAAGCATTAAAATATGCCTCTTTCACTTATGTGTCTCTTTTACTTTCTCATGTAATTCTTAGCAATTGCAATTTTTTCAAAATCTTTTTTGCATGTCATTTGGTAAATCAATTATTCTAAATGCTCAAAATAAATCAGATCGTTAGGTCTGATCATAAAAAGGTTGTACTGTTTTAAAGTGCGTTCAAATACTTTCGTGATTCACTGTATGCATATGGTCGAAGTTCCGGCCTATAGAGACGGCCGTGATTGGAACGCAAAATTAGAAACAAAAGTATGGAAGCGTGTGAATATAGCCCTGGAAATCAATTGCAGTGCCTCTACAATATTGGAATTGAAAGTGTTCAAAATAGTTAACCTTACTTGCATCACCGAAGCAAAATACCCAGTGCATTTATTCACATATTCGTTTTAAATATTAGTGAAAATGCGTATGTCACACAGAATGAGTAGTGCGATTGTCGCGCGTAGCTCCATCAGCGTGCATGATACTGTCGAAACAAGGGAAGTTTTACCGTTGCCAGGACTCCCAATCTCTCCGGATGCAGTTATAGTGTGGGAAAGAAAATCAAGCGGTTACCGAATCGTCGATCTTCGTCTGGACAGATTCATGCAAGCATTACGCTTTGTGCTAGTACATTACTGCTCGAAGTACAGTCTACATAACCTATAAAAGACACCTAATTGATAATACTGTAAAGTCGCGATCTAGCTTCATCTAGCTCTAGGGATGGGATCAAGTACCTCGCAAACAGGTTCGAACTTTAATTGATCGAATTCGAACTCTCTGTAAGTACTTCGAAAAACAGAAATAGTAATCCTAACTAAGTATATTCGAACCTATGCCAGACAGTTTCGAACCTTTTACAAGTACTTTGGTATACGGAAATAATACTTGCAAGTATATTCGAATCTTGTTCGAACAGATTCGAAACTTTTATGAATATCGTACCGGAACATACTATGTAGTTCTGATTTCCAAGATTCGATTCCTTTCAACATCGAAGTACTTATAAGTATCTTTTCGAAACTTGTAAGTACTCGTTCCGAGCTTCGATATCAGTTTGTATAAAATGAATACTTTTTAAATATAATCATTGAAACATTATTGCTTTTAAGTAGTAATCGAAACCCATGAAATGAAACTTTGTTATTGAAATTGACTCGGCTTCGTGAGTACATGTTAAATTTGATCTCATCCCTATCTAGCTCTCGTCGCCTGTTCCGAGCAGGGACAGACATCGTGTAGGGCGTAGTGAAACAATTTTTTTATGACTGCTTCGACCGCACCGACCCACGATGGGCTAGATCGAAGATTTTAGTGACATTTTTAGTATAATTTCTGAACCATTAAAGATATCAGAGTGCGGTTTCCACAGAAAAATATAAAAAAATCCTATCTTTTTAATAACGTGTAAAAAATTTTTTGTTTCGGTAGTGTGATTTAACGTCGCATCGACAATAGTTATCTTTAATATATCATTTCTTTTGTTTATGGTTATTTAATTAGTTTTTGCCATGTCTTAAATATAATTGTTTCAGACAAATGTAAGAAAATAAGCTAAAAGTTTATTCCCTAAATTAGTTGTGTTTCTTAGGTAATTTACATTTCAAGAACAATTAGTTTATGGATTACATAGAAATAAATCCGCAGTCTAATAATCTCAGTTTCTTCAAAAGTATTCTTCCCTTTAGGTGAACACTAGGTGTCTCTTATTTTCGACTTTTGAATTTCTTTTACGGCACTTCCCGGGGGTGTTCCAAACAATTACAAAAAAGTCTTTGTAAAGTTTGAGCACCCTAGGATAAAGGGAAAACGTGTTTCAAGGCCCTTAAACATTAAGATAATTAATTTAATGCTCGTAACATCGTTTTTCTCGAATATCTGCTAAAATTATTAACCGCATTGAAAAATATGTTAGACAAAACCTGTAGACCTGAACAGGCTACGTCTTTTATGTTAAATTACTTTCTTCGTAAAACAAACAATACACATTTTATGAGCATTAAATTAATTATTTTAATGTTTAAGGGGTTAGACTCGTTTCCGGATTGCAAGGCAAAGATGGGGTTTTTTTAGTAGTGAAAAGCGCTAAATAAAAGATCAATCTAGACCGTAATCGCCCTAAAAAGTATTATTTTTACGTTTACGAGGCGTAATCCTTGGGTGCTCAAACTTTACACAGATTTTTCTTTAATTATTTAGAACAACCTCGGGGAGGAGGGGTAAAAGAAATTTTAACAAAAATTGTTGAGAAGAGTAAATAATAAGAGCCACCCTAGTGAACACCTTCACATGTTTTAGGATCATTTTTGCTACTTGGAACCAATGTGCAAAGCTGTTCACTTGTTTGAGGACGTTGCGTCTATCAGGGCTTGTTTGACGATAATTTTAGGCAAGATGCATGAAATGTTGAGCTTCTGTGCCCTTCAAGATGGGAGTCAAGAAATTGTAGGCGTGCTTATCGCGTCACATCTCGATAGAAACCAAACAGAACTTAAATTCAAGGTGAAAGAGATACCACACCAATATTTCACTAATACAGTTTTATTCCGATATAAGATGATGGCTCGGTGCTAATTTGTGCTAAGATTGTGCTAAGATTGTGCTAAAGTGTTACTTTAAAAAAATAATAAATGAAGAAGTTATGGTAAATAATAGTTTTGGACATGCACTTAACGTTTAACTTTAACTTAGTATGTTTTCGGTTGCGAACAATAGCGTTAAGCGAAAGTAGAAAAATAATGTCGATTACCTACTATTGAAATTGGAATGTTCATTGCATAGCCAAGCCAAGGGGACGCGCTTCACCAAATCGCAGAGTTAAAGTATTACGCTATTACGAAGGCGCATTTTTACGAAATGGTGGATGCAGAGAAACTGATTCACATCGACGTTCTATGCGTGAATCCCACAAAGCAGAAAAAAGGCATCGGCACTGCGTTGTTGCGTTCCTGCGTTAGTCGAGCGACCAAAATCAACTCCGGATGCATTGGGGAGTTCTCTTGCGATGCTGCGCAAACGATCGGTACGTCTTCAGCGTCCATAAAGTGAAAGGTAACCGGTTTTACGAATTTCGTAGAGCAGCTGTATAAGTTATCACTAATCTCTCCTGGCGTTTACAGCGGAAAGACTAGGATTCGAAATTTATTCGGAAATCCCGTACAAGTACATGGGTTGGTTACACCGCAAGTTCGAAATATTCGAAATCTGTCACACTAAAAATTACTCTTTAGTATGCACCGCGTTGGTGCCACCGGTGCCGAGAATTCCATCGGTGGTGATTCCTCCGTCTACGGTCGCTAAAGCATCATCAAAAAAGAAAGGAAAAACCAATAATAAGAAGAAAAAAGTGAAAAAACGATAAACTTGTTTATTTCTCTGTAGCATACCTCTGTGCATCGTATTATGCTATTACAATCAGTTGAAATGACGTTGCTTATTTTTTAATCGAACCACTGTGTCGATGACATTTACCAACACAAATGGGTTACTTCTATACTACATACACTATAATTTTGAAATTAATATATTCGTCGGATTATTTCTCAATTCTCAATTAACTCCCTCACAGCCGGAATTAACGACAAACGTTAACGACTGGACAGTACTATTGTCGCAATGCCATTGATCGAAAAGTTTGTTGCAAGAATTGATGCATGTTTAATCGATGCAATTAATAAAAATATTCCGTTTTATGTAGCACACGGTAATTCAATATTAAACAATATCAAATCTTAACACATCAATGTACAAAAATAGTATTTTCAATATTTTGTTATATCATTACATTTTTAATTATTGCTTTTAAAAATATTGTAGCTGATAAAATAATATACATATTACACAATATAATTATAACATCACTTTGAGAAGAGAGCCTTGTAAAATATCGAACACTTTGAATTTCTATAGAAAATAAATGATATTAAACATATCATCTTTAATAGTTTCTAAATTATGGTTCAGAGTAATCAAGAAGATGTCACACCCCTTATGTGCCATTTAACGGCACAGCAGTCGATAGGTTTTGCTCAAAATTCTTTTTTAACTTAGAAAATAATTGTCTACTGCACAGTTTTAAAGACACCGATAGGATTAGCATAGAATATTTATCCTCGTATTACACACAATTCGTAGAAGTACGATGGCGTAACAGGAAAACACGCTTAATATACGTGTTCATAATCATAGTAAATCTTGCCAGATAGTTTCGATACGGTCGTAAAAACTGCGACTAATTTCTGAAAATTTAAACCTAGAAATGTCAAACGACCGAGGCCAAGGATGTGATTTACATCGTCCAGCACCGGTTATTGATTCTATTTTACGATTCGCGATGACGCGTTTAGTCATAAAAACAGTTCCTAAGTCATTTTTATAGCTCGTCTTTTCGTTGTGTCCGTTTATCGCTGTCGATTAAATCAGGCCGTATCGGCAAACTTTTCCAGAAGTTCATTCTGTCTTGATTAAGGTTCACCGACATCTCAACTTGATCCTGTCCTATACGAAGATATTCAAGGGCATCCGTTCTGACTGGTTTCCATTTAACAGGTACGTCTTTCGACACTTCCGGTGTAGGGTTGCTGAAAAAAATGAAGGAATATAGACAACCGACGAATTGCTCATGCTTTAAAATATTAATACAAGACCCGATTGTAAATTAAAATCATGTTTGTAGTAGAAATGATCTGCATTAATTGCAAAGTACAGGTTCCAAATATAATACAACGATATTTTTAAATTCCTTAAGAGGTTAGGACACAGTAATATTAAAGAAAAATTAGATTCATAAAATTCAAACGTGTTTTTCTTAGAGTTGCGTTTTTCAACACGGTGTACAAGATATCTCGAGTTCTACCTTAGCAATTACATTAAAATTTGACAGTTATCTTCATTGTAATATCTATTAGGCATCGACGATCGTTTTTTTCATTTTCCCATTATTTTGTTATATATACATAAAAAATGAACAAGTTTTCTACCGAAATTCAGTCATTAAATTAAAAATATCTGCCATTTTGTTGATTTTCACAAAAATTTAAATGTGGGATCGTCAATGCCGACAGAATATATCACAGTTTATGACATTTTTGGGATTTTTGATATAGTTAATTCGATTTGTAGAAATCCTGTACACCAGTTGGACATCTGGAAGAAAAGATATTCCGAGCAAAGACGACGAAAGGCATACGAACAAATTATTTTTTAAATATTACAAACATTTTTTTATAGTTCATAATATAGTAAACTGAAATACAAAAAATCTTTTATTAATCGACCATTCACTTTTTTATGTACTGTTGTTTAAAAATCGAATATTTTCCCCACTTGTTGCTGTGTCCTAAGTCCTAAGTCCTAACCCCTTAAATGGTTTTACCGTTTTGCATTAAATGTACTCAGTTTTATCGTGAATGCATAAAAGCCGCGCTCTAACTATGAATTTCTTGTGCTTCTGAAACGCGTTCAGAGATTCGAAAATTTTAAAGATTCAATGTTTCAGAATTTTTTCAATATTCCGGGCAAGGATAGGGAGGAAGAGGCTCCTCGGCCTCAGACGTGCGGTTTTTGTTTGGTCACTCTTACTTTTCCGCGTGTCTATAAAGAAAAAAACAGAAAAAGAAAAAAAGGGACCGTAAACTACAATATTAGTTAACAGTAAACCACAATATAATCGGAGATCTTCCACAACGACTTGCCCTGTCAAGCTTCGTCGCTAAACTGTTATTCATTACCGAGCAACGGCGCGTCATAAATTCGTACCTATCGTCAACGTTTTCAAAACCGTAAGGTGTGGCCGGCGCGCTGCCGAATGTAAAGGTACACTCGCACCGTTATTCCCCACATACGATTCCTGACAAACGCGAAACGTTCCCATAAAAGACTGCTACAAAAGATTATCGATTGTTTAGAATGCATACCCAGTAGTTGCAAAGTTGACCCAGAGGTTTGTAATCGTGTCAATGATTTTGTTATCCTTGTCGCTGAGCGGTATGTCTTTAAACAATTGTTCTCCAACAGGGAACAAATATTGTAGTTCATCGGCGTGGCATACTCCATAATCGTTATCCGGATCACCAAATATAATACTGAACGATGCACTTCCTCGATAAGCCATATAGTAGTAGTAAACAGGGGAAGACTGTTTTTCAAGATAGTCGTGCACCGAACTGTCAGCAGCGTGGGTGAACCAAGCATCGCTGTACATCTATAAATCAATATAATAATAGTTTTTTCATAAGCAGAATTTAAATCGAATTGGAAATTTGTACATTTTACGCCATCTCTTAAACTTTAACACTGGGTTTACGGAGCTCTAGAAATAACTATTTCACATTATTTTATAAACATAACAAGATTGTGTCTATCCAAATTTTTGCCCATTCTTCCAATAATTTATACCCAAAGAAATAAATTTGGTAAATAATTCCTCAGGGAAGCATCTTTACAATCTTAATAATCGCAAATTAAGAATACATATTAGAACCCGTCATTTTGTCGGGTCCCGTAAACCTAGTGTTAAATTATTCTTCTATAAAATCGTAACATGTATCCATGTTGTACAAAAATGTTAAAATTAGTACATAATTTCGCGTTGTTGTTGAGAAAAATAAAAAATAAAATATATATTTATTATTTAAAACTACATTCTCGTAATGAAATTATATTTAATAAATTATTTGTATCTTCTCGAAGATATGAAAATATTTATCGAATTTATTTTTGAAATATTTTCGAACCGTGCAAAGTAATAAAATTACCAATAACATATTATTTTTAGTATCAATGAATCACATTAAACCGTTAAGCGTTATGGCTTATGACCAGATATACTTACATCGATGAGATTAAATCTGGTGGAATTGTCGATTGGTTTGTCGCGGAAATAAAATTCTCGAATTTCGGTGGCGACCCGCTTCATCTCCTTTGTAGGACACGATTGTCCGAACAACAGTGTTATTGGAGCAATATTTAGGAAATCATCGTTTAATTTCTTCGCTAGTGTTCCATTGTTGCGTGCATATAGTCCTAATGAAATTCAATTTACATACATTTCTGATCAATTATATAATATACAGGGTGAGTCTCGTAACGCGACGATCTCGTATAACTCGTAAATTATTTGTTGTACAAAAAAATGTTCGAACAAATGTTGCATGGTTCCTAGGTGGGCATACAGTGCAGCAATCTCATTTTTGTTACTTCGATTTTTTATCAAGATACGAAGGAGTCACCTTCAGTTTTTAAATATAATGCCCAATATTTTTTACGTGTACATAAATAACTCTTCTGTACTAAATTCAAGAAAAGTGTTTTTCTAATAGTGTCTTAATTAAAAACAAATGATCAAAACATTAAAATTCTTTGCGAAATATGTATCAATCTTCAAACTCCATTGTAAAACAAGTACGACGTAAGTAATGCAAACATTGAAACTATGTTATCTGATATCCCACAGAAGAAACAAAGAAAGAAAATTTAATTCGGTGTAACAGTTTATTCACCTTCGTTCCAAAAAATCATTCAATAATTGCTGCTCTAAAGAAGAAGACTTTAATTAAAAATGAATGTATTATAAAGCGATACATTAAATACATATACGTATAATGGTACTACCTGGGGCAATAATCGATCCTTCTTCGGATGTAACTCCTGTCATCCATGGTATGTCCATCATGCGACCATTTCGTGATGAGATTGCAGGATCTTCCGTTAGAAAAGCACCTGGATGTTTAGGTTCAACTACCGGTCTAAAGGGTATCATGGGACAGTAACCAAATACCTGACAAACATTATGGAAATTTAAAATCGAATCAACACTTTGGTTACATTTCATTTCAAACATAGTGACAGAGCTGGGGAAAATAGTGTTTTAAACAGTAAATATAATAAATAATCCTATTTATTTTAAAGTATGCGTACAACTTTGAAAATAAAATATTTTATTTGATGCAGTAATCTTTGAAGAATATTGAAAATATTTGTATTTTGTCTTTATTTTCAATTTCAATTTTAAATATTATGGGCTGAAATTAACGGTTTCTTTTTCAGTACATTTACGAGTGTAAATCGTTTCTTAACGATAAGATAGACTGCACGTTTATGCGGTTTCTCACAGTATTATAATAATGCAGAAAATAAAATATTTTATTTCGCGTTTCAGTTCGTTAAAATAGAAATATTTTATTTTCGAAATTGTAAATACACCTTATTTAAAATACTATTTTCCTTAAGCAAAATGAAATCTAAAATATTAAATAGTATTTGAAATATTTGTTTCGCCAAATAATGCCCACCTCTGCATAGAGGCGAGACTCGTTAATTCGATAATTTAGGATGGACTTGTTAGAATTTTTATGCAAAATAAAAATGTTCTCCCTTATTTACAACAAACGGGGGTAAGCAGACGCTTCTTTCTTGTCTTAATCATTATAAATTTTTCTGAGGAAACATTAAATCTTTCGGCAGCATAATGGTCGTTAGCGTGATTAATGTTTCGTTTCAATCACCGTAAAAAAATGAATGCAAAGCTACACCTTGAAGGACAATGCAGGTGATTTATTGCTCGTTCTGTGTACGCTTTAACTTCCAACCGTACCGACACACTTCCCTGGCGGGAAACCACACTATCGTCTAGCACTTTCAAATACTTCAAAACACTTCAAATACTTTCGTGATTCACTGTAAGTATAAATAGTAATAATAAATATACAGTTACCGTTAACAAAACTTATTTGTTAAAGTGAACTTTAATGTCTTTTCGAACCATCGAAGACTGTCTTTTCTAGATCTCTGATTCACTGGTTCGGATAATCGAGGTTCAGATAATTGACGTTAACGTTGACATTAAAAATAAATTATATGAAGTAAATATAATGAATACGCGAAAGCGAATTATTCGTTATTGGTATGACTAATTCGTGACATTGATAGACTGGTTTGACTGAGAACCATACTTAATACTTGTTCGATGATTATCAATTTTTCTTGTTAGAGTTCAACTTTAAAGCGTACATGCATATTGTTTTATGCATATACGTAATGTACGTACATAGGTGCGAATGCACCAAACTGGTTTTTCCACAAGCTCCAACCATTATCGCTTGAATGCTAAGCATTATTTTGACACTCGAGTAGGCGTGAGATAAAAATTCGAATTGCGAAGTCAATTCGTTGGAGCGTCACGAAATGTCCTATAAAATCAATCAAGTGTATTTATTCATAATTAGGGGCAAATTCTATGCATATTTATGAAAAAAAATTAATAGGTGTAATTTTAAATAGTAAATACTGTAAAAGAATTTAAAAATATTCTTATGTTACTTTCCAACCTATTAAACACATTAAGAAAGAAAATAAATTTCCATTTCACTCTAGTTTGTTGCAATTCAGGTAGACAATTTTTCTTTTGCATAAAGATCCGTTGTCTATTCATAATAAAGAGGTCAAATTCAATACAAATCCAATACCGATAATGCGTCTCCATATTTTAAGGTGAGAAATAAATAAATGCAACTGTTGCAAAATAATTCAACATTTCCAATGATTCGATCGTATCGTAATGATTGTAATAATTCACCTGTCTCGGATGAATTATAACAGATCATCCTCTTCCAACGTGCGTACATTGTTATCAAAGCATATAAATAAATGAACAAATAACTATCGTTTTTCGAGTTTACACAAAAAATACAAACATGTCACATATAATTTGTGTACCAGTAATCATTTAAATATGACCGCAGTATCATTAATTACGTATCTCTTTTATTTGCAACATTCAAACAAGTTAACCAGACGAATAGACTGGTTTTTTTCGAGAGATCCAGTCATCGTTTGCAACATTCAAGATCAAGGTGTTGTCGCAAGGTCGGTTCTAACACAAGCATAAATTCACGTTTGATAACGTAGGAGCACGAAGCATAGCGCTTACAATTGCAATTATCAGTTACGGAACCCCATATTATCGTCGCGATATTCTTATGATTACTTCCAGATTTGAAGATAAACTTATGTAATGTGGATCGTTGTACGATCGTTGCCGTCTGCGAACACGTTCCGTTTCAATGCCAAGGCATACAGACTCGTTCTACTTATATAAGTAGAATCTTGCTAACTTGAATTCGTTCTATCCATAATAACCGGATTAATGATAAGTAGATTAGAAAAGATCGAATGAACGTCTATCGTCTCGTACACTCATTAATAAGATGAATTCGACGTCTGTAAAAGAGTTATTATGAATGTAAATGTCTTTGTAATACTGTGTAAACCGATAAGATCTTCGCAGAAAATTGCAACTGTTAGAATAGTAGGTTGGTATCAACATCAACGCGCCTAACAACTGCAGCGCCACCATCTTTTTGGCGCGAGTTCGGCTATCGAGCGCTGGACGTATTAACACTAAACCTACCGACCATCAAAAGCGACTGATGTGTATAGTATTATAAAAATAACAAGATTAAGGTGGAAGGATACCCACACGTGGCAAAACTAGCAAGGAAATCGAATCTAACTAGATTTTGAGTCGAAACATGGGTTGCGCCCCGCGACTTCTTGTTTTTATACGATCATATTTTGAGCTGCGCAAAGGTTCATTTGATAGAGGAAGGTTCAGCGCAGATCGTGCTGGTTATGAATTGAAATTATATCGTGTCTAGTATGATTTTAATCAGAAAAATGCAAGAAATGAGTTGGTGAAAGTCTCATAAAAAAATAAAGAAGTTTTACAATTGGATTAGTAGCAGTCAAATAGTTTCGCAGTGTTCATAAAAATTTGATCAAACTCGGTAATATCACACGATCAAGTTCATTATCTCGGATTATGAAAGCTATAAAAGAATAAAACAAGTTGAACGTATAGACGAACAAACACAAATCAACACTGTTGCAGCGCAAGGCCTGGCGGCTCGAAGATGTCTTCATGAAAATTTATAAAATATGCAAATCTTCCATACTCTTTCGAGTTAATCTTTTCGATACACTTACCTGGAAAGCACGATCCGTCGCGATAATGTCCTGGACGCGTATCTTTCGCAGGCACGCGATCATCTGCTTCGTGTCTTTCGATGGGCAACTCAAAAGATCGGCCAGTTTGATGGCATTCTTCGTCGCTGCGCCTGGTCTGGACACAGCCCATGGACAGTAACCGTTGCCACTTTGTGATATGGCGCGTTGGAAAAGACCTATATTTTCACAGATTATCCGAGTCAAAATACATTATGCTAAAAAGGTTAACAGCATTCTGCGAATGACACGCAATCTGGAATTTTTCCTTTTTTCGTGTTGTGTAATTTTGTGAAGTGTCATTCCGTGACCTTGAACGCGATCGATCGTAGTTTTCCTGATTGCGCTATTTTCCTGAGAATATTCATTTTGAATTCAACACGAGCATTTGTGGGAATCCTGATAGCCGATCGTTTATTTCTACCATAGACTCAATTAATGGAAGTCTTATGAAACTTTTTTTTGTGAAGCACGTTACGATGGACAAATGATCTCACGGTTATTAAAATGTTGTTATCGATAATATAAATCTGTTACACACGCCATTTTGCAAATAAATGCCAAGTTTTTTGTAATGTTTGTTTTGCAAATACTAAAAATAATCCCATATGCATATTTATAATTTACACGTGTCAGAGTACAATTTTCTTGAGAACTGAACCGTAATTCATTAAATTGTATTAAAATGTCATTCTGATGTTACATTGTACACTTTATCTACAGAAGATAATATAATAATTTCCATATCATGCAGATTCGCATCTGCCATCGTTCCAATGTTAATTATATTTTGAGGTATCGAAGTTCGTTATTCATGATCTCACGATCAGTGATATTTTTATTTCGAACATCCGGATCAAGTCTTTAAATCCGAGAGATTAAGTAACAACTAATAATAACTTCGAATATCTCGCTAAACAATGAAATATGTAACAAGATATTAAAAGTTTAATTTTTCTAACAACATAAATCCATTGATAGCGAAACGAATCATGCGTGTCTTCGTAGTTTTATCGTTAAAGAAATCAATGGATCGCCCACTCGTATATTTGAAATGATGAAACATCGAGATGTTCTTTGGAAACATTAAGCTGCATACATATTCGTCAAAAAAATTACTGACCTCTTGTCAAGCTACTCATCATGTGGTAATGAACGCTGGCGCCTCCAGCGCTTTCGCCGAAGATAGTTACCCGGTTTGGATCCCCACCAAACACAGCTATATTTTCGTGCACCCATCGTATGGACTGCACTTGATCCTTCATTCCATTGTTTCCAGGTAACACTGTATCCTCCATACTCAAAAATCCTAATGGTCCAAGTCTGCAATATTGATATAATTAGACTGCGGATGTTCTTTTATGCAAAATAAACTTTTTTCTGTTAGTAAACAGAAACCATTTCTTCCGATGTAGAATAATTCCATTTTATATTAATTTTTTTCTTTGTACGAATATTTTGAATAATTTGAATATTTTAAATAATGGTGCAACAATTTTTAGTGGTGATCCTGAGTCATCGCTCGAGTGCAAAGGGTTAAATGAAATCGCAATGTAAAAGTTTCAAAGACCACAATTAAATAGAACACAGAGTCGCCAGATTGAGACTTGTCTCTTCCGCCACGACTCGGTCACTTGACGCGTTTCGTCTCTGTCGTTACGGATAGGATCAAGTTCAATATAGTAAAGTCGCGATTCTTATCCCTGAGAGTCTCCACGATAATTCTCCCTTGCGTAATCTGATCTCGGCTCGGGTATATCGGTGTGAACCACTACTAATCTAATTACAAAACTTCTTTATTTTTCATTATTTTTTTATGCGATTTCTATGATTAAAATCACACTAAACACGATATAATTTCAACTGTATTTAGTGGTTTACTGTATTTAGTCCTTTTCTACGCTCGGCTTCCTTTGTACTTTCGGCGCGGTCGGAAAATTCGTCTACAAAAATTGCAAATTGCATAAACATCCGCGATCTAATTGATAGTTTATGTCCGAACCTGTAGTTCACGGTGACAAGAATGACATCGCGGTCCAGCAAGAATTTCGGACTATAGAATTCAGAATGACCGGCTCCGCAAATCCAACCGCAGCCGTGCAGCCAGATCATAACGGGATAGCCTCCTTTCAGTTTCTCCTTCTCAGTCGGCAATTTCGGTGTATATACATTCAAATACAGACAATCTTCATCGCCGACAATTTCATCATCGTGAGTGTAGATGTTCCTCTGAGTGCATATTTTAGCGTCCTCCTTGGCCAGTCGAACACCGTTCCATGGCGATGATGGCTTCGGTGGCTGAAAGGAAATGTATTTTGCAACATGAAATCTTTTAATTCCACGTGCAAAATTAATTGAATATATTTTTTACATTAACAGAGTATTCTGGTTTCCGATCTCGATATTTCACCTATTTCTCAGTAAAACTATCGCACCTTTTACATTGGAATTTTGCACACATATTTATTGGCGTTCGAAGTACATGTATGATTTTTCCAAAGTAAAAATAATAAAAATCATACGAGCTACGTATTTTTTTATAGAGTATGTTTTAAAAACACGGGTCGACTCTTCCATAATGTTTAGCATAATCATTTGTCGCGGACTTGTATGCAAAATAAAAATTGTATAAATCAACTTTTTCTCTTCAATAAGTTGTAAATAATGTAAATATTAAGTTAATTTGATGTTTTTTCTACTTTTGTTCCACCTACTCGTTTCTTCCATACATGTATAAAATCTGCAATCTAATAAATAATCACTTAGGCTTCTTGTGGCTGCTTGACAAGATATTTAAGTGACACTATGCGATTGCTAAGGTTGACTCGTGACATGACTGGATTGTAACGTTTGTAAATATAAGTAGAAATGAATAATGGAGTGACACGCGCGCAACATGTCATTCCATATGAACTACGAACAACTTTTCAAATATACATTTTTGACGTGTTAGGAAATACTACTAGCGTGATACTATTCGGTGAATGAAGGCTTTGAATAATTACTAGGTCGAAGTGGGCCGAAAGTAAATAGTTGAAACGCGAACTGGTTTATTTCTATGGAAAAAAGGAATTCTTCGATGCGAGAGCATGAAAAGTTACCGAGGCACTTTAACGTGCATATTTCTAAGAGTTTCGTAATAGAGTATAATATTACATCATGGTATGTATATATTAATGAAAACAGGTTTTTTGTTTGGTAGTAAGAAAAATGTATCATTCCGTTGACTTATAACAGTCATTTTAAATATCTTTCAAAACATTAGCAAAACAAGTGCATAGAAAATTTCGATCCTCTTACAATTATTGTTAAAGATCCTATACTGAATTCTTGTTTTAATCAAATAATTAATAAACAAAATTTCGATCCTCTTACAAATATTGTTAGAGATCCTAAACCGAACTCTCTTGTTTTAACCAGATCTGACATTTAGTAATATTTTTCATTTCACTTTACGCGCCCATGTATCAGTCTAAATTGTACTACAACACTAATAAAAATGTTCTACAAAAGTTCAAACAAAATGATCTACATAAGTGAAACAACTGATTTTAAGAATATTGTTAATTTCACCGTTATTAACAGTGTAACAATCCAAGCCTCTAATTTACTTCAAATAGATTGTATTGTACATGCAAGGATTTTAACAACAAGGATCGAATAACAATGTAACTACGTCATATAATGCGGATACACATTCCAATACCTTATTTAAAAAGAACGACAGAGAAATTTGTAATTCGAATTAAATTGTTTAGATCTGTTACTACAGTAAAGAGTGCTCGTTATTACACAATTACATTTTATTACACAGACATCTCAATATCGTGAAGCGAGTAGGTTGTTAGGTATTTATTGAATAGCTAGTTTTTGTTCATCATTGAACCACCACAGATTTCAAGACTGAAGCTGACCCCATTACAACGAGACCTTGAAACTTGATGTACGATTTTTCTTTGCTGTTTTATGGAACGCAGACGAGGAACAAGTTTGACCATGACCTTCACGGTGCACCTGATATTCCTGGTATCTTTTACATCAAAATTTCCAGAACCAACGCTTGAACTAACTTTGTGCCACACGTACCGATACTGTATCACGTTCATAAATATCACATTTTTCCGCAACTTGAGTCGCATTCTTTCCTTTTTTGTAATAAAATTTCAAAATGTATCGAATTTCTTCTTTATTTTCATTCATTTTCAAGACGTAATAACTTTCGAATAAATAAACAAATATTAGAATTTCTTGTTTGTAATTACTCTATGATACATCATCTTTCATACGCACTCAAGTAATGCCAGATCCGATTATTATTAACAGAGTTATGACCATCTATCGGGAGGATACGAAGAAACTTTTTCCCCAACCCAATATTTGTGCCGTTTATACGGAGAAGGTGTTTTATCGCCGTGTACGTGCAGAAAATGGTTCGATCGATTTAGTAAGAGAAATTTTGACCTTGAAGATCATCCACGTTCCGGACGTTCAACCGAAGTAGACGAGGACAGAATTCGTAATCTAGTAGACGAAAGGCGAAGTTCGTCAGTTCAAGAGATGTCGGAATCATTAAGTATCCCGAAATCATCTGTCTATAGACACTTAAAGAAAATGGAAATGGTAACAAAGCTGGATGTGTATGGGTGCCGCACGACCTCACAGAACGGAACCGTCTTGATCGCGTAGCAACGTGCATACCTTTGCTTGCAAAAAAAAGGTTACGTGAATTTGGTTGGCAACTTTTATTACACCAACCATATTCTCCAAACATTGCTCCATCGGATTTCTCCACCTATTCCAGGCAATGCAACATTTTTTAGCCGGAAAAAATGAGATAACGTCGAAGCCATAAAAACAGACATTGAACAATATTTTAATGACAAAACCAAAAAAATTTTACAGCGACGGTGTAATGTCTTTACCAAAAAGATGACTTAAATAAACTTTAAAGGTATGCTTGATATATTAATTTGAATAGTAGAAGAAATAAGCGGCACGAACTTACGGAACGACCTAATACTTTTTGTATCCACTGTATATCGGTATCCTGCTTGAAACGTAGTATTTAATTAATGTGAAACTGCATAGAGATAATCTTACCTCGAATCTAAGTGCTCCAAGTGGTGGCAGTGCATACGGAATTCCCCGGAAGCCCGCGAACTCTCTCCCGTGTCTGGTTTTCATAACCAGGCCTGCTAAACTTCCATTTTGTATTTTCACCGTCGGTGCGTGGCTCTCGGATGCAACCAAATTGCTGAACCATGCGCAACTCACCAACACTGACAACAACAGGCTTCGATGTCTTGTCATTCTGTTGCCAGCAAACCTGAAAAGCAATTGTTTGCAACGCTGAATAAAACATCATTTTTGACATAACACAGCTGAGGCGCCACTAAATGAGCCACTTTTTGAAATATTTTAAATTTAAGTGTCGAAGCACTTGGTTCAGACATAACATTTTTTATTCATAATAAATTTCCCAAATAATACCGATCAACACCATTAAATGACAAAATTTTTTTTGGTCGTCGAATAATAAATAATTTATTTCAGTAGCCATTCCTGATTAACTCCGTACCCTAATGTAAATCGTTGCACTAATGAAATTCGTGTTCGAAAAATGTTGTCGTTTAATGGTGTTAATCTGTATTATTTGGGAAATTTATTACAAAAAAAAAGTTATGACCGAACCAAGTGCTTTGACACTTAAATTTAAAATATTTCAAAAAGTGGCTCGTTTAGTGGTACCTCGGCTGTGCGAAAAATTAATATTAGTTGAACAGTGTTATGCTTTGCTTACTTTCTTATTCTTATTATACAAGTAATACAAGAAAACAATCTTGTATTTTATATACTATTTGAAGAAGGATAAAATCCTGCGGTTATAAAAAAAATACAAAATTATTAAAAATCAGACGTTTGTTCCCATAAAGTATACTTAGAACTAGAACTGCTACAAGTGTATTCACCCAAGATCAGAGTACACAAAAGTGGTTGCACTCTAATTACGTCTTGTAGGATCATGTGAATTCATCAATCTGATAATTGCTTGCAAACAGTAAAGAATGAGTAATCACAGTCAGTATGCTACAGCATTTGTCGCTATACAGGGTGTTCGCGCTATTACTAGCCAGCGTTTTTCTCGCAAATAGTAAATATTAGAAAAAAATGAAACAGGAAAAAGTAGTACTTGTTTTTATACGCAACACAATAGCGTATGTGATTTTTTTGTGTATGTACTATTTTGTTAGATACGAAGGTGACCGTCAATTTTTTAAATGGAATGCTGTATATTTTTTTATAACACATGGAAGCGTGTGTCCAGACGATTTCATCCGTATAATGCACAGTGATCCTCAAGGTCGTGCGAGGTCAGAAATGGAAGAAACATTTTGTATATTTCATACCAATGTGTTTACAAGTATCCTTTATTGGTGAGGCTACCGCACGCGGAAGCTACTTTTCGTACCGAAGTTGTCGGATTTTCTTCAACATTTAAGAGGGTCACCTTCGTATCTGACAAAATAGTACAAACACAAAAAATCACATACGCCATTGTGTTGCGTATAAAAAACAGTACTACTTTTTCCTCTTACATTCTTTTCTAATATTTACTATTTACAAGAAAAACGCTGGATAGTAATAGCGTGAACACCCTCTATACATACGCAGGAATATGTACATATGTAATGTGCTGCACGATTATTCAGGTAAATGATTGCACAGTTTATTCCTGCCATTGATCGAGAGATGAAATGTGATAATTGGTGAGATGATAGAATTGTTTAAACTGAACTTTTTTATTACGCAGTCACTCTAATCGTATATTAAGATAGTGGTAGAACTAATTGTATGACAGTTGCGGCAAGTAATTTGAAAATATTGTTTTTTTTAGACTCAACTTCAGAAAAGTAAGTGTCAATTTTAATTTTTCTTCTTTGTTAAAACAAATTTCTGAAGAAACTTATCAAATTTTTCAAATAATTTATCTGTCTCTAAAAGTAATTTCAATACGTGATAATGAAAAATAGTTAAACTGTCAATTTTAATTTTTCCTCTTTGTTAAAACCCTGAAGAGAATCAGATTTTTAAAATAATTTATCTGTCTCTAAAATTAATTTGAATACACGATAATGAAAAATAGCAACATAATACTTTTAATATTTTATACCTTTTTGATTAATGAAATTTACTTTGGAAAAATTGTAACAAACACTTTATACGTTACTGCAAACGTTCGTGTTTTCAGATAATTTATAAGTGCGTTGATTAAGCAAAAATGTAATTCATCTGTTAATAGTGTCGTTATAGAAGAAAAGATGAAAAACAAATTGGATTAGAATAATAGAAAAATCGTTTTCACGAATTGAAGGCACTTTCAAAACTGAGTAATTATCAAACTTAAATCAATAAGAATTATAAATTAATTGAATGGAATTTGTCTACCTACAGTTAAAATTAGAAGAATTTGATAATTGTCCTTTTTTAACCGAACAGATAAAACGCTTTTCGTCCTTATGAGAGAAGAGAGGAACGCGTGCGCGATCCACGGCGGTAAAGAAACGACTGTTTCAGGTGAGAGACGCTGGATGGATCGTTAGAGCCGATAATCTTGGGACACACGATTCTCCAACCTACATGTACACACAGCTACAGGCAGTTTCCTCATTATAAAATCACCGAGGTTTCCGGCAATTTAAGTGGAATCAATAACACGCCTCTTTAGTTCGAACGATAATTTTGCAACATCAAGATTGTATTTAAATCGCCATTGGAAACCATCCTGAAAATAATTACTCAAAACTGTACCAGAAATCATCGGACACTTCAGGTATTTAAGCTTAACGTTAATAATATGAAACATCTTATTCGAAAGTTAACCAGAAGTAGACAAAGTAGGTTTTAATATATAATTATACCTATGCAGCTCAGTGTAAAAGAATCGAATATGTTTTGGATTTCAGTAAAAAAACTAAAAGAAGTAAAAGTTGGAAATTCGAAAACATGGTATCTAATATAGAACACTGGGGAGATTTATAAACGAAAATGAATAAAGCCTTGCTTCTGTTAGCATACATGATACATAAACATGCTCCAACAAGAAATTACAAATTTTATGAAAAATCAAGAAATCGTTAATGGTCAATTATTTTTTAACGGACCAGAATAAACATATTTAATAATAACTTATACAAAAATAATACGTTTCAACTCACTTCTGGCACAAGGTGGCACTGCGGAGGGGAGTAATATCTGGCGGATGTCGATAATGTCGATAATGTAGACAGACGTCGATAATGTAAATTTCTATTGAAATATCGATTAATTGTAAATTTTGTAAAATAGTTTCGATTAATTTGTTAATATTTATTTGTTTGGCTCCCTACCAACGAATTTCTATTGTAAATAACAGATTGGAATAAACCTTCGAAGAAGATACGTGCAAGTTTATTTGAGAACGTCCCCCACACAATCACTAATGTAATTATGTTAAAAAGAAATATTTTAAATTTTAATTTATTTTTACTCAATATTATCTAAAACAAATATCTAATGAATATCTAAATAATTTTTTTTTATTTGGAGAGCATTTTTACAATATGATTAATATAATATTTACAATAATCTTAATTTAAGAACTATTTAAGAGATACTTTGTAAATATAATAAAAAATATGATAAAAAAAAATTCTCATCGACAAGGAATCGGAACCCTGGACAATCGCCGTACCATTCCAACACGCTAACACCAAGGCACAACGGTATTTCGTATTGACTATATTCATGGTAATGAAAACATTTAATTATAAATATCTAAAAAACTATTGAGTATCTTCTGCGCCTATAATCGTATATACTTTATATACACGTTAACAGGAGAACGAGATCTATAACTGTACAAAAGCTTCAATCAAACCAGAGACGCATCCGACTTGGACTCTCCTTATAAAGTTGCTACTTAAATAGTACACAGCTATATTACCCCACCCAGTTTATCAATCTCCTCGCTAGTAATGATCATGAAATTAATAATTTTCTGAACGAATCTGAAGTAGAAATAAAATCATGAATAGCTCTCCCCTCCCTTCTTAATAATTTTCTGCTTCCCTTAATGCGAATAATAAAAATCTGAACGGAATCGTTCACAAAATTATTAATTTCATGATTAATACTAGCGAGAAGATTGATAACATTTGCATATCTTAACAGTAGATTAATAATAGATTTATTCGTATATATCACAAATCTTCATTATTATTCAAATAGTAATACTTATTATACACTACGCCGTTTACTTTTAGCAGCGAGAAACACTCTCGAGCGGTGAGCCGCCTAGCGATCGAACGGTGGACTTATTCGAATTATTCAAAATTCAGTGGCGAATGCCGCACATAAGTCTGGAAGTAACCAAATTGTCGTTACAACGCATTCTCGAGAGAGGACAAATGATAACTTACTTAAGGTGGGATCTCCTTTGCGCGTCTGGACGTAAGGAACTGTGTCTTAATTGATTTATAATATATTAATGTAATTTAATTAGTATATGTACTTTATTAGTATTAGTACATGTGAACACACGTCATGACCACCACTATGCGAACACTCCGAGGAGTACCCTGAAAAAAGTAAGTAGCGTTCGGCAAAGACTAGATTGTATACTCAAAAGAGTAACAGGATGTTGAAGCGGCAACTAAAACACCTAAAGCTAAAGGTACGACAAAGGTGTTTCATATTTATTCTTTACCCCGTTTCCTATCCCAGTAAAGGGATATATCCTGCCGCGAAAATATCAGTATTATATCAGCTTGTGCAATTTGGAGGCAAGTTCCGCGGTTATCGAAGTAAGAAGAATATCGCACTTCAAATGATCTCAGGAAACTCCCATTTCCGGGAAATGCAGGAATTTTAGGACGCCCTGTATATCAGTGAGTTCAAACATGTATACGCATGCGCACTGGAATACGGAGTTTTGAGGTTACATTTATGGTGAATCTATATACCCGTACAACCTACGGACTTACTTTGGCTGCCGCATTTTCAAAATATATAGTCTGATGTAATATCGAAAGCATTGCTTGGATGAATTTTGAATCAAGTGTATGCATAACTTGCAATCAATCAGAATGTTCATTGTTATTTAAAGTACTTTAATTTATTGAATTTCACTAAATTACCGGATAAATATAGTAAAAACAAGCTAAAAAATCATTCTACCGACCAAATGTTGTGTCAAGTTCAGCGTTCAGCGTGTATGATTACAGAAATCTTGGGGAACCTAACATTTTATAATAAACAACATGTCACCGTTAGACGAAATTTCTACAATTCAAAAGGAGCTATAAATTTTTTGTTACACAATATACGTAAAAAACGTATGGATCTGTCTAATATGGTTTACAAAGAGCAAGAAGAACCTGAAATAACATTAACTCTTAAGGACATGTTTTTGTCACGGGAAGCACTTGAAAAGCACCATTTCCTTGCGCTTCATTTGAAAGACTGGTGGGCGCATGTGAAAAAAGATTATGCAAAATATTATGCAAGAAAGAGATACATAGAAGACCTGTTGCTAGGCGCTGATATAGCAAGTACTAAATTCGTTCTAAGGAGTGGTGGAGGAGTGAAGCTCTATGGTCAGGACAATTGGTTGGAGAAAATTGGAAAAAGGCTTCCCGAGTTACCTGAGGTTCATGATCCTGACTTTGTTGTGGAATCGATAGATTTTAGAGGATATCCCATAGTTTTTGAAAATTGGGAGTATGTCTGCAATCTTTTGCAACTTCGGTGGCTTTGCGTCAGAGGATGTAGTACTATCGATGATTGGGTGTTGGACAAAATAGCTATGGAATTCCCAGCCTTAGAATACCTTGATGTATCGAATTGCATAAATGTGACAGAAAGGGGATTAGAAGCATTATATAAAATGCCAAATTTAAAGAAATTAATAGTAACAAATTTTTACGAATCTGCAGCGTTCGAGTTGACCTGCTTCATGCTAGAAGATATTAATCCGTTTCTGAAATGTGAAATATTAAAGGCGAATGTAGAACTTATAGAAGAAAACTGATTTGTACATTGCTAAAAATATTTTCACATATAATGTAGATATTTATAAAGTACCGGACATATGTTAAAGTTCTTTTATGTTATGGGTAAACTGCGGATCTTTACGCAAAATAAAAATGTTCTACATTTATTGTGGGAAACCGGAATAAAATAAAAATTTATTTCATCTTGTAACACTTTATCTACCGGTAGCCTATTAATAGGCTTTCCAATAATTGTGTTGCACCAAATGGAAGCTTAAACATCTTCTTTTACACAATAACCCCAAAGGAAATGATTGGATTTTATTATTGAGGGTGAGTTGTTGGTTTATGATTAAAATTGCTGTTGCTATTGAAAGATTCTTTTAAAAAATCCTCAGCCATGAACCATAGACTTTCAACAATTATGGAATAATCACCGGTAGGTAATGCGTTAATGACTTTGTTACATTAAAAGCAACATTACGATATTCTTAAACTTTTCTAATCCTTTACCGTTTTATATTTTACCCAACCAATTTCTTCGTAAATGCGTAAAGATCTGCAGTCTAATTACAAGTATAAAATAATTGTACAACGCTTTTCCCAGAATTAAGTGTCTCTCATCAATTTATTTTTTTCTCTACGCCTCTTTACATAATGTAATTCTGCTTTGTTCGAAATTCCATAAGTTTTTATATTTTCTTTATCATCTGCTAACTTTATATTTTCAAAGCATAAATAATGTTTTCTCCATACATGCTTCCAACTTATTATTCTTTTCACACTCTCTCTTTTCAATGATAATGTCGTATGTCGTTTGATAGCTTTTTTAAGATCCAAGACTGTAGTGTTATGAGGTGGTACCTAAATGTAAATAAAATATTACACATTATAATATACTAATATTATTTTACAATGTGAGAAAGGTTAAATATAAAAATCATAAGAGATGCGTTACCACAATTCCAAGTTTTGGCAGTTCTCCGCGATTTAAATATATAGTTATCGCTTGTCCTCGTGCAACTGCCATTTGCGCTTTAAGTTCTTCAATTGTCACGTCCGTCGGTAAACCATGTAGGAGCGGATCACTTTCGATTATATTATTAATTGCTTCTTTAGTTAATTTCACTAATTCTTCATGATCCAGTTCTGGATTTTTATTTACTGTTTCTTCCTTTTCAAACAAACTGCCACGTTCTTTTAAATTTTCTGATTTCGTATTCACAGCATTCTCCATTTTGTTACTATATTTTGATATAGTTATACGATATCAAAAGAGCTACAGTTGACAGGCAAATACATAATAGCAATATTGTGATTGGATTTATGTAACGTGATGCGCGTGTAAACGTATGATAACAAAACCTAAATATGTACATACATGAGACACACTCAAGATTCACGAGTTATAATCTCTCTGTTTGATCCCTCGAAATTGACGCATGCGCAGCAACGCACTATTGCCTCTCTAACGTCGCGTTTGATAACCTCTTCGTTGTCCCGTTTTCTATCCCTACCATCTGACTGCGTACTGCGCATGGAATCGTGCGTCGTCTATCGAGAAAGAGAAAAAGGGATAACAACTAATGATGGCGTGCAAAATCAATCGCAGAATCACGATCGCGGTCGTGATTTTAACTTTATTCACGCCGCGATTGTGATTTTTTAATCTAGAGTGAATTTGTCTTTTTGGTCCCACGCAGTCCTCAGGACGTAAAAACGGACGTCCCTGGGACGTCCGAAAAGGGCCCAGCGACGTCGTTAGGACGGAAAAAACGGACGTCTAAAATTTAGTTCCCATGGATGTCGAACGTGATCGAATCACGAGTGATTCAAAAGTAGCAGTTCGCGCCATTCCTATTTATATTTATATCATATCCTCTTGCTCACTCAACACTGTTTCTCTTTATCTTTGGCTGTGAGGGTTGCACTATCGTGTCCACAATTCGTTAGCCAATCGTAGTAAATACAATGTTTCTCTGCCCCCCCCCCGTAGCGTCACGTTGTGCCTCCTAAACTACGAGACATTCGAGGGACAAAACTGTATTTATTACTGCATTGAGGGCGCGGTTGTCACCGATCAATCTCGGTTGCATTTGTATGTATGCAGTTCATTCTGCAATTCGTGAGCCGTAGTGTACTGACCCTTCGTACATATCGTGTTATTTTACTGCCAACGTTTGTCAAAGCGCGGTGATCGTTAATTATAACGATCAAACGCAACAAGCCGGTCATCGTGCGAGAAAGCGTACCGATATTTAGATTGGAGGAGGATTGATATCCAAACATTCACCAAGATGACGGTGATCACAAAGGCCATTGGCGACAAGAGGACGGACAAAATGGAACAACCGTTGTTTGTCGAAGACAACGCAACGGTTAGCATTGTTTTTTTTATTTCACCGATCCCACTTTGATATGCCCGTTTACATTATTGAATATATAAAAATATATTTCCACACTTTGCGAATCGCGTAGAGTTTCATTCCTTTTTTTTTTTGTAAATAAACATCCCAGTTCTTATTATTTTGATGACACAAATTGTTGATTTTATTCGATGTATTTGCGAAATAAATGTATTATTACGTACGCAGTATTATATTTAGTCTTTTTGCTTCGTAGGAACTGCGCATATGATACATAATTTGATAATAGTAGGTTGCATGTAGCTCTTTGTACAATAATCTGTCCCTGTTATCACAGTTACAAGGCTGTATATATGACGACATTCTAGGAAATAATATAAGCGTTCAACGAATAATATTTCACGGACTATTAGTTAATAATGGTTCATGTTAGTTACAAGCACTGTTGTTTATATTCATTTATTCTACCTTTAATTATATCGTACAATACTTATAGATAACTACGTTTCTTTATTGATATATTAGAATGAGGATTTCTAATTTCAAAATAGCGTTTTCTAATTTAGAATAATTAATATTAAAATGAATTTAACAGTTATTATTAGACTGTGGATATCTTTATGCAAAATAAAAATTGTCTTAATGTTATTTCTTCTCTTAACTCGTTCGCTACCAGGATCTCATGGGAAAAACATCCACCACAGCCCATGATTTTTTTTGGAATTATATGACACCAGTTGGAATAGACTTTATGTATTTATATTTAGAACATTCTAAAGAAGTAAAATAATAATTCTTTTAAACTGGCACACATATGTGGCCCTGGGCTATAGATGAAAACTATACATTGTAGCCCATGCATCAGATATATCTGACACATCAAATTAACCACTTCGCTACCACAGACAAGGTATCTCACGACGCAATACCGTTCGTACGATAGCCACAGACAAGCTATCTCGCGACGCAATACTGTTCGTACGATGGCCACGAGTTAACTCATCCATGGCATAGCGCAAGCGACATTGTGTTGTGAGATAACTTGCCCTTGGTAGCGAAGTGGTTAATTCACTGTGATAGCTACATGCTGCCGAATAATGCAACTTATGCCTTGTAAACGCCTCATATTCTTTTATCTAGCAATTTTGTCTACTGAAAAACCTCATCTTTGCATTATCGAGAAATGAGAAGACGCTTCCTGAAGGAGTCTACCCCCTTAATGATTAGAATAGAGGAGAAATTATATATACAATATATATTCGCATCTGGAATTTTAAAAATTTGCCAACAATTTTGAATTTCATCTACTCAATTTTGCTATAAATGCATAAAGATCCGCAGTCTAGTTATTATAGTTGCATTATTCCAAATGAAACTTCCAAGTCTTATATAAAATTTAATTGATATAGAATATTTGTAAAAGCAAAATATTTTTTCAAGCGATATTATATTGTAATAATTGGTACACGTATAAGAATTCAATATACTATTCGATGGTTCTAAGGACCTGTATTACAGAATTACATAATAAATACATATTTTTAAACAGGAAGATACAAAAGGAGACCTGGAAGCACAAGTTCCAAAAAAGGTTGTAGAGCGACGTTATCTAGTCACTTTCTCTGGAAGGAGCATACCTTGCATCAATGTCACAGCAACATTTTCGCTACTCCTTGTTGGATTATTGATTCTGATGACTGGTATTTTGGGAGGTCTATGCATATACAAGCAGTTTGCTAAAACACAGATGCACAGATTTAGAACAGGATGGTACAGCATTCCCTACGATAGCTCGAACAGAGCTCCGTGTAACAACAGCGCGTTAGCAGACTCTGAACTGTTTAGAAGTCTAGCTAGGGGCTCACACCAGGATGTAATGGATGCTGAAAAGAATGTGGATAGCGACAACAGGAAAAACAACTTCTTCAAAGAGCGATTCGATCTTGACTTGGAGAACGAGCATTATGATATCGATGTGCCCGATTTTCAAGGTAGACGTCAAGGCCGGTTCGTCCATGATTTTACGTATGTACGTAGAATAAATTACATTATATTGAAAAATTATTGATGTAATATGATTGCACAATATTCTTTTTCAATGATCATATGCAATTTATATACATTGTAGAACAAAACTGGGATCGTTGATACTGTTAGGCAATGTTGCTTCGTAATGCCATTAAATCGACAGAGAATTTTACCACCACGTAATATGTCTGATCTTCTCAAGAAAATGTATACTGGTAAGTATTTTATATATTATGAGAGTAGCAACTTATAATTTTCAAATGCTTTTCTAAAATCGTTTAACACAGTAGGTAAGTATACAATCTAATTCTAAATGTGAATTATTTGTATTAAATGGAATTTGTAACCAATATGTTACTATCTAGTGTTCACTATTTCGTTACTGTGTTTAACACTTTATCTACCAGAAGTCTATTAATACGATTTTCAATAATTGTGCTGTACAGTATGTTGTATAGCAACATATTGGATACAAATTGCTAAAGTGAAAAATAATTCAGAGTGCAACGGGTTAAGATCTGGCGACGTCACTTAGAGATCGTACGTTGTTAATAATTTACTCTTTGTTTACCTTAGAAATTTACATAACATAATATCAACGCATTTTGAATCACACGTATGATTGCTTTTACAGGTTACTATGAAGTAGACACGAGAATCGTCAAAGAAACAATGAAAGTAGTCTTACCACCGATCACTGATTTGTCCCTTGTTGGAACATTCATAGCTCGTGAATGTCGGGATTTACCCAAATACATGTTAACGAAAGCAAATTCGAGTAGCTCGAATGGTAATTATTATATTCGATGTTTTATAATTATAAATACCTACATAATATTAATTTGTTTATTTTATATTGCAGTTTTCAAGCGTAGCATATCAAACGGTATATACGGATCATTTGCAGGAAAGAATATTATAGAACTAAATATTTTAAACATAGACGATATTGAAGAATATAACAAAAGCTCAGAAAATTGAACAAAAGGAATTTATAATTATTCATAATAGAATATTTACTATCAGTAGATCAATGTATAAAAATATTATCCAGCTCAGCAAACTTAGGTAAATTCTTCATACATATCCGGAAAATAATTCTTATTCCTATTATTTGCTCTTTCTTTGAAAATTTGATGATCAAAATCTCAGTATTATTATATTTTAAAATAGTCATTCTGAAACGTTTCACTGTCAAGCCAGAAGAATACTCATTCTCAAACGTATTCATTTTCCAGACATTGTTAAGTCTTCCTACCATTCCATACTTTAGCTCTGAATCAGTAAAGCTATAACAAAAATTGAGTACATTAATTAACGTATATGTATTTAATGTTTTATCACAATTTAAATAGCTGACTACGTATGTAGCTGATATAATTGAAGATTAATTGAATTCCATAAAACGTTGATGGTGCTTAATAATAAGATAGAAGTGCATATTATTCTGTTTCTTTACTTCTTATTTTTAGATTCTTTAACATGCAATTTTAGAGGCAAAATCATGGAAGTACGTGTTGAAATCGTTGTTCACTCGAAGCGTAATTGCACTATTAATATTTGTACAAACTAGAAATCTTTTGATTTTTTTTTCAATTTATATTTACTCTACGAATTTTATAAATCATAATATTTTTTACTAAAACAGGATGTTTTTTGTCAGTGTATTTGGGGTCGATAATTATTTAAAGACTAATCACAGTACTTTCATATTATACCAGTACTGCTCATGAATGAATGTAATAAACAGGTTCTTTTTCATTAGATAATAATAAATGTTGTATAACAATACATGTGATTTATTGAAAGAAATTTAACATTAAAATATGTACTGAAGACGATAAGATATGGATAATAAAGTTGCTGTGACCAAATTAACATTGTGGGGATTGAAAATTCAAACATGTGATTGAGTGACTCTATATTAAACTTCTCTTCGATTTTATAACATTCTTACTGATGAATTCACATCACGTTTTATCTATAAATCTTTTAAAACATGAGAGGAAGTGATTATAGTGTTGTTTGATCAAGTCTGCGTATTTGTATAACATGTATATGCATGAACCTTCCAGCTTCTCAATTATTTTTTAAACTAAAACAAATACAGTTATTTTATAACCACTTTGTATATTTAAAGAAATTACAGAATGCCTTTTTAAATTAACCGATTCATACATATAAAGTTTGAGGAACTATTTCCTTAGTTATAAAAAACTTTCCTACTATTGCAATGCATTTATTTACCCGTATAACAATTGTATTTGAATATGTATTTCTTTCATATTAAAAAATACTTTCACTTCTTCCATTTTGGGATGTTAACATAATTTTCCTGAAAATAGAAACTTACGAAATTTCCTATACATTCTAATACCTGCTGTTTTTATCAATTTTGTATTCTGTACTATACTTATAATTATGTATAAACAACATATTTGGAAATGTATATTCTTTTTATAAAAAAGTTTCTCATTTTCAGTTATATAATTATTACTAGGACGTTTAAAACTGATAATTTTACTAAAATTATATTAGTTTAATTATAATTACATTGATCTATTATAGTTACTCTGACATATGCATTTAATTTTCTATAACGAATTGCCAAAGTTATGAAATACTCTATCAGAAATACTTATAAATTCATGTTTTAAATGAATGTTAGAGATGAACATAAAATATAATTTAGAAATGTTAATATAATCTTTTTAATTTATACAAAATTTAATTTATAGTTATAGTATAGTTACATTGTTATTGTATTATAAAATACTTTAAGAAAATTAATGATATATAGTAGCAAAAAACAATTATTTGTAAGCTATTCGCTTTTGTAGAATAGTCTTTGACTGAATTATTCAAATATGTTTGTATATCATTGTTAAAACCTGATTATTCAAAATTTGTTACATTCCAAAAATATACACATTGACTTGACTATTAATATCTGTTTCACACCCTCATTAATTAATGTATTAATACGTATTAATACGTTCACGTGTACGCGTTTTTGATAGGTGCAATATAGCAACAAAATTGCTTAAACTTCAATGCGTGTGAGATGTCGTAAATTATAGTTGCCTATTTTGTAGCTGTAGAGAAGAAATTGTAATACAAACTTGTTAAAATTGATAGTAACTACATATTGTCGTAACATTTATAGTAAAAAGATTGTATGAAAATATGCACTTATGAGTGCAGTATAAAAATATGCAATTATAAGTAATCATGTTTATGAATAACATAGTACGATGTGTGAATTGTAGGATGATGAAATAAATGATACAATCTATATACATATGTTTCTAATATATATTATTAATTGAATAAAACCCGAATTATACGAAATAATTTTTTTATGTACAAAATTAAATAGAAAATTGCCGTTCCACATTTCTTTTATTTAAGTTTAATAGCATAACTTAATTAAATTTTTATTAATTCTTCTCACAAGTTAATAGTTAAAAATTTTACTTTTGTTTATTGTACATTATTTCGAAGATTAATAAAATTAAATGGTGAGTATATTTTTAAATTTGACTTATAATATAAAAATAAAAAATATTCTTCGTTATTTCATGTTGACATATAATTTATATCATTTTAAGTAATTTAAATAGTTTTTATATGAACAAAACTTCGAGTTATTTTTATTGTTTCTATTACTAATACACTCGTTCAATAAATTGTCAGTACTCGTTACATTTTATCTTTCTCTAAAATAAAAGACTTGTATTTTAGTTCTTATATTATATAAAATATATTTACAATGAATAAGGAGCCATCATTTCTCCAATTTAATACGTTTAATAAATATTTAAATTTCCTATAAAAGCATGGCCTAAAATTTCATTTTTAATTTTCAACATCAACACTTGTCTCTTTTTGATTTTTTTCCTCACACTAGTTTTTTAATGCAGGAAAAACTTTAAAAATTGTACAAACAATATTCAATTGAAATATATATTTTCATGTTATATACTTATATACTACTACTTTCCAACAATCATCAACAATGTTTGTAACAGACGTTTGTAACAAAATCAATGTATCATGTATGAAAGTAAACATTAAAAGTAATCGCATTGTGTTTAACAATATATATGTACACATATAAAATCACGTACATATACAATATAGAAATTTGTAAGCACGCAAACATATAATTGATCAAAGAGTCTAATAATCGCCAGTTTTCAACGAAAATTTAATTTCGAAAATATTCTCGAGGAAATTTCGAAAGAATTGCTGCCGTTTGTCTGGTCGTAAGTAAAAGAATTTGAAATGAAACGCGAGGTGAATTTGCGAGATTCCGCAGCGTTGGAGCATGCCTAGTGAGCACTGCTCGGAAACGTGCGGAACCGGAGGAAAGCCATTGGGTAGGGGTCCCGTTAAAATAAAACTTCGATTTTCTGCAGCTATGAACACCACCGCACAGGAATAATTCTTGGTGGTGGGCGCAATACCGTGTCGGCCAAGTCGGAAGAACGCAGAGGACCGCGTCGCCTGCTGTTCAGTTAGTAGCCTTGCCGGCTGTTAGTGTTGTCAGTATCATCGCCGGGCGTAGTACTACGCACTGAAACGCGAGGTATTGATCACGGTGACTCGTGTAGCACCTCAAGACACAAAGGATCGATCCGTGCCGCCTTCGTTCTGTCCCTGAATTACAAGGTATAGATCAACTAAAACACGTGTTAATTCTACAAACGGACAGACTTTTTCATCCGCGGTGCGACCGCTGCATTCGCAATAAATAGATCGTGTCCGAGCGTTCGTGTAGCGTTTACGTACAGCTCACAGGATTATTGATCACGGAGCCGTGGCTGCACACGGGGACAAAAGGATATTCTGATGTTCCGCGTGCCCCTCGAATAAAGAACGTTACGCGTCGCGTTGCATTGCGTTTATCGTCGAAACAAAAAGAGTGATTGCTCACCGATCCTGTGGAAAACTACGAACAAAGAGATTGTTGGTGCACTGTGATACGCGGATGCGCCAGATAGCTGAAGATAGTCCGCGCATTCGGGAGTTGATTGGTACCTAGTGCAACTGTAAAAAAGTCTCTCGTTGTATTTCGGTCCGGTAAATGTTAAAAGTAGAGTGCAGTTATTTTGAATAGTCGTCGGACGTTCATGCACAAAATTGTTCCGTTTTACGAGGACACCATAGAGTGAGTCAAAGCGATTTTTAATTCTTCTACAGTACTTTCTACGTCTCGGAAAATTCATTCGAGCGTTTTCAATCGGTGCCCGAATCTCGAGCACACGTTCTGGCGTTGTCGAGAGTGTAATGCTGTTCATTTACATAAACTTTCAGTGGCGAAGGACAAAATTTATTCTGGTACCTCGTGCAAGATTAGGTTGATGCACCTCGAATGCTCGTTCAATCAATCTCTCGATAGCTGCAACACCTTCAATGCACCGCGGAGAAACAGTTTCCTCCTAAGTTGGAAAATCTTGTTTGCCTTTTACTCTCGCGGAAAATCATTGTGACATTTGTGTTGTGTAATGTGTGCTAAAACACCGTCAAGTTGAAGCTTCGAAAATTCTGTTTAAGCATCTAAAATGTTTAAACTGACATCTTTAAACGAAAGGTTCGGCTCGGCGTAACTCCGAAAACGGTACATATCTATAATTTCGGTTCAATTCCTGGGCATCAATTATTACGCTCGGCATTGAAAGTTTTTCCTGCGCTATACGTGCCTTCGTGTCGCGTGAAACCCTGGCAATTTCGAGATACGTATGGTTTTTCATAGCAATATCTGCAAAGTCTGTCGTGTAAACGACTGATTGCGATGCCCCGCGTGTCCGTAAAATGCAAAGTATTGATCGTGGCACCTTGTGTGGCTCCGAATTAAATACATTAATCGTGTTATCTTACGTAATTTTCAGACGCGACCAGTGGTGTTATTTAGCCTACTCGCGTGGTACGCTATTCAAGTGTTCGCCGTGTTTTTTTCGTTGTTATAAACTGAAGTGTGAATTAGAACTTAGGCAATCGTCGCGCATGGATTGTTCCATCTCGCGAGCGTGGTAGATTTTTCCGAAAATATACATCATAAGAGGAGCGTCTATTACCGATTCAAGAAAGAGATTAGAGGGATGACCGTAGCGGAAGCACCGTGGTGAACGACGAAGAGTGCAGATGCGGTTATGTCGTTGCAACACCGCCCCTTATTTGTCCGTGAAATATTAGGTTGATGCATACGAAGTGCCGTTTCCTCCGATAAAGTTTCAACCGCACCTGGCTTTTTCCGAACGTTATTTATTCGGCTAAAATAATGTCCAGGCGATTCTACGATCTTTTTTCTGACGCACAACTTCGATAATACCAGACATAATCGGATAGAAATATATAGACACGCCGTGACGGTGTACAAACGGAAGCTAATGATCGAACTGCAGATTTTACGCATTTATGGCTTACGAATAGACGGCGGATTTTATGAATTTATTAGAAAATGTAGTAGGTGTAATTTCAAAAAGTAAAAACATTAGAAGAATTTTAAAATACTGTTATATTATTTTCAACCTATTAACCATATTCGGAGAGAAAATTAATTTCTATTTCACTCCAGTTTGTTGCAATTCAGGTAAAAATTTTTTTATTTTGAATATGAAATATAAAATTTGACGGAATTTAGTAAGATTTTCATTTGTTTTGGATCTACAAAGACTGTTCCCATTAAAAATAGGATTGTATTTCATGCCACTTTCTTCAAATTTGTCTATAAAAATTGAAAATTGCATAAACATCCGCAGTCTACTAATGATCGAACTGCGGATTTCACACATTTATGAAGAAATAGGTTGCGTGAAATAGAAAACACACACAGTGAAAGATTAGAAAAATTTAAGAATATCGTAATGTCGTTTTTAATGTAACAAAGCCGTCAGAGATGGAATCCATTTTTATTTTAATCATGCTTCCCACAATAAATTCAGAACATTTTTATTTTGCATAAAGATCCGCAATCTAGCGATAACTTTTAAAATTTGTCGAAAGAGAAAATACATATTTATGTAATTTCTGTTTCATACAAATCACCTAGAAAATTAAATCTTGCATAAAGATTGTAGTTCACCAACATAGTGGAAACCAGCTGTGCAGACAAAAATTTCATTTAACGAAATAATTATTTAAATTAAGACATTACCGCGCATGTTCTATTTGGACAAAGTTCCATTTTCGACTTCACAGTATTACGTAAATTTATTCGTTTTATTCTTTTACATGGCTAAAACAGGACACCTAAATATCTCTTCTATCTCTGATAATGATAGATCGATAACGATCGATCATGGTCGAATTTCTGTTACCGTTAAAATCTGAAATGTCGCTGAAAGTAAGTTCTGCATTAATTAGCAAATTTTAGAGTTCACGATCATTTCAAGGTCGTGCTATTAAACATGGATGAATGCACAATAATGTTTGCTATAACATACAACAACAAAAAATGCGTGTGTATATGTAAAAAAACACGAGTGACCTTGAAAAAAACGATTAAAAAATTACAATTTGTAAAAAACGATTCTTCCATCCGATTCGTCTTTTGAAACCATTTAGATTACGTTAGAAACATTTTTTGTATTTTCAAAGATAGAGGAGATATTTAGGTGTCCTGTTTTAGACGAAACACCCTGTATACAAGGTGTCCCAAAAATGTTGTGCTTCTTTAAAGGGGGTGATTCTTGAAGTCATTTGAAGTAACTTTTCCCTTTGCGAAAATGTTCTCCGCGGCTTCGTTACGGAATTATTAACGAGCAACACGGACCAATCAGAGCTTGACTACTAAGCGCGACGTTGGCATTGGCAGAACCGAAAATAGTCCGCTGTAGCCGCATTCTGATTTGTTCGTGTTTTTCATTAACACTAACCGTACCGCGACCGATCAAATGACCGCTTTCACATTGTTTATTTTTTAATTATGAAATTGTAAAGATGCTTCCATTAGAAATTGTTCGATAAATTTCTTTATTCGAACACGTATTATTATAAAAATTGTGAAAAATCTTAATAAATTCAGTCTTGTAATTTTTATAAAACAATATGTATATGTCCGATACATTTTGTACCTGGTACGGTTAGTGTTAATAACTCTTTAACGAAGCCACGGAGAATATTTTCGCAAAGGAAAAAGTTATTTCAAATGACATCCGGAAACGTCCCTTTCAAGGAAGCATAATATTTTTGGGACACCCTGTACACTGCAAATTTTTATGTAAATATCGAGACTTTTAGACAAATTTCATAAAAGTTAGAAAATTTGTTCTCTCGATTAGAGAGGTTCTACCGTGGCCCAGAGAGAATACAAGATAAATTATTTTTACTTCTTTCAGTTCAATTATAAGGAAAAGTTATTAGGTTGTTGCGTATGGAATCTCCGATTTTAGGATGCGCCTCTTATAAAACGTTTCGATCAAGAAATGCTGTTACAGTCACGGTTTGTTGTATGTGTAAAACTTGAAGGGGTACAAAGGTAATCGTTAACACTAAACGTACCATGGACGGTTCTAAATTTTTTTATTTCACAATTAATGAAATTATAAAGATGCTTTCGTAAGAACTGATTTAATAAATATCTGTATTAGAGCTCGTATTATAATAAGAACCGCGCAAAGTCTAAATAAATTAATTCTTGTTATTTTTATAAGGCAACGACGTGCCTGTTGCTTTTATAGCTCGGTACGTTTAGTGTTGATATCTTATGATCAATTTTAATTTAGATGTATAACTTTACTTTTAAATAAAGCTTATTTCAACGTCAACCAACGCGACTGTCGTGTATTCCTTTCATATGTCTGGAAAAATTACTGTTTTGTAAAAAAGAACTACAAAATCAAGATAACATTCTTGTAAATGAAAAACGTGAATGACCATAATATCTTATTTTTACCGTAATACAATCAAGAAACTTGAAATTTGTAGATAGAATACATTGGGTACTTGCAAGTTGTGTTTGTTTAATGACGTTGCTAAAAATCGGACATTTCATATGCAACAACCACATGGTTATCTGGGACTGCATAATGGACGCAATATGCATGTAGTTCCTTGACGTAGTCGTGCTTATTCAAAACGATGATGAATTCGATCAATGCAATGCGGCTTCCTCTAACACATGCAACTGCTACGTGTCTGATGGACACGCGAATGAATAACGCTCGGAAGCATTTAAATAAAGATTTTCACAAATCATTACTCAATACAGACTGCATGGGAATGTTATGCATTCGGTAATGTTGTAATTAACATCGAAGATGCCCAACGAGGCGCTATTTATCTTTCCAAGGATTCACATACCGTGAATGTGCTCTATCGAGCATGTACGCGATCTTGAAAGAAGAACATTTATCATGTTGGTTGTTTAACGATCGAAGACAATAATGTCTATTCGAAAAAAGGAAGTGAACGTTAACTCCCTGCGCTACGATTGGAACTTCTTTATCGATCATTATCTCCTAGAAAACGAGCAAAATCTATAAGGTGAAGCGAGATAAGTGCGTACTAGTTTTTGTAAAGTTGGACTTTAAACCGATGTATTTTCAGTCTGGTATGTAAAAACTTAACGCTTTTGGTATCAAACTCTTGCCACAACTATTACCGATGAATTAGTATTATGTAGGATTCTCTAATTTTGCTTGAAAATGATCATTTTGATAGGATATTGTACAAAATGTCAACTACCATGCACTTGCCCCGAAAATGGGGCAAGAGCGTCTCTGAGAGTTAGAAATGCTTTCAAACCTAGTCTCAAGAAAAGAATTATTAGCGAGCCTGCTACAAAATGATTTTTATTGCATTAAATTATAGTGTCTAGTTTTATAGAGTTATCCATTTTTAAACAAACATGTACTTTTATGCTGAAATATGAAAGGGGATACAATGATATTAAAACAAAGTTTAAAATATAAATATGATATTTATTATTAATATACACTTATGTGAAGATTTTGATTGATATTTTTACACATATTAATCTGAATCCAGACATTGTTCACATTGTTTAAGACGACTATCTTTTCAATGGATTATCGCATTTTGTTAGAGATGCTAAGCGTCTAATAGTTTCCTTAAGTGTTGAAATTCAATAAAGTATCTTCTGACGGAATTCGATATAAGAGACGTCGCAAAGATAATTGATTCAATGCCAGAAAGCTGTGCTGCAGTCATTAAAAATAACGGTGACCCTACAAAATATGAACTTTTAAAGAAATTATTGTTACCTATATCAACATAAATACCTTTTTCATGAATAAGTCTTAAAGTAATGTCCGCAGCAAATACTGCATTGAAAGTTTCATGCGCATTCTGCCAAACACTGTTTATGTTTTGAAAGAATCTAGGTTGTTCGTAGATAGAGTGCGAATATATGTGTAAATGTTAAGAACAATTGAGAATTGCTCGATGTTTCGTATCTCTAATAAAATGCGATAATCTACTGAAAAGATAGTCGTCCTAAACATTTGTCTCCGCTACTGTATGTTCCTTAACGAATAGACAGCGGATTCTATGCATTTATGACAAAAATGAGTAGGTGAAACTTAAAACAGTAGAAACATTTAACAAAGGCATTATTTTCGATCGATTACAATTAGTTACATAAGAGATAAATCTTTGTTCAGCTTCATTTCCATGCAAACGATGTGTAAACATTTTATTTTGCATGAAGATCCGCTGTCTGCTAACGACTATGTATCGACAACAACAAAATAGAATTTTATTTCGGTCTAAAGGAAATTAATAATATGTATATCTAGTAGATCCTGTTCGAAATTTTCATCACGGGGTTAAGAATGGAAGGAACCTGACACAATCTTCGTTTTTTAATTACTCTCGCTTAGTTATTCTACGATAATTTGCATATTTCTGTAACCTTATCACGATTTCTACTTAGCGTATATGCTGAACTAAAACGTATCGTTACCATGTTATTTATAATTGGACAACGGTTCTTTATGCAAAATAAAAATTTTCTATCCGAATTGCAATAGGACTGGAGTGACATAGAAATTTATTTTCTTTCTTAATATGTTTGGTAGGTTGAAAATAATATAACAGCATTCCTAAATTCTCCTAATGCGTTTACTATTTTAAATTACACCCCATTTTTGTCATAAATGCATAAAATCGATTTATCATTATCTATTCAGGCTTCTGGGTGCAAGCCTCGATAAATAATATCGCATAATAAATAATGATAGTATTATCGGATTAAAAAGTTTTGGAAAATTTCCGAGAGTTTGCATCAAGTTCAGAGTTGAAAATGAAGATATTGTTCATTATTTTGACCAGAGGACTGTGTTCTATTGCGCGACACTTAACTAGGAAACATAATGGCATTGCAGCCGAGTCGTGTTTCAATAGATGTCCGACTTCTACATAAGGAACTAGCGGAAGGCTCGATCAGAAATGCTGTGAACGGAACATTGTGGATATTCCGATAGACAGCGGACGTATATGCACTTAATATACAAAAAGCATACGCAATTTATACAGGAAACATATGCAAATATGCACTGACAGTGTACTGAAATTCAATCGAAATAGACGGATAATACGTGTATAACAGTGAAACGAATGTACGGTTACACGTGTATCATCCGTGTATTTGAATACACGGATCGGACATTGAAATATACAAGAGTTAATATAAGTTGCGAAAACGAACAAACAGCATAATTTCTGTTAATAAACCTTAATCAATCAACTATTTATTTTGCTGAAGAAAATCCAAATTCTTAACATTTTCCTGCAAAAGATAACATCAAACCTTATATCGACACACGCGTACCCTTGAACTTCGATATACGGATAACGCACGTGTATTGAAAATAACGGATACCCTTGTATTATCCGTGTATTTCGATACACGTGTACACGTGTACTTCGGTACTCGTGTATCTGTGTATAAAGAAGTACACGGATTAAAATAAGGATAAATACTACATACATTGGTACACGCGACACGTGAATACGTGTATCCTCGATACACGTCCAAAACCGTGTTATCCAGTAAAAATCCAGACCTCAAACAGTTATTTAGCAGTTATTTTGTTCAGAAACGTGATCAGCGAGTTTTGTGTTATCTGCAAGAATGAAAGATTATTATTCTTTCGACATTTTTATACTGTTACCTGATTTTAGAAACTTCGAGGAGCTTCAATTAAGTATTTCTCTCTTCTCAATAGTATTTGCCTACGACAAATTTAAAAAAAATAAATCGATAATACGATGGTCAAGTTTTAGTAAGAAAAATTCAATTATCTACAATCTGCATGTTTGGCTACATAATTAACTATTCACTGTAAGGAGCAGGAGATCAATAAAGGTGAAACATAGGTCGTATAAATTTTCTTACACGTATGCAATGGTACAGGGAAAGTTGTACATACATTAAATGGAAGCTTTTACGAAATTATCAGAGTTCAAATATTGACAATATTTCAAGAATCAGACACCTTTTAGATCCACTGTGTATACGTATGTATGCATAGTTACATAATAAGGGCCACGCTATCACTTTTATAACAGACTATTACTTTTTTGTTACTTCTAATAACTCTAATTTCTACCTCTGCACGCAACATGTTTCTGAAAATAACATTTTTGTACGCGAAAGTATACATATTGTAATTGTTATACCATCGTATTTTACAATCCTGTCCGTTGTACATTTAATTAATATAAATTGAAATACGTTGACGCAATTCAAAAGGCATAAATGGGTTGCATCGTTATTACAAAGGGCATAAGATTTCTTAGATATGGCTGCAGGTCGATTGTGATCATAAAAAGCTTGCGTTAGTTTCATTAATTACGAAGCTCAGAAAAATTGCTGAATAGTAGACTAATTGCTCTAAGACAGTTCAAATCGCATAGTCCGATGTTAACCCTTAATTGGTATAGTGTTTAGACAGATTATAAAGTATCCTTCTAAAGGATCTTTCTAAAATTTTGTATAAACTTTTTCAGATGGTTGTAAGTATATTATTTAAGACTATATAATCCAAATGTTCTAAACAAGTGGAAAAGCTACGGGAAACTACGGTACAGAATTTTCATTGGGGTCATGAGAGATCCCAGTATACCAGTTAAGGGTTAAAAAAGTTATCTTTTGTTTTTTAGAGCGTCGGAATATTATTGGGAGTCACTGTAACACACACAATAGACTTTCTAGTTATGAAATACATAAAAATCGTACTGTAAATTCTGTGGAATTTGATATTCAACCATTTTTTTCGAAAATTTTCACAAGCGATAAATATATAAACATCTGCAGTCTATTGATAACTTTCCCACTTCGTTGTGTCCTATATATTTGTCATGCAACATTTTTGTTATCTCCTCCGTATTTGTTCCTCGTGTTATCTGTTCGTAAGAGTTCATAATCGAAAAGTTACCACCTAAAAGGTTGAACTTCGTCGTTTTCTTCGAATAACTGTTATAGCACGAGTCGTCTATAAAATTCGCAGATTTGCGTTTCTTCTTTAAAAATTGATTGTCTGCGAAACTGTGCGCGAGAGATAGCAGAAGTGTGCTAATGTATGATCAGCGCACGATGATCTGTAACATCTATTTGAAGTTAGCATTCTGAGAAAAAAAAAGTTGAAGTTTATTGTACAGTGGTCGCGATAAAGAATTCGATTGACCATTTTCTGTCCGAGGTAGACGAAAACACATTCGAATGTTGTCCGAACTGAAAGACTAAGGGTTTAATTGTGTCGTCTTTCGCAGTTAAGAGGCACGGGCACGGGCACGGGCACCTAGATTCGGTGGAGTAGAGTGAGTAAAATTGGAACATGGACGTCAGACTGCTACTGTTAGCCCTGGGGATCATCGGGGCGATGGTTGCCACGGTCGCGACGAGATTCGGCTTTCCCGGGTTCAACAAGATCGCCCAGATCTTCCTTGCTTTGGTGCTACTTCCGGTGCTCTGCAGGTTCCACCGAAAGCTCTACATTATCTTTAAGATGCTGCCTCGTGATGTGATGTAAGTACCAAACGATTTCTTATCGTATCGAACGTACCGGTTGCTTCAAAGACACGGGCCTTTACATTCGCTGCGGTGCATACACATGGCATCACCCGCATTTCTAAGATCTTTCAACTTTCAAAGAATAATTTAGCAAAAACTAGTATGGGACGTGACACGAGAAAGCATTGTAAACAACGAACTTCAAGTGTCAAAAATATTGAAGTTGTCTGCGTATGTATATCGAAATAAAAGCGAGAAACATTTCAGAATCGATACGAAACTACAGCACCGCATTCATTTTGAACATGCTTTAGGAATGTTGATTTATAGGTAATAGGTGTTATAGTTTGTGGAGAAGTCGCGATACTGTGAAGCTAAACTGTTAGTGGTAAGAGGGGGGAGTCCGTTACTGTATCTCGTTACGTATAAATATTTATGGAAATTACAACTCTAATATATATTTTATCTTATTATTCGTTGGAAATTTTACGTAAAATTGATCTCCTTTCCCTCTCTGTTGTAGCTCGTATTTCGTTCTCCCTTTATAATTTTATCCATAATTTCCAGGTTTATTACAGAAATGATTTTTAGCACTCCTATTAATTCTTTTTTCAATTTCTCGGTTCGAATACCCTTCTTCTTTAAAAACTTTAATTTTTTCAATTTCCTCAACAGTCAATGACTTTCCGCGACCAATATTAGCACAATTATAATAATGATGAAAAAAATAATGGATATAATACCTAACATAGATGTGAAATGTAAACTTGCTGCGGATATGTCTTGTTTGATCTATCGCAAAGCGACAACTAACCGTGTCTAAACAATGTATGGCTATTCATGCGAAGGTGGATGTTAAACGAATTTTGATGTTTTTTCTTTATAATTTAATCTCGTACACACATTCCGAACTTATGATATATATATATACACAATATAATAAAAATTATCAAAACAAAAAATAAGAAATTTGTTTATTTCACATTACTAAAAATTTCGTAAGAAAATCAAATTTGGATTATTCGAGGCTGTTCAAGTGAACAGCACTGTATTATGATAAAAGCTACTGAAAGTCTGACTAAATATATTCTTGTTATTTTTATAAAATAACCAGAAATAGCCACTTAGCGTTAAGAATGAAGTATTACAAAACTATTCAACATTCGATGGAGTGCAAACATTCATCGCAACTTGTCTGTTGTTTACTAACGTCTACCGAGGGTCTTTTATGTTTGTCGTGCATATATATTTCCGATTACAGTATCATTTAGGACTGTGCGACAGGAAAAGTGCGAAAAGTAGAACGCGGTAAGCTTGCACTACTGCAGTGACAGTGGAAGAATAATATCATTGTATCGTTAAACGTTAAAAAATCTGAAAAATCCGTTTAGCAAACCTAAGCAAATCACGAATTTCTGAACTACAGTAGTATTTGGACAAAAATAAAATGTAATAAAAATATTTCGTGGCAAAGATGCTTCGATTAAATAGAGTTTTAAAAATATATGAAGAAAGAAATAAACACGGTCGTATATGGAGTATTAATGCTTCTAATTAAGTTTTTTGTGTTTCAACTTCTAAAAATGTGGAAATATAGATATTTCATCAGAAAATGTTCCGCAGACATCAAGTATATCTTGTGCGATAAGTGAAAAGCGGATCGTGGAAAGGAAAGATCGCTGAATGTAGAGAACGAGAGTTACCATCTGCGTGACACATACTTTCAACTTTCACGCATCGCCTACTTCATCGGTCTTATCTTAGCGAACTTATTGTAAATACGAATGTTGATTATACAAGTTTGTGTACGCATTTCGGTAACACATTCATAGATCTTTACGAAGTAAATATAATACAGTTCCTGTTTACAGTTTTGTAACCAGAAGAATAATTTCGATATTAATATTACATTTTAAACCAGAATAACATAATTTTTATTACAATTTCATCTACTCAATTTCGCTACAAATGCATAATGATCCGCAGTCGCAGTCCGCAGTCGCAGTTGATTACTTTTAAAATGATCTTAAAGTGATTTGCTTCTCCATAATTTAAAAATGTTATCTCTGTTTAATATATCTGTTACTTGTTGTTGCCCTCCAAGTAATATAATATTTGGAAATAAGTGGTTAAACAATTTTCTCAATCCTGTACGTCTACTAAATTCATTTGTTATTTTTATGTGATATGTATTTATCGTTTTCATTATTTCTTTTAAGTTTGCAATCTTATTTGAAATATAATTGCACGCTATATATTATTTAAACAAACCACCACATGTTTTTTTAGAACATGTTGATACATCTTCGACAAATAATATGCTAAGGTTATTCAAAGGTTACGATTGTATGTAACGATCAACATACGTAAGACTAAAGATTCGTTCCTATATTTATTCAAACGCTTAATAAAAATAGATTACATCGAACTAATTGATCTGAATCTTATTGCGTTAATTATAGAAATATTTTTACGTGTGCATCAGTGTATCGGTCAAATATTGTTTTACATTCTACAAAGAAATTATGTTCCCTGTTGTGAAAACGATTATGAAGCCATAAGAATTTTTATGATATTGCTACAGTTCCCTAGCTCACAATTGTTTTCAGTTTCTTGGGCAAATGTGCCAAAAGTGAAACATTCTTTTCGTGGTCTTCAATTATGTGAATTAATTCGACTAAAAATAGGTTAAAGAGTTTTTCATTACGGTCAACGGTGGACCGTTAATTTTGGGACCCTGTACATTGTTTGGGGGCCTTGCCCCCCTCCCTCCGATGGCCCGTGTGTTGGACCGACCTCAAACGCGTACCGTAATCAACTGCGCGTGTCATATTGGACCAACACTCGTATTAATGCGAACAGCGACGTCCAGCCTTCCATTCGACGTTTCGGAAGTACGAAGCACAGCTAAACGTACGCGAAAATGTTTTTCCACAGCTGAATAAAATTTTGGCGATTAAATTAAAAACTATTTTCCAAATTCATCTTCCGAATTTATTTTTTATATTTATTTTCCGAAATTATCAAGCGACGCGGTAGAATAGATCAACAGTTACTCGAATTAACATTCGGACGCTCTAAAAAAAGACGATAACTTTTTTAATATTGTATTATGCGATTTTACCTTTTTTGGGAAGCTAGAGCAATTATTGTATAGTTATTAAACTATATCCTGGTACACCATTTTTGCAATATAATATGAAAATAAATAATTAAATTAAGTTGATAGTTACGAAGTTGAGTAGGATTTTATTCATTTTTAAACACAATATATTCTAAAATATAGTATACGACTTAAATATATCATAAGATATATATAAATTCGATGAAGATGAAGATCTCGCATGGTTAAGCTGCACTTCGTGGCTTTGGCTTATCCATCTGTTTACTAACAGTATCGTTATCGGTTGTGCAACGAAATCTGCAAATGAAGTGTTTATGTAAATATTTTTTGTATCGATAGAAATGAAAACACTTCGGTATTCCAAAAGCTCTGCTAAAGGTAAAAATTAAAGATCTGTATCAAGAAAATCACTGAAATATAAAATAATTCACTGAAAAACTGAAATATATACTAATACAAAGGGGTATATTGGAAATGGGTATTAATAATAAAGTAAAATCACGCACAAGAATCGATAATAC